>CM052700.1:16310392-16326275 GCA_028551405.1 Uromys caudimaculatus
TAGTAAATAACGGATCTCCAAAATGAGCAACTCCTTCATAAAAAGGTGGGCTAGTGGAAACACAAACCCAACAATCCTGTATAAGAGTGGAATTGGCTTCATGAAGAGTCAGAACAGAAGCATTAACAATGGCAAGGAAAAGGTCAGTTGAAGATGGGGGCCCTTCAGGTAATGTGGGCTGAAAGATAGTGGTAGGGACATCAATAGGACGTAAACTTGTGGGGACCCATGGCCTAGAAGGGCGACGGCGAAATTTTGGGTCAGAGGGCATAATAGCTTGGGGCATAACATTTTGATGTTGGGTAGGTGAAACAAAAGGTAAAACTTTCTCAAAAGCAGCTCCCACGGCAACCTCCATGGCCTGAGACATCTTATGGATGATGGGTCAACCTCCTTGCAAATTTTAATCATCTCATCAAGACTCTTATCTTTGGCCTTTCCGCGCAAGGCAGCACGGCAGGCATTGTTTGCATTTTCATAAGCCAATTGTTTTACTATCTTGTCCTCAGCAGCAGAATGTCCCAAGGTACGTTCCGCCGTCTCAAGAAGCCTCCCAACAAATTCTGAAAAATCCTCATTAGTGTCTTGGGTAATCTTAATAAGGGGTGTAAAGGCTGTCCCCGAAGAGGGAAGATTGCGCCAAGCTCCCATAGCAGCCTGACGAGTCTGGCTCAATAGAGCAGCTGGGAAGCAGGCCTGTTTTTCTTCTGGGGAGTATATGCCTCGACCTGCCAGCTTCTCAAATGTCCATGAATTTGTTTGAGGATCATTTTTATTTAATTCAGCAAGTTGATGGCAACGATCGGAGAAATCAGCCTTCCAATCGAGAAATTGTCCCCTTGAAAGGACCGCTTGGGCCACTTGAAGCCATTCTTTCGGTAACAGAAGGCCTCCTTGTGAAAGTGAATCAAGAGCACTTAAAGTAAAGGGTGCATTGGGGCCATAAGCCTTTAGAGCGGAATGAAATTCCTTGAGGGCTTTAAAGCTAATTTTTTTATGCTCTCGATCATCAAAGGTCTCTTTAATACTACGGGAAGGTTCAGGGCCGGGACTATCTGATTCTTCTTCCATTGGGGGGTTATCTTCGTCTGACTCAGGGAGAGGTGGGAAATCACAAGAGTCAGGCTGTTGTTTGTTTTGTCCCATGGCCCGTGTAATAACTGGAAAGGCAAGGACATTTGAGGGCTTAGATTTCTTCAAACTTTTAATCTTTAACGAAACAGTTTGAATTTCCTTTTGTAATTTTAAAACCTCTTTTGCCTCCGCAAGTTGGCGAGTCAAGCGTTTGCGTTCCGAGGAGTAAGATTCCTCCACGAAAACAGGTGCCGTAGGTATTAAAGTAGGTCCGCCAATTTGCGAAGGATCAATTGGCTCATAAGGAGGAGCTTTGGAATTTAAATTTGGTGGCAGGGGCCAGTCAGGATTATGATAATTAGCTGCTTCCTCCTCCACTCCCTCCCCCTTTTGCTTTCGCTTTGTCTTAAAAGAACCAGGTAATTGAGGGAATGTTTGGACAAATTTAAGTCATCTTTTGGGGAGCTATCTCTCAGGGACCTTAAAGAAGGGTAGAGCTTCTTAAGAGACTTAGCAGAGGGAGGGGGTTTATCTATACCTGAGGCATCGCCCATTTCAATTACAATAGAAGGGCTAGAAGCTAGCGAGGCGGCTGAAGCTGACCAAGATAGAGGCTGTAAACAGAGCTCTGCCACTGAGAGAAGCTGTCTTTTCAAACAATCTTTGTCAGCTCCCTCGACAATATCTATGATAAGTCCCCAATAGGAGAATACACTGTCGGGAACTGCATTCCAACACTCTAATTTTAATTTCTCATTGAGGTCTCGACCGAACCTTGGCCATTTCCCTGGGTGAATTTAGAGACCATTCACAATAAACCAGGGACAACTTTCATCAGTAAAACAAAAGAAATTAACAAGATCCTTTTTCTTAACCCTAATTCCTCTCTCTCTCTCAGGGAGCCTTTCAAATCCTTAATAAAGGATATTTCTTTGGATAATTTTTGACCCATCTCTGAATAGGTGGACTTACTCACCAGGGGACGACTCTCCTCGTGGGTCGCGGGGGAGCCGCCTAAAAACTTCTCTTCATCAGAAAGTTGGGGCTGCGCAGCTGTCACTCTGGGGTCTGCTTCTGGGACTCTTCGGGGTCCGTCTATGACAGGAAGGGGTCAGATCCCCGGGTCCCTGTTCGGGCGCCACCTGCCCCGACCAGTGGGACCAGTTATTGGAGGGATACCCGAGGAGACCCCAATTCCTGTGGGAGAGAAGGGCGAGAGAGAAGAACGAGACCAAGCAGGCTTTCTGTCAAGGTCTCCTTTAATTTTCAAAACTCATCTACTTTTATACATTACGCAAAAGGGGGAAAACTCAGAGGCGGAGAAAAGCAGGGGGTGTGAGGTGATGAGGAGGGGGTGGGCTCAGCCAACGGTCATAGTGACGCAGATATTCTTTCACAAAAACAGGGTGTCCCTGTGGTCTTTGTGGTTTCATATTCAGCTCTCGGAATAGTCATAATGTTTTCTAGTTCCTTGAACTGTATAGTCTAAACTGTGTGGTCTATTTTCCAGTTCTTCTTGGCTTCATTTTCTCATGACCTATAGAGATATCAGCATCTGGGGGGGGGTGGCTCCCAACAAGACACAATTCTAGTCCCACATTGAAACCCTCTAGTCAGATCCTTAGACCACAATGCTATTATTGCAAAGCAGCAGGCTGCTCTTCCTGTCCTAGACTGAGATGAGGGACACCTGGAATAGTCACCAGCTCACAGAAAAGGGTTGATCACTTGCTTCACTGGGAAGACTGGCTGGTCCTGATCATGTCTCAACTCTTGATACTTCTGTCTTAAGGTGGAACTTTCACAGCCATGAAATAGGGTAAACTTCACAGTTCTTAAGAAAACCACAAACAGCTCTATCTTGAGATTTGGTTTGCTTCCCTCCACCCTGGGCATTTATACTACAGCTATTTTAACACTCTGCCTTATCGGTCTACCTTCATAATCCTTGGTGGGCTCAATCACTGAGAGAGAGGAAATGAGAAAGATGATTCAGGAATGAAGCAAGCATGATAAAAGGGGCCCCCACAAGGGTTTCCTGTGTATATCTGAGCTCTTCAATACCCAGGGATACAAGTCACTTTTGGAGAAGACAGCCAACAGTCCATCACTAAGAATATTGCCTCTTCAGTCCCTGTTCTCTCGGTGTCATATTTCTGAGCAGAGACTCTAATCAAACTCCACTATATCCTCTGTGGAGTCTGCAGGCTCAGTTTATCCTCCTTAAAGCACTCTTTCTTCTAAGTGATTTTTTTTCTGGTGCATGGTCTAATGTAGTTCAGGATGGCTAGAATGACTACATAACTAAGAAATCCCTGAAACGCTTGATCTTATTCCCTCAAACTTGTCAGTTCTGAGATTACAGGGTGATCCAACATATCAAGGTTTTGTATCATTCTTTTACTTTTGACTGTGTGATTCCTTCATTTATTTTGATGAGTTTTATCCTTGATCATTATCCAATATACCTAGGGATCCCACTATTAAAGCAGGCCAATCTGTGGTTCAACTTATACCTTAGCCATTTGTAACAGCTCTCACTCATTTTAAATAAAGATAAAGGAGTCTAACAGCATAATTTTCAAACCATCTCAGCTATCATTCATGGTCCTAACAATAATATGTAATAGCTATATTCCTACTGGCTACTCCTCCATAGAACCCAGCTTTCATTCCCAGAACACACATTTAACATCTCAGTGAAATTTTAGTCTAATGACATTTATTTATTGTTAGTTTCCATTTAACTCACCACAAATTAGAATGAGCTGATGTTAGAGCCAGCATTTCCTGGATTCCATCCCGGGCTAAGAAACAGCTGATTTCCAGGAATCCCAAAGGTTTTCAGTGCCACACTGGCATTACTGAGGCACCCAGACTTATGGAGTGAGCAACAGCTGCAAAGTCTGCTATTACATTTGGAGACAGACTATGGAACTACACTAAGTTTTGAGACACCAAGGTTTGCAACACAAGCCACAAGGTCTATGGAAATAACTCTATTGTGATTCACCTTCTGTTAAAATCATAGCGAGTGTAGGTTTTATTTTACAGGATTACTTTAGCTATTGTATACTTTATGGGTTTTTGTTTCTCCAAGTGAAGTTGAGAGTATCTCTTTTCAAGGTCTATAAAGAATTGTGTTGGAATTTTGATGGGCATTGCATTGAATCTGCCAATTGCTTTTGGTAAAATGGCCATTTTCACTGTTAATCCTACAGATACATGAGTGGCACACATTACAACTTTTAAAAATTAAAATCTGTAAAAAAAAATATTCCCAATAATTTAAAATTCCAAGGAGTTTTTAGAAATTCAAAGTTCTTGATTGTGGCTGCTGTTTGATTAAAACCTGTGTTTCACATGTTCTTATTAGAGGACAGAAACTGCATGACCTAGAAGAAATATTTCTAAGTAAAACCAAAATCCAGTTATGTCAATTCATGTTCTGTAGTAGTATCTGGCTTCTGAAAGTCACCTATTAAGTTATGGACCCAGAGGACCTGGGCACTCACACTTCTCTGCATAGCAAGGACCAAGCCAACAAGTGCTACACAGTGAGACCCTGTCTCCAATAGCATAGCAAAAAATGGGGAAAGATAAGCACATTTCAGCTGCAGGAGCAGTACTGGAAAAGCTGTACTACTGGCAGCATATCGGTAAGTATTTCTCAAGAGTCTTCTCCAAAGCCTGATGTTGCTTATTATTGGAGATGGGAATACCAAAGGTGTCTTCAGGGTACATTGTCTCGCGCGCTGTTTGGTCTCGCCAGCAAGAACCCATGTGGACATATGGATCCTTTTGTAGCAATGTGTTTATTGTATGATGAAAAGAGGAAGACCCCGGGGCCCCAGAATGGCGCTGTTTATATAGCCCTGAGGCAACGTGTCCTCCATTGATTGGCACGCCCTGGGAGTGGGCGGTGATTAGTCATGTATATTCATAATGTGTAGGCGCTTTGGGCGAGCCATCCCGCGCTATCCACAAGTTTCCTTAGAGCGACAGCGGAAGTCAGCGCCATCTTGTAATGGCGAATATTTTAACCACTCCCTATATCTCCCCCCATTCTTTCAAGTAAGAAGGAGAGGGGGGTCAGCTGGGTTAAATAGGCCATATCTCCCTACAGTGGTATCAAAACATAGAACCAGGCTTGATCAAGTGAATTCTGTCATGAGTGAATAGGCGATTAAGGGCCAATATTTTGAGAGCATTCCATCCTTACCCTTCCAGGTGTAATGGTACAAGACCCCTGGGTGTAAGGGCTAAAGAGGCTATGTTATGAGTAACATCCATCCCCGTGTAATGGAGCATATCTCCTAGGGGTGTAAGGGCTGTTAATCTATAAATGAAAACCACATTTGAGGGGAGGGGGCGAAACGCAGCGACCCAGATAGAATAGAGATCGAATCTCATTTTTTGAGCATGGATAGCCAGAAGTTAGGGGAAGCTCCTTGTTCTAAGGCTGTAAGCGCTTGGGTGACAATGATCTTATCATGAATCTGTTAAGCTCTGAGCTTGTAGACCAACCATAGGAGGAACACCATATTGTCATATAGGAGTATACCAAACATCGTCATTCCCGCCCATTCCTTAAGGAAAGAGAAAGAAGAAAAAATTTAGGAAAAGAGCCCCTTCATCAGGGACAGGTCCATTGAGGGCTGGAATCAGCATCTGGAGAATCCATCCGGGGTTCATCTCTTGGTATTAGGACTCTATGTGTCAGTCGCTCTGGTAGCCAAAATGGATTATTTTTTCCTTGTGGAAAAACATAGATAGCTCCCCTGGATCTTATCAATATTGGATCCGGGCCCTTTTATTTTTCGGTTAAAACACCTTCCATTTCATCATTTTTTTTGATCTTTGTGACTCTGAATTGTGGCGATCGGCCGCAGTCTGACCTTTACAGAGTGTCAGTGAAACAGATGCCCTTGGTGTAGAGGTCAAAATCTCCTCATTTCTATCCTTTTGTTTAAGCAAATAGGATTTGATGGTTTGATGGGCTCGTTCTATAATGTCCTGTCTCTGAGGGTTATAGGGAAGGCCCGTCAGGTGTATAACCGCCATTTGGCGGCAGAATTGTTGAAATTTTTGAGATGTCAAAGATTCTCCCCACAGCCTCTGTCATTTTGGTTATAAAGCTGGAGAATGGTTCCTGGGAGGCCTGTACAATCTTTGTTAAATACCCTGCAGCCTCTCCTTTAGTCAGTATCTTCCACGCCCTAAAAGCAGCTATGGCTATTTGTGCACAGGCCTCCCATGGATAATCTATTTGATTGTTAGCATGAGAACCTTGTCCAGTCAGAAGGTCAAATGTGAAAAGCCTCTGGTTTCTCTCGGCATTAGCATTAATTTTCGCCTGTGTTTGAGAGGCATCATGCCATAATGCTTTTTATTCTAAATATTGTCCCATGTTGGGGAGCACCGCCTTTACGACGGTCTGTCAGTCCCCTGGGGTCATAGCTGTAGTGGTAAGTCTCTCAACTAGAGAGACAGTAAAGTTGGCATTAATCTCATAATTATGGACTGACTCTGCAAGCACTTTTATTTGATTAAATTCCATTGGAGCATGGATATGGCTTTTTTCGGCATCTTCGAATACCGGAAATGTCTGCCAGATCTTTCTCTGTTCCTCCTTTGTGAGAAAGGAATCCGGGCTACGCCCCTCCGCGTACGGAGGTGGCGCGCTGGGAGCCACAGGCCCAGAGATCATATGGCCCTTCCCCTTCTCTTTTGTTTGTCTATTGTTAGCTCCATTTCTACAGTGGTTATCTGGATGGTATCTCTCCTCTTCATAGCTAACTGTCTGATTTTTTAGGTCTTCCTCTTTGGGAGGACTAAATTCGTCCTCAGAGCTAGTAAGACCTAGAGCCTCTAACTCCCTCACTGGATAGAGATGTCTCTCTTCTTCCTTTCTCTTTTTCTCTCCCAGGCCCTCTTGGCCTCTCTTTCTCTCTCCCAGGCCCTCATGGCCTCTCTTTCTCTCTCCCAGGCCTTCTTGGCCTCTCTTTCTCTCTCCCAGGACCTCCTGGCCTCTCTTTCTCTCTCCCAGGCCCTTTTGGCCTCTCTTTCTCTCTCCCAGAGCGCTTTTTCCCCTTTCTCTCGTTTCTTTGGATTCGAGGTCCTCAGAAAGGTCTTGTTTCTTAGGCATGTCTTTTTTGTCTCGCTCTGTTTCTGACATGTTGTCCTGTAAATCTTTCATTGCCCCTGGTCCCGCCATTACTGTCGGGCGGCAGTTCTCCTCCTCCAAACATGATTTTACTAGCTTTCATAAAGACATGGTCTCCATAAAGAGGGCGAGTGCGGCTGATACTATAAGGATAGCTTCTATCATGTCAGCCGATTGTGGAAGAAAGTGGGGGAAAAGGTCGCGGACAGACATACCTCTCAGAGCTTGTCTTCAGTCCTGTAGTTCTGAATCTACTCCACAGAAGCGGAGGGTCTCCTCCGGAACTGGCGATGATGAAGTCGCAACGTTCCCGGGTTTCGGCACCAGTTGTCTCGCGCGCTGTTTGGTCTCTCCAGCAAGAACCCACGCGGAAACACGGATCCTTCTGTAGCAATGCGTTTATTGCATGATGAAAAGAGGAAGACCCCGGGGCCCCAGAATGGCGCTGCTTATATAGCCCTGAGGCAACGTGTCCTCCACTGATTGGCACGCCCCGGAAGTGGGCGGTGATTAGTCATGTACACCCATAATGCGCAGGCGCTTCGGGCGAGCCATCCCGCGCTATCCACAAGTTTCCTTAGAGCGACAGCGGAAGTCAGCGCCATCTTGTAATGGCGAATACTCTAACCGCTCCCTACAGTACATGATTCCTACTTAAGCCTCCCTACATTCTCCCCACTAAGAAACCAGTGTGAAAGATGTCATGAGAGTCTTCAGGGGTGATCACAGCTTCTCTGCTTCAAGTGATGGCTACAGTCAATCCCAAACCAGATCTAATAGCCACACATCTGGCTTCTAGGGTAGAGTTTGGGTGCGTATCTGCAACCTTGGCACTCAGAAAGTCAGTGAAGGAGGATCAGCAAGTCACAGACATTCTCCTCTGTAAAGTGAGTTTGAAAGTAGGCTGAACTATGAAATCCTGGGCCCCAAAAAGCAAAAACAAACAAGCAAACAGCATGTGATCACCACACAGTTAGAGAATAAACACTGATTTTCTTTAATCCACAAAGTCAATCCATGCATTTTGACAGATTCACAATACCAGACATGAAACTTCTGTTTAGTGGGCCTAAAATGCAATCAAAAAGTCAGGTTTTACTTCCATAAAATTCACAATATAATTTGCACAAGGGGATGCATCTTGGCTGGCAGGCTGGGATTCTAGCCACCATCATTCATAGTTGTATGAGAATGTTAGTAGATTTCTCTCCCCTTAGCCTATATAGTACATTCAATCTCACCATACACAAGTCAGCAGCCAAAACACATCTTCGTGTGTTCCAAATTGGTTTCTCTATGTGCTGTAACTAAGATGTTAATCAATAGAGTTTTATAATACTGTTCTGGTTAGAAACCAAAGCAATAGCAATATCCTGTGCTGTTTTAGGGACCCCTGGGAACTTCCTGACCAACATCTTGAACTGGAACTTTGCTTTAATGGGTTGTGACTCCTGAAACTGTCATCAACCATCAAAAGTTGCCACTGTTCAACTACAGATATCAGTACTGAGACTGCACATTTTTTCAATTTTTCATTTTTCATTTTTTCAACATTCAGTCTTGTGTAGGGAAAAGATTCATGGGACATTAGCCTCTGCTTAGAAACTATTGGCTATTGACAAATGCAGGGAAGAGGGCGAATCCTTGTTTTCATTTGTGTCTTTACCATTAGTTAAGCACAGAAGAACAAGTGGATAATAGTTCTCAGCCTACACTCTGCATGGATGAAGGGATAGACCTAGCTGGGGCAGTGAGCAAATTAAGAAAAGACAGAGACATGGATGGATACAGAAAAGCTATGATGAGGTGGTCTGGGCTCTCTGATAAGCAAGATGCAGACACTGGAAGTACTATGTGTTTATTATCTAGAGTTACACAGGGAGGTATGGTATGCAACCAAACAAGGAGTCAAATTTAGCTTATCTCAGTAGCAGCAGTTATCAACGGTGTTGAAGTCTCCCACTATTATTGTGTGAGGTGCAATGTGTTCTTTGAGCTTTAGTAAACTTTCTTTTATGAATGAGGGTGCCCTTGAATTTGGAGCATAGATGTTCAGATTTGAGAGGTCATCGTGGTAGATATTTCCTTTGATGAACATGAAGGGACCTTCTTTACCTTTTTAAATAACTTTTGGTTAAAAGTCGAGTTTATTCTATATTACAATAGCTACTCCAGCATTTTTCTTTGAACCATTTGCTTGGAATTTTTTTTTTCAAGCCTTTCCCTCTGAGGTAGTGTCTGTCTGTGTCACTGAGGTGCATTTCCTGTATACAGAAAATGCTCGGTCCTATTTACATATACAGTCTGTTTGTTAGTCTATGTCTTTTTATGGGGGAATTGGGTCCATTGATGTTAAGAGATATTAAGGAATAGTGATTGTTGCTTCCTCTTACGTTTGTTGTTAGAGGTTGTATTATGTTTGTGTGGCTATCTTCTTTTGAGTTTGTTAAAAGATTACTTTCTTGCTTTTTCTAGGGTGTAGTTTCCCTCCTTGTGTTTTTTGGTTTTTTTTTTATCTTTATCCTTTGTAGGGCTGGATTTGTGGAAAGATATTGTGTAAATTTCATTTTGTCATGGAATATCCTGGTTTCTCCATCTATGGTAATTAAGAGTTATGTTGGGTATAGTAGTCTGGGCTGGCAATTGTGTTCTCTTAAAGTCTGTATGATATCTGCCCTGGACCTTCTAGCTTTCATAGTCTTTGGTGAGAAATCTGGTGTATGTCTGACAGGTCTGCCTTTATATGTTACTTGACCTTTGTCCCTTACTGCTTTTAATATTCTTCCTTTGTTTTGAGCAAAGTTTTGGTGTTTTGGTTATTATTTTATGGGGGAATTTCTTTTCTGGTCCAGTCTATTTGGAATTCTGTAGGCTTCTTGTATGTTCATGTGCACGTCTTTCTTTAGGTTACAGAAGATTTTTTGTATAATTTTGTTGAAGATATTTACTGGCCCTTTAAGTTGGGAATCTTCAATTTCTTCTATACCTATTATCCTTAAGTTTGGTCTTCCTATTGTGTCCTGGATTTCCTGGATGTTTTGGGTTAGGAGCTTTTTGTTGTGTCAATGTCTTCTATGGTATCTTCTGACCTGAGATTCTCTATTCTATCTTTTGTATTCTGTTGGTGATACTTGCATCTATGACACCTGATCTCTGTCCTAGATTTACTTTCTCTAGCGCTGTCTCCCATTGTGATTTCTTTATTGTTTCTATTTCTGTTTTTAGATCCAGGATGGTTTTGTTCAATTCCTTTACCTGTGGTTGTGTTTTCCTATAATTCTTTAAGGAATTTTGTGTTTCCTCTTAGGGCTTCTACCTGTTTCCTGTGTTTGCCTGTATTTCTTTAAGGGAGTTATTTATGTCCTTCTTAAAGTCCTCTATCATCCTCATGAGAAGTGATTTTGATCTGAATCTTGCTTTTCTGCTGTGATGGTGTATCCAGGACTCGTTAGGGTGGAAGAACTGGGTTCTGATGATGACAAGTGTCCTGGTTTCTGTTGCTTGTGTTTTTATGCTTGCCTCTTGCCATCTGCTTATCTCTAGTGCTCCCTGCCTTTGCTTTATCTGACTGGAGCCTGTCCCTCCTGTGATCCTGGTTGTGGCAGAACTCTTAAGAGTCTAGCTGTCTCTGTCATCTTGTGATTCTGGGATCCCGTGACCCTGAGATCCTGGTTGTGTCAGAGCTCCTGGGAATCAAGCTGCCTCTGGGATCCTGACATCCTGGTGTGAACAAGCTCTTGAGATCATGTGATCCTTTGATCTTGGGCATGTTAGAGCACTTGGGAGTCAAGTTTCCTCTGGGTATTATGGGATTATATGTGGAGCTAGTGCCCAAGGTCTGCCCAGGGTACCTGCTCAAATCTGAAGGAACTTGTGCCACTGGCCAGAAGGAAGAGTTCCTGCATCCCTGGATCCCACTGGTTCCAGTTACTCCCAGTGATAGGGAAGATGATGTTGCCTCCTCACCTATGATTCTATGATCCTGGGCATGTTAGAGATCCTGGGAGTTGATATTTTTCTGGGTGTTGTGGGACTCTGCAGAGCCAGCACACAAGGTCTGCTCAGGGTACCTGCTCAGATTAGAAGGAACCCTGGTGAACCAGGAATTAAATAGCTTTTGTGGGAAGGAATGCCTAGGAAGATAAGAAGTTCACAGGCTGAATGTTAGGGGGCTATCTTGTACCTCATTAACATGAAGAACTAAAACCATCTGGTTTAGAGCTATATTAGTTGGGAGACTTTTAATCACTGCTTTTATTTCTTTAGTCGTTATAGTGCTGTTTAAATAGTTTAGCTGATCTTCACTTAAGTGGTATCTTTCTAGAAAATCTTAAGATTTTCCAATTTTCTATAATACATGCTTTTGAAGTAAGACATAATGATTCTTTGAATTTCTTCAATGTCTCTTATTATGTCTCCATTTACAGATCTGATTTTGTTGATTTAGAATGTGTATCTCTGTCTTTTGGTTAGCTTTCAGGTGTACTTTTAACTTGCTGGTAAGAGAACTTTCTAATTTCTTTATGGAGGCCTTTTGTATTATGAACTATCACTGCTTTCATTGTCCCATAAATTCGAGAATGTTGTGCCCTCACTTTCATTGAGTTTTAGGAACTCTTTAGTTTCTTTCTTCCTTTATTTTCTGACTCAGAGATCATTGAGAAGAGAGTTGTCAACTTCCATGAGTGTTTATGCTTTCTGGTGTTTCTACTGTTGTTTAATTCGTGATGCTCTGATGACACATAAATCACTATTTCAATTTTCTTATATTTGTTGAGGCTTGCTTTCTGATTTACTGTGGTCAATTTTGGAGAAGGACTTATGAGGTACTGAGAAGAAGTCATTTTATTTTTTGTTTGGGTGAAATATTCTATAGATTTCTGTTAGGTCAATTTCATTCATAATGTCTGTTAGTTTCATTTTTCTCTATTTATTTTTTGTCTAGATGACCTGTCAATTATTGAGAGTCAGATGTTGAAGACTCCACTATTAATATGTGGGATTTGATGTGGATTTAAACCTTAGTAGTGTTTCTTTTCAAATGTGTTTGCCCTTGTGTTTTCTACGTGTATGGGGTGTAAGGGTGTATGTGTGTGGGGTATGTGAGAGATTTTCTCTCTCTCTCTCTCTGTCTCTCTCTCTCTCTCTCTCTCTCTCTCTCTCTCTCTCTTTCCCCTCCCATGTGTGTGTGTGTCTGTGTGTGTGTCTGTGTGTCTGTGTGTGTGTGTGTGTGTGTGTGTCCTTCCCTTGTTTTTGCAGGTATGGAGTTACTTATTTCTTATCTTTCCTTGGATATAATTATCCTCATTGGGTTGGAGTTTTCCTTCTAGTATTTTCTGTAGGGCATGATTTGTGGCTAGATACTCTTTAAATTTAGATTTGTCTTGTTTTCTCCATCTATGGTGATTGAGAGTTGTGCTGGGTATTATAGTCTAGGTTGGGGTCTGTGTATTTTTAGAGGTTGCAGCATATCCAGGCCCTTCTAGATTATAGAGGCTTTTTTCACAAGTTGGTTGTAATTATGGAATGTCTGCCATTTATTATATCTGTCCCTATCTCCCTCCTCCTATTTATATTCTTTCTTTGTTCTTTAGATTTTGTGCTTTATTATATGAGATGAGGATGATATTTTCTGGTCCTGTCTAATTAAGATTCTATAGGCATTCGTATATTTACAGCTATCTCTTTCTTTAGGTTGGGAATTTTTATCTATGATTTGTTGAAAATATTTTCTGGGCTTTGAAGCTGGGACACATAATTTTCTTCTATTCCTATTTTTCTCAGGTTAGTTCTTTCCATGGTATTCCAGATTTCCTGGGTATTTTGTGTCAGGAAATTTTTACAGATAACTTTTTCTTTGATTGATATATCATTATCTTCTCTGTATTTTCTATGCCTGGGATTCTCTCATACATTTCCTTCCTATAATCTGTTGGTGATACTTGTATCTGTTGTTCCTGTTCTCTTCCCTAGGTTTTCCATCTCCACGATTCCTTAAGCTTGCTTTCTTTACTGCTTCTATTTCTAACTCTCTTTATGGTTTCTGTTACATCTTGGAAAAAAAAATATTCCTGGTGGGGCAGGTGTCTGATGGTTATTCTTGGGTTGTATGATTCTGGATCTGCAGAATGTAGGTCTGTAGAGGATGACTAGGTCTGTTCAACAGCCACATCTTTTGAACAGATCTGATGAAAGTGGGCAGGCAGATAGGTCGAGAAAGGAGGTTCCCCTTGCCTAGCAGGCTGACCAGTACAGCTCGGTTTGCTCTACAGGACTCAGCAAGCAGGAAGGTGGATGGGTAAAGAGCTATATTCTAGCTCTTAATTGTGCTTTCAATTAAATGATTCTACTCATAATGAAATACTCAGACTGTTTCTTATGGTTCTTTATTGAGTTCTATGGGAGTTGATGCAATCAAAGAAAACACATTCCTTTAAGCTGTGGGGCAAGGCCTGTCCATTCACCAGAGGAGATCTGTGCTGTCTCCACCAGGAAGGAAGATTTCTTCTGCTCTGTCAAGTCAGATTTCAGCAAATATTCCCAGTATCTTCCAGACTGTCTCTCTGTTTGCACTGCAGACTAAGTCTATGATCAAAACACTTGTTTGTAAGGAGTCATGAATTACTATTGTAAAGAAATTAGAATCAGTACATTTCATTTTTTACCTTTAACACTCATTGGAGAGTCAATCAGGGAATTTATCCAGTCTCTTCCCACAAATACATCTGTACCAATAACCACAGTCAACAGTGTTTACTCTTCCTTTAGATAAGAACACACATCTTCCATCCTTTGCGTCAGATTTCCTTACGTTCAAGTCACTGATGAACAAAAACAACAATGTGCAACTGGTGAATTTTGAATATTCACAGAAATAAATCATGATTTTAAAAATTCTATTTGCCAAAGTAAACAGAATATGTAACTACTAATCATAAGTTGATCTCTAAAGTGTGTTCTTTTGTCTAAGCTCATTAAAAAGAAATGGTCTCTTTGTCACAAAAAAATCTCCATCTTATTTCACACAGCAGGGAAAACTGATTTTCAATATTTCCAAGGACTTATTTTATACTGAACCTGCTCTCCGACTTTCTTCGTCTCGATAAATACGCTAAGTTAAAAGTAAAAATAGATGTATGTGACACACAGAACACAGTCTTATATGCTCCTGTTGTAAGGAGAAAGGGAAGATTTGAAATACAATCACAGATGCAGGTTTGTAAGTAATGTTTTGGACTG
The DNA here is from genome assembly GCA_028551405.1 of Uromys caudimaculatus. Classification (NCBI taxonomy): domain Eukaryota; kingdom Metazoa; phylum Chordata; class Mammalia; order Rodentia; family Muridae; genus Uromys; species Uromys caudimaculatus. Next base: position 16,324,872 of record CM052700.1, read on the forward strand.
TGCTCTCCTCTACGCTTTCCCACATTCTAGCTAATAGGCCTTCACAGATACATGGTAATCTGCAGAATGGTATATTAAAGGCCATAAATATCCTTCTTTAAAAAGAATTGTTTCAAAATAAAAAAATAAATTGATAAACTGAAACTAATAGAAGAGAAAGTGAAGAAGAGTCTTTAACACATGAGCAGAGGGGAAATTTTCCTGAACAGAACACCAATGACTTATGCTCTAAGATCAAGAATTCACAAATGAGACCTCTAAAAATTGCAAAGCTTCTGTAAGGCAAAGGACACTGTCAATAGGACAAAATGGCAACCAACAAATTGGGAAAAGAACTTTACCCATCCTGCGTCTGATAGAGGGCTAATATCTAATATATACAAAGAACTCAAGAAGTAAACTCCAGAGAATCAAATTGTTCTATTAAAAAATGGTGTACAGAGCTAGGTGGGAATCGTGGGGGAGGGAGAACCATCATAGAAATATGGGGAAGGTGTTGGGATAGGGGGGTTCTGGAGGACAACCTGGGAAAGGGGATAACATCTGAAATGTAAATAAAGAAAATATCCAATAAGAGAAAAATAAAAATAAAAACGGAGCAAATTGGCAAATAGGCTGAAACGGAAGTAATTATATGTCTGATTTCTACTCAGGCTGAGATATTAGCAGGTGTTGGACCAAAACTCAGTTTTTCAGAGAAGTACTGCAGCAAGTTTTATCCCCAATAGAGAAATCTGACTATAGAATGCACTCAGAATGGAGAGCCCCAATATTAAATACATCCAGGCCTAGTGAGATACAATTGGGGTCAGTCTTTAGCAAAATATGTCACTGCGTTTGATCTTCAGGATTACTATGAGGAGAAATGGAATATTCATATTTAACATATTTAGGAATTTAAAACAAAGAACATATATTAAACCAAATGTTGTCCGGAGCATAGACAAAACAGGTAAACTTCAATAGGGATGGATATGCATATTAGACATCCATAAGACATTATCATAAGCACAGACAAATAATCAGGTGTGAATGTTGAATATAGGCAAAAGGAAGAAAGAACCCAGCAGTCAAAGCAGTTCACAAAAGATAATGAATAAAAAGAAATAAAATGTATGTTTATTCAATGACTTGCACATGAAGTTACATGGCAACATTCAAAATTGTCAAAATTTGCAAACACATATGTTCATAAGTGAATGGAGAAATCCTGTGAATTATTTTGGCAGTGCAAAAGTGTTTTGTAAGAAGGAGAATGAAACACTGATCTAAGAAAACAGCTTGAGTTAGTGAAAACATCATAATGACAATAATAGGGAAAGATGCAGGGAAACACAGAGCCAATCACAAATCTGTACACAGAAGAAGCCACTCTGCACTAGGCCAAACCCATTTATAGTACAA
>CM052700.1:16326775-16358873 GCA_028551405.1 Uromys caudimaculatus
AAATCCTGTGAATTATTTTGGCAGTGCAAAAGTGTTTTGTAAGAAGGAGAATGAAACACTGATCTAAGAAAACAGCTTGAGTTAGTGAAAACATCATAATGACAATAATAGGGAAAGATGCAGGGAAACACAGAGCCAATCACAAATCTGTACACAGAAGAAGCCACTCTGCACTAGGCCAAACCCATTTATAGTACAAGAGAGCACATGTCTGCTTGCCCAGGGCCATGTGTGGAACAAGGTTCAGAAAAGAACTTTAGAGGGTAGCAAAACTGATGCTTTAGTTTGATGGTTTTCTATTGCTGTGATAAAACCCCAGGGCCAAAGCAACTTGTGGAGGACAGATTTATTTTGCTTAAACTCCCACATTACCATCCATAATGGAAGGAGTCAGGGCAAGTGCCAAGCTGGCAGGAGCTGGGAAGCACAATCTCAGGCAGATGTCAGGAAGGAGTGCAACTTACTGTCTTGCTCCCCAAAATTTTCTCAACCTATTTTCTTAGTGTAGCCAACACCACCATCCCAGGGGTGATACCCATAATAGGCTGGGACCTCTTACATCAGTAACTAAGAAAAGGCCCTACAGGCTGCGTTAAGGTCATATCTTATTGAGGCACTTTCTCAATTAAGATTCCCTCCTCTCACAGGACACTAGCTTCTCTCAGTTCACATAAAACTATTTTGCACAATGCTGCTTGAAAAGGTGTAAATATTTGTTAAAATTCAAACATCTCCTAACGTGCAGTGGGTGCATTTTATTACATGCAGACCCTACTTCAAGACTTGATTTTTTAAAATGTAACTGTCAAACAAATGAGCAAAGAAAAAATGATCCAAATCATTTCCAAATTAAAGGACATTACAGGGAATGCACTGGATGATCCTGAACATGAAGAAATTTTGACAGTGACATGGTCCATAACACTGACAGTTATGAATATGGGTTATGGATTAACACATATTACAAGGTCCATACTGAATTTTTGAGGTTTATTATGATGCTATAAAGGAAATTGCTTCAATCAAGAAATTATTTCTGGATAGCTTCATATTATTATCACTATCATTATTATTGTTAGGCTTCATCAGACAGAGTCTCACTCTGTATCACACAGTGATGTCAAACATACTGTGAAGTCAAAGCTGTCCCCTAAACTCATGAACCTATAAGACAGTGAGTCTTGTGCTATCACAAGCAGCTGGATGCAACGAATACTACTGTGAGATTTCAGCCTTCGTCAACTGGATCTGAGAGAGACAGAGTGAATGAGGACAAAATGTAGATTATGGATGCTTGAATGAGTTTCTTGACCTAGTTAGGGAACAATTATAAACATATATTTTACAGCAATAAATGCATTCCAAATATATAAATTCTCCTATGTCCAAAAATTAACAAAAAACAACCAACTAACAAATAGAAGCCCATAACATTATGTTTATATACTCAAATTCTTATAATCTTATATTGACTTATCCCAAGGTTTTAAAAACAAGATTTATTAACCAAAATGTACAAAATATAGACTTAATCATAAGTGTATCAATTAAAACTGTTAATTTTCTCTAAACTCATTTTTAATAAAGGTCTTGGGCCAGTAACATGCCTCACCAAACCTCACAATATGTAGTCAGATTTCAGACCTCACAAAGTAGTAGAGAAATAACTCCCTCAATTTTTTTTCCAGCTGCACTTGTGCTCGAAAATTCGCATGTACATGTGTTTACATGACCCAAAAATTAAATGAAATATGAATGAAAAATAAAAATTGTCTTTTGTTCACAACTCAACTCTTCCTATATACTGCACTGTTAATATTTCATGAGCCAGTAAACATATTTTTCAATATTTCTAATGTATAATTTTATATTAAATTTGATTTCCTCTGATATTCTTTGCAAAAACAACAGATAAAAAGAAGAAATGCATTACATAGCTCAAAGGACAAGGTAGTATATACCTCATTTTTAGAGGAAATGGGAAGTTTGGAATACAGTCACAGTAGAGGGTTTGTAACTGCGGCTGTTGTTCTTGCTTCCCTGTCCCAGAGACAATGGGACTTCACTGAAGCATGGTGATTCATAGACTTCCCAGCAAGTGCTGCAACTACATTCTTGGGAAAACGTACTTTGAAATGTAGACTAAACAATGAGACACTAGGAAAGGCGAGGCAGGCTAAAGTAGGAAGATTATAACCAGATCAGATTAGGCTATAGAGTGAGGCCCTAATCAAATAATAAGTAATAATTAAAACCTCACTTGATACATTTACGAATGCTTCATAAGGAGATTCCTATACAGGCTTAGGCTGCAGCAGAGCTGAACCTTCCAAAGATCATCATAGCCTGGCAGTCTGTCTTTCTCCTGAATCTCAGAGCAAGAAGAACAGTTTATCTATGTGAAATGGTAATTTAAATACTAAATAATGAATCCATGAAGTTCAAGAATTCAAAGCATGTTTGGGAAATACAGTGAATTTGAACCAGGTTAGCCTAGTAAAAATCTATGTCAAAGAATACCACCAACCTCCTTAGAGCAGAAATGGTAAAGGGATAAAACTTTAACAAATGATTAACTTTCTTTCACTTTGGATTAAAACCAAGAAGAAACAGAGTAGTTTGATTTACCATAGAAACAGAAAAGGAAGATAATGATTACCTTTCTTTCACTTTGGATTAAAACCAGGAAGAAACAAAGTATTTCGATTTACCATAGGAACAGAAAAGGAAGATAAATGAAAGCCATGTGGCCATGAATACAGACAGGAGAGGGGAGCTGCAGTAGGAATGAGTGGACACATAGGCCAGGCATGAGATATCCTTATCGGGGCAATCAATGAAGGATGTAAGCTGAACATGGGCAAAGAGGACAGGGATTCAACAGACACTAACAATTCACATATACACATGAAGCACATATTCTGCAACATGAGCTCTTAACTTAACTCTCACAATGGTGCTCACCTAGACCTGTACTATCAATGTCTACAAAAATCTCTTAACCTGGATGGAGGCATTATCTCTCCCTCTGGCACCAAACTCTAAATGTTACCATATGCATACAAACACGTTCTTATATTTATAAATAGCCAACAATTATATAAGCTAACAATAGCAAATATGTCACATGAATGTCTGAGAGACTCACCCTCTTTGTATCTGTCATGATCATTCAGTCACTTCAGACCATATTAAGTTGTTGACATTCTAGTTCCCTTTGCAGTCACCAAACACAGACACAATTTAGATGCCAAGAAGTGCTTGCTTATAGGAGCCTGATATAACTGTCTCCTGAGAGGCTCTGCCAGAGCCTGACAAATAAAGAGGTGGATGCTCACAGACAACCATTGGACTGAGCACAGGGTCCCCAATGAAGGCATTAGAGAAAGGACTGCAGGAGCTGAAGATGTTTGCAACACCATAGGAAGAACAACAAAATCAAACAACTGGACGCCCCACCCAGAGCTTCCAGGGACTAAACCCCCAACCAAAGTGTACACATGATGTAACCCACAGCTCCAGCCACATATATAGCAGAGGATGGCCTTGCCAGGCAATCAATGGGAGGAGAGGTCCTTGGTCCTGAGAAGGCTCAATGCCCATGAAGGAGAATACCATAGTAGGGAGGCAAGAGTGGGTGGTGTGTGGGGGAGCGCCCTCATAGAAGGAGGGGCAAGGAGATGGGATAGGGAGTTTCAGGAGGGGAAACCAGGAAAGGGGATAACATTTGAAATGTAAATAAATGAAATATCGTGGTGGGGGACAAGATCCTGAGATGTATGCAGTATAAAGCCACTTTCGGTCAGCTCCTAGACCATATATTTTCTGTTTATAACACTTGCACAGACACTGCCTTATGCACCTTGCCCTTACCCATGAGCTCCATAGAAAATGAGGAAAGCCATGGGAAATGAGAGAAAAGCCTTTGCACACAACTCTCCCACTTCCCGCACCATTGTTAGAGTCTGAAGGGTTTTGGAAACTCACAGTTTAGATGGGCCATCGCCAATCCATGGCCAATCCTTTTGTTTATTATCATATGACAATCCAATCCAGTATGTGCCTGGAGTAACTTGGAGCTGAAGGAACTTCTGTAAAGGAAAGAACAGACCTTGTGATGAAATTTCTGTTGAGTGAGAGAACACACAGGAAAAGTTAGCAGCATTCCTGTGTCATTATCTGCTTTCCTGTCCTCCCCCCAACCCTCTGTCCCACTATGTTCATTTTCTATAGTGAATTCCTACTAGTAGCACACTTAAATCAAAACTTATGTCAGTTCAATAAGTAATTTAAAATAAAAGTTTTAGGTTTTCTGAGATATTGGGATCATGTCATGATTTATGACTGTGTTTCTTAAACCAAGTCTTACTATGCAACCAAGGCTGGCCTTGAACTCACAATCTTCCTGCTTAAGGCAGGAATTTCTAGATTTAGCATTTTCATTAACTGATCTATCAATTTCTTCTATTGCATCTTCTATGCCTGAGTTAAACACTAGAAATCTCACAGAGAAATCTCAAATGTCCAAGAAGCACATTAAGAAATATTCAAAGTCATATGCCACCAGAAAAATGCAGATCAGAACAAGTCTGAGATCTCACTTTACACCAATAGGAATGTCTATGATTAAAAACTGAAATGATAGCACATGCTGGCAAGGATGTGGAGCAAGGGGAACACTCCTTCATTGCTGTTAGGAGTGCCAACTTGTACAACCACTTTTTCAAATCAATTTGTTTACTTCCCAGAAAACTGGCAATAGTTCTACTTCAAGAACCAGCTATACCACTCCTGGGTGTAGAAGAAAAAGACACTCCGCCATCCCACAAAGACACTTGAATATTCATAGCAGTTTTCTTCATAATAGCCAGAAAGTGGAAAAAATTTAGGTGTCCCTCAACTGAAGAATGGAGAAAGAATGTGATACATCTACACAATGGAATTCTATTCAGTTGTGAAAAACATTTTGCAGGCAAATGGATGGAACTTGAGAATATCATCCTGTGTGAGGTAACCAAGTCCCAAAAGGACATGCATTGTATGAATTCACTTGTAAGTGGACATTAGCCATAAAATACAGGATGCCCATGCTCCACTTCACAGACCCAAGTGACTGGACAGGAAAAAGGGCACAAGCAAGGATGCTTAAGTCTGACTTAGAAGCAGGAATGGAATGGTCATAAAAGGCTGATGGAGGGAGGGAACTGGGTGGGAGCACGATCATGAGGGGTTGTGGGGTTTCAGGTTCCGGTGTGGGGATGGGTGGTGTGATGATATGATGGCCATGAGAATGAATAGAAATCTGCAACTGATGGGTCAGGTGGTAGGGGACATCTCCAGGAAGAGATGGAAACCAGTGATAGGGGAAGCACACAAGAATCAATGGGGGTATCCTTAGCTGTGATTCTATGTAGCCTGGGGAGAGAAGCCCTGGGGAGTGATAGGGATAACAACAAATCCACAAAACTTTTAACCCAAAACTTATCCTGTGTACAAGAAATGCAGGGACTGGGGATGGAGCAAAGACTGAGGAAAGAGCCAACTATTATCCAGCTCAACCTCAGACCCATAGCATGGAAAAGCACCAATTCCTGACCCTAAGATACACTGTTATGCTTGCAGACAGGAGTCTTTCATTGCTATCCTCTGTGAGGCTTCTTCCAGCAGTTGATTCATACATACACTGACACCCACAACCAAACAGTGGATGCAGCTTGGGAACTCTTATAGAAGAATATGTGAAAAGATGGTGGGCTCTGAATGGGATAGGAACTCCACATGAAGATCAACAGAATTAACTATCCTGGACCCAGGTGTCTATCAGAGTCAGAACCACCAAACAAGGAACATTCATATGGCTTTCATGCACTTGTGTGGTGTTGTCTTCCTGTGGGTCCAGAACAACAAGAGCTGGTACTGTCCCAAAAGCTGTAGCCTGTAAATGGGTTATGTTCTTCTAACTGGACTGCCCTGTCTGGTCTCTGTAGAAACTAGTCTCCTCTTAACAGACCTGTGTCCCACAGTTTTGTTCACATTACAGGAAAACCATATACAAACAAAAAAGAAAATCAAAACAAACAACAAAAAAAAAACTGGATTGAGTATCTCATTATTCAGGGTTAGAGACAGTCTAAGAGAATAAAGGGGCAAGTAAGTATCTTCAGTACCAGTTCATCCTCATTATCTATCGTCAGTATGGATAACCTGGAATTCTGGCAGGCCTGTTTGCATTCACTCCATGGTTTTGTGTCCATGATGAAATAATAACATTTTATACCATAACAGAACCAGTTTTTTTCAACTTTGCGGCCTACAACAGAGAAGGTAGATAGTTAAACTTATTATTTTCTGGTATTCTGTTACCAGAACAATGTATTTGTTAAGCCTATGTAAAGTTAATTAAAATCTCACTGGTCTCTGAAATTGAGATTCTATAATGCACAGAGGCCCATGTGTTCCCATGATCTATGCAACATTGTTTATAACAGTAGAGATACAAAAAACATTTTATGTGGCAATCACCGATGAGTTAGTTGACCGAATGTAGCACAAACACACAAAAGAATACTATTTATCCTTTAAAGGGAAATCAGTCAGCCCAGCATTATGACTTGTGTCTATAACCGGAGCACTCCAAAAAGAGAGACAGTAGGGTCATCACCAGTTTAAGACCGACCTAGGCTAAGTGGTGAATTTCAGTCCATCCTTGGTAATGCAGTGAGTACCAGTCACCCTGGGCTGGAGAAAGACATCATGTCTCACATAAAAACCCAAAAGAGAGATATTGATGTATATGATGAACATGGATGAATTTGAGGACTGTGTGCAAAGTGAAACACACCAGATATAGGACCAAGTTTATCATTTCATGCATCAGGTTTTGAAAACAGCACAACTCTATGAAGCAGAAGCTTGTAAGATACTAGAGGCTGGAGAAGAGGCAATAAGCACTTGGTACTCAGAGGCAGCTAAACTGATGTCAGATTTCTAAGATCTGCAGTAATGGGTTGTACCAGCACCGGTCCACACACTGTGTTTGTGCCATGGTCTGTGTTACATGCTCTTACCTTAAGAGAAATAAGAGACATACAAAGGAAGTTCTGTTGTTCATCGTCCGGTCTCCTGATTATGTTGATGACTTCAATGGTATGCCCACATTCACAAATGTTTCAAGGTCAATACATTAAAATGTGTGCAGTGTGTGTATCAAGATCACTTCAATATGAATATTTTTTGTGAGCGGCTGGGAATGGCCATACTCTGTTAACAAACTTTATATCCAACCTTCATTTTCTGTGAAGAGGACCATGTGTGGCTCAGGCTGGCCTGCAATTTGCTGGAATGTCCGCATTGTCCTGACAGTTATAATCCTCCTCCCTTAACCTCATAATCATAGGCATTCCATCATTATGATGCCCTTTCAGATCATGAAGTTACTTTAAAGTAATAACATGATACATTTTCCATGGGTCTGGAATATTTCAAAAATGTTTTTGTAACATTTTTTCTGTCACAAATTTCTTAATGTAGCAATTTTAAATATATTAGTCCTTACATAATGAGAATTGTCACATCTTACAGTCACAGTGTAGTGAGATTATATGCAATAGGGTTTTGTAAAATCTAAATGCTGAAAAAAATATGCAATGATGATTGATAAACTGTGTCAGTTAAAGATGACCAGTCAGGATGAAGGGTAAGAAATGTTCCTTGTGACACTTGATATTTCCATCTTTCTAGCTTCATTTACTGTGCCACTGACAGAACTGCAATGTGTGCACACCATGGTAAAGTTCCCATGTCTGCTCGAGGGAAGGTACCTTTGTTATGTTTGTAACATAACAACTCTCTCAAAACAATTAACATGGAATGCAGGAACACAGAGAGAGAGAGAGAGACAGAGACAGAGACAGAGATACAGAGACAGAGATGCAGAGAGACAGAGAGACAGACACAGACAGAAAGACAGACAAAATTATTTTTATAACTGCATCTATGTAAATTCTCTAAGTCCTCTTTAGCACAAATAATTGATAAATACACTCGTACTAAAAATTTCCATGTTCTGTCAGCAACAAAGTTCGAAATTCAGATTTTCCCATAGTCCAAAACAATCAAATTCTCAGGAGCACTGATTTGTAATTCCATCCCCAGGGAACAGTAGGAGTGCCAAAAAAGACACTGGCTTCTAGAAACTCTAAGATTCTCCTAATCCAAACAGGGATTTCTGGATTTCCAGGACCCTACATGAAATAAGGAGCCCCAAATAATTAACACAAAGATTACCAGCATCATCGAAAGCTGCTGTTGGAACTTCAGAGCTTCCAGGGAATAAACAATAGATAATAATGCAAATCTGTCTTCACATTCTCCCACACCACATACCTGTGTGCTGTGAGGACTTGGTTTTGTTGTACCATCTGTTCTGTTCTCTTTTGAGGGATTCCAGAAGATCGTTGCCTTGTCCAAACTCTATAGACTCATTTCTCAGCATTTCTTCCTTTAAGTCGACGTAACTTTGCATGGTGCTGCAGTTATGGTGGTGGTTTAAAGTTTCCTGCAGTTCATGTTTTTCTTGGCAATATTGAAAAACTGAATTAGTCACAGATATAATATCAAAAATGCTTATAAGGAGTACATATTAAAATTTAACACTAGAGAAAAAGTTTCATCTTAACAGCCAATACATATCATTACTTTCATTCATACGTTAACATTTATAAGTTAGCATTCCAATTAACTCACTACAGAAACAGATAGATCAATTTTTCTCTAAGGTAAGTTGACTGAAAAATAAATAATACAACTGAAAAAAATTATGGTGGAAGTAACTACCAATCACTGCATTTGTTGAAGGATAAATTTACAAATAATAACCTAAGTAAAATATTCATAGACTACTTAACACACTGTGAAAACAGTAACTAAAAAATGGTAAGAAATAGCACAATTCATATTGGAGCATATGCAATGTATCCTATGTAAATGTGGAGGAATCCAATGAACGTTAAACTTTAGTTTTTCTGTATATATGAAGTCTTTACTTGAGCATGACCTCAATATACATAGAAGAGACAGGAAAAGAAAGACATTTATTCTTTGCATAGCTGTTTCTCACAAAATGTTTGTGTAAGATTAACAATCACCTGAGCTCAGAAAACAGACTATCTCCAAGTCCTCAGAAGGAGCATAACCAAAAATGTGACAGAAAAGGGAAACTCCAAACAGCCCCAGAGCCAACACATTAAGTATGAAAGAGAACAGACTCTACAGTGTGTCAGAAAAAAATAATTAATGTCCAAAGATTCTGGCTCATCACCTGATTATAGGCAGGACAATGGACAGAGTGTGTAACTCCATAGTTTATGTTTAAAGCTATTGTTTGGGCAAAACTTCAAACAAAATGGATCTCAATTACTCACTGTTTGTCACCAACACTGCAATAGTAACCAGCAGAAGAGAACAGAGGATTCCCAAAGCTATCACAATGAGGTGCCAGGGGACAGAACATTCTTAAATCAACAAAACAAAGCAGGAATATCATCACCTTGAAAAGAGCACATCTCAATACTAATTACAATTTTCTGTAGCATGGAAACAAGGGGAAATTTTGCACAACTTGATGATACAAACTTGCCAAAAATGTGCTCTCAAAATTGTACATTTCTACTTAAAATGCACTGACTGTAGAAATCCTACATGTGTGAAGTTTCACAAAATTTTGAACTTATTTCTGCTTTAGCCTTATATTGTGAATCTTCCTAACTCAGCTTAGAAGGAGCTGGATGACAGACATGTACCCTCACTCAGTTCTACAGGAATAATAGTACATTCTACAGAAGACATTGGAAGCATAAATACAATCCAAATATAAGATACCAAACTGGAGCATGCAGTCCATCAAGAAAGATAACTGAGGATGGAGAGGAAGGAAAGAGGGATGGCTGTTCTTGAGAACTGGTAGGGAACCACAGCTGCTCTGTGCCTGGCCTGTGTTCAGCCCCATCCTTGAAAGGGCCGATAAGTCAACTCTTTCTTCTTCCCTGCAAGGTTAATTTGGCTCTATATAATGCTGAACATTTTGGTGTATCTAAGGTATTTGGAATCTGAAACTCATACCTCTGATTACCACTCAATCAAAGAAGAGAAAGATCTCAGCTAGTGACACTGCTGTAACAGTGTGTACAGAGTAACTAAAAAGAGAATAAAAAGTGATATACCTGCTTTTTCATTAATAAACAAAAATATTCCTTGACGTTTTCAGGAACTCAAACTGGGATTTAAACATTTCTAGCCCCGCTAACCTGTCATCCCTCTTCCTTCCCCTGCAACTTTATTTCCAGGAGGAGACTTCACTGCTGATGGACAACTGTTTTTACCATGTTGCATTAGATGTTGGGGATATTTATGACAATTAAAACACTTTCTTCTAGAATGAAAGTATTGTTCCTAAAGCACAAGCTTCATTTCCTTAGGATTTTGTTTCTCTAGAACATTTGGTGTTTTTTTATGGACTCTAATTTGTCTGTTAGTTTTGAAGGTTTCAGAATTCTTCTTGCATAGACTAAATAATAATAATAAGAAAAAAATCCTAATGGTTTCTCACTTCTTTATTCTCAAGAATTTTTTTTTGTATAAACCCTCATTGTTCTACTCTGCCGGTCTGGTTTCTTTTGTAACTAACTAGCTAGCAACTAAAAAGTAGAAGTAAGGTTATAATTTTTTTCTTTTTTAATTTTAAAGTTTGATTGCTTTATTTTTTAAACTTAGTTTTGAACAATTTTGTACCAAATAAAACTCTTCTTCCCACCCACCCTTGTTCATAACCATGCCCAGATGAAATGGAGTATTACAGTTTTCCATAGAAGCTAGTAGGATATATCTAATTTTTAAACTTTAAAATGAGTAAAAAGAAACATGTGATTTTAGACAATTAAAACACTTACCTCTGTGACCAGCTTCTCTGGGCCCTTGATTCTTCTCAGGCCTCACTAGGTTCTGCAACCCTGAAGACTTATGAACTCTCACAGCTGAGTAAATGACTGCCTGCTCACTCATTGTTGGAGTGTGTAGAGTGTGTTCTCTGTTAAAATATGTCCTTGAGTGATTTCTAAAGAAAAACTTAAAATGTCCACCGTTAAGTAGGTCCCTGGATCTGAGTATACATGAAGTTGGGAAAGGGTGGGATTGTACTAACTCACTTAATGATGCAAACACCCTGACATGGATTGACCCCGATTTCCCTTACGGGATAGAACCCTGCGCAGATTTCTATTGAAATCCTTTAAATTTCTAATTGTCACAGCAATTATTTTTAGGAAATATGGAAAGAAATAAAAATTTACTAAGGCATTGTGATATTGACAAAGTCGGTTGTATAAAATATTAAGCATGTAAAAAGTTTAGGTAAAATTAGAACCACTGAAAATTTTTGAAAAACTTGTAAGCAATCTATTCTAATAACAAGAGTCAAGCCTTAGGAATAAATAAAACTGTTGGCTTAAAATGATTTACACATTTTTATAAACACATGAATATTAAATGTCCTTTCAGTCTTTTTATTTATACATGACGCCCAGAGTTTTCCAGACACAACCTTGAAAAGAATATTTGAAGGTGAATACTGCAGATGATCCACAACACATAAATACCTCTTGGGTTGAAACCCCAATCAGCTGAGATGTCTAACCTCTCCACCCAGCCATAGCCTACACATTCCTCTCCATACTTGGACATGGTAAATGGATTCAACTAGAAAAGATCCTACTGAATGAAATAATCCAGACACAGAAAGGCAATACTGAATATCCTCTCTCACCTGAGGCTCCTGGTTCAAAGCCTTCAGAAATGATTTATAAACTTTAGTAACTCCAGCAACCAGGAAAGTAGAAAGGGGGCATTGCCGGCTGGGGTGAGGGAACATCAGAGCGAGGCACAGAGGATACAATATGAAGTTTTAATCTCTAATCATTCCATGTACATAAGCATGTCACAAATAATATACTCATATATGATATTGCAAGAAAAGGATATATGAAAATAAATGTTGTCACTGTGCAGCAGACATGAGTTAATGCCCATGAGGATACAGTGTGATAATAGATATCAATGTATTAGTAAATAGTGTTTATAACTAACCTTACCCGTGCATTAATACCTGAGAGGAGAGCCAGCAGATAATATGGACAAAATGCTGAACATGTTACAGCATTCTTCTATAGTCTTTTTTTTTTAAATCATGAAGTTTTCTGACATAATTTACTCTATGCCTTATTTCATGACCAAAAAAGAATCCTTCCAGTACAGAATTCTTTTACAAAATTGTTATTTTTGATTATTGCTCTTGGGGTGGCGTGGGCCAAGCAAAGGTGCATGTGTCCAGAAGACAACATTGCAATGAGAGTTTTCTCACTCCGTGTTCATGTAGGTGTTAGAGAAATTACCTTTTCACATTGACCTTTCTTATCTGGCTCCTATTATGACATCTTTCAGACAGATAATATATAAACATTTGACAAAGTTAAACAGTAATGAACGCAATAGTTCCCTCTACCTTAATTTCCTAGCACGCAATAGAAGTCAGGGCATACTCTGAAAGAAAATAAGCAGTACATAATGACAGTCTTCACATTCTGCCAGAGTTAACCTGATCTAACACAACAAACAGGACTTCCCCATCAATCCTGCTCTCATGTCACACCATATGAAATTCTCCAGATCATTTGGTAGAAAAACAATAAAAAGCAGCTACTGTTACCTGTGTCTCTATCCTGAAGTGACCCTGGTGGAGAGAACTGATACCCCAGTTGGGGGAAAATTGGCCGTTACTTGTCTTGATACCCCAGGAGGTTCCAAGAGAAAAGGTAAAACTGAATTTACTCTGAGTGATACTCAACCTCACGATTTTCTGCCCCTCCTCTTGACCAAAGTGAAAAGAGGAAATAGCTTAATGAAAGCTGAGTCTTGGTGCAAAGGAGAGAAGAAACATACTATGCCAGATGCTGCAAAACAAATGTTCATGATTGACTGAAGACTGACAAGATGAACACTCCTACAGAGGGAACAAAACCAGTGTCCTTAGCAAAACCGCTAGGAAAAAGAGGCTGAAACTGCTCTGCTTCTCATTTTGTAATAGGCTGTCGGAAATTTTCTCCTATTTTACTATTTTTTTAAAGTTACTTCTTGATTTGGAATTATGCTAATAACAGCTTGAAATATGTAGTAGGAAAGCACTTAAAGCACTACCATTTCCACTGGTGAAATCTTCCATTACACTCTTCTAGCTTTTTAATCACAGATAATATTTAATGTGAACATTGATACCATTATAGGTGGAGTGGTTTTACTGCCGATGTTTTTGGTGATGGGAAGCAGAATTTAAGGCAATGAGCAGGCTCAGTAAATACTCTCCCCCTGAGCTAAAGATTCAGGCTTCAGATTTGTTTTGTTCTGGTGTTAAGTTTCTGTTTTGTTTTGTTTTTGTTGTTTGAGATCCTTACTATATCTTACTATGTAGCATATGCTGACTTCACACTCACAGTCCTTTGGCCTCCCTCTTTCCTGTCTTATAACTATAGCTGTATACCTCTACACCAATATACACTATTTTTCTGATAGAGAATTTTCTGATAAATAATAATTTCTTCATTTTATAGATATTGATCTCAAGATTTTTAAAGACATATATACTTATTAAGCACTTATACACACCGCTAATTAGATAATCCCCTACTTCTCAACTTTTTAGTTGTTTTATGGTATTTTTTTGTTATTGCTTTAAAATCTACATGGGATATATTTTAGAATATACTAAGACAGATATTTTATGCATGAAGTCATGGGATTCAAGGAGATATTCATTTAAGGAACTCTGATATAGATCATCACATGACAATTATTTAATTTACAGTCTATCTGTTGTGAAAATATTCACAATTGATTTTATAAAGATGAGATGAGATGATTTTTCTTCTGCGAGTTTTCCCATGGCTTTTGGATGAGAATCCCTGGAAAGAAATTCTTACAGCAATGACTGATTTAAACTACAGAGAACTGGGAACGTTGTCATGTTGTGGTATAGGGACTAATCATCTTACCAGAGGCTAGCTCTAGCTCTCTAAGTAACCTGTGTCAGAACTAAGATCTTGTGACTAATAGAGAAAAACTTCATGATATCTGTGAACAGCTGGTCATGAGCTACCATTTTGTTGCTGGGATTTGAACTCCGGACCTCTGGAAGAGAAACCAGTGTTCTTAACCCCTGAACCATCTCTCCAGCCTTTTTTTAAAAAGATTTATTTTATTAATGAGTACATTGTAGCTGTCTTCAGATACACAAGAAGAGGACATCAGATCCCATTACAGATGGTTGTGAGCCACTATGTGGTTGCTGGGAATAGAACTTAGGACCTCTGGAAGAGCAGTCAGTGCTCTTAACCCTTAGCCAACTCTCCAGCTCCCGTAGGGTAGCAAAAATTATTCTTAACAATAAAAGAATTTCTGGGGGATTCACCATCCCTGACCTCAAGCTATACTATAGAGCAATAGTGATAAAAACAACAACAACAACAACACTATGTAATATTGGTACATACGCAGGCAGGTACATCAATGGAATAGAATTAAAGATCCAGAAATGAACCCACACACCTACAGTCACTTGATCTTTGACAAAGGCACTAAAACCATTCAGTGAAAAGAAAAAAGGATGGTATTTTCAACAAATGGTGCTGGTTCAACTGGCAGTCTGCATGTAGAAGAATGTAAATTGATTGATACCTATCTTCTTGCACAAAACTCAACTCCAAGTGGATGAAGGAACTCCACATAAAACCAAATGCACTGAATCTAATAGAAGAGGAAGTGAGGAAGAGCCTTAAATACTTGGACACAGGTGAAAACTTCCTGAACAGACACCAATGGCCTATGCTTTAAGATCAACAACTGACAAACGGGAACTCATAAAATTAAAAAGTTTCTGTAAAACAAGGGACATTATCAATAGGACAAAATGGCAACCAACAGATTGGGAAAAGATATTTACCAACACTACATCCTATAGAGGGCTAATATCCAAAACATACAAAGAACTCAAGGCAGACTCCAGAAAATCAAATAGCCCTATTACAAAGTGAAGTACAGAACTAAGTTGAGAATTCTTAACTGAGGAATCTCAAATGGCTGAGAAGCACCTAAAGAAATGTTCAATATCCTTAGTCATCAGGGAAATGCAAATCAAAACGACCCTGATATTCCACCTCACATCAGTCAGAATGGCTAAGATCAAAAACTCAGGTGACAGCAGATGCTGGTGAGGATGTAAAGAAAGAAGAGCACTCCTCCATTGTTCATGGAATTGCAAACTGGTACAACCACTCTGGAAATTAGTCTGTTGGACCCTCAGAAAATTGGACATAATACTACCTGAGGACACAGCTATACCACTCCTGGGCATATACCCAGAAGATGCTCCAACATATAACAAGGACACATGCTCCACTATGTTCAAAGCCGCCTTATTTATAATAACTAGAAGCTCAAAACAACCCAGATATCCCCAAACAGAAGAATGGATACAAAAATGTGGTACATATACACAGTGGAGTACTACGCAGGGATTAAAACAATGACTTCATGAAATTTGCAGTCAAATGGATGAAACTAGAAAATAACCTGTGGAGGTAACCCAGATATAAAAGAACACACAAGGAAGAGCAGGGATAAAAAAATGAAACAGAGACTTAAGGAAGGGCAAACCGGCGATGGCCTCACCTGGGAATATATCTTGTCTTCAGACACCAAACCCATAACTGTTGCTCTGATCAAGAGGCACTTGCAGACAGAAACCAGGTGTGATAGTTCCTGGGGAGGTCTGGCCAGCAACTGACCAAAGCAGACACAGATGTTTGGAGTCAACCATCAGGCTGAACTCAGGGAAACTGGTGGGGGAGCTGGCAGAAAGACTGGAGGAGCAAATTGGAACCCCATTGGAAAAACCACATAGGCTAGCCCGACCACCCAGTTCTTCCAGAGTGTAGGCCACCAACCAAGGAGTGTACTTAAAGGGATCTTTGGCTCTAGATACATATGTAGCAGAGGATAACCTTTCCCGACAGCAACAGGACAGAAGGCCCTATGTCCCAGGGAGGTTTGATGCCCCAGAGTAGGGAGATGCTGAAGCTGTGGTGCAGGAGAGTGTGGGTGGGTGTGAGTACACTCTCATATAGGCAAAATGGAGGTGGGAGGGCAGATGTGGGATGGGGGTGTTTGGCAGAGGGGTAACCGGGAAGTGGGATATCACGGGGTGGGGGGATGGTGGAGGTGGTAACCAGGAAGTGGGATATCATTTGTAACGAATGAAATGATTAATAATAATAAAAGAAAAAAAATCAAGAAAAGGTAAATCTATGAACATAGCCGACCACTTACTTCTACCACCTGAAGGCTAAGAATGTCCTCTGATGAACTATAGAAAAGCTTCCGCCATCTTGCTGTAACAACCATTCTGATGTACCCACTAATGTATGCTGAAATTGTCTGGATTTATGACTTTCTATGTTCTTTAAAACTACAAAACTTCATGAAACTGCTTCCACATTGGAACAAGGAGCCATGGTCACTCAAAATGATTCCAGAACATACTATCACTTATTTCTTAAGGGGAAAGATGGGTTTTGCATCAATAGCATTTCATTCAAAGCTCTTGCTCTGCCCATTACTAGTAATGCTGCTCATGCTGAAGAATTTAGACACTTTACTGGGTTTGAGAGTACAGCTCAGGGTAGGGGATGGACAAAGGCTTGACCTCATAGAACACAATAATCATAACAATGACAATAATAATACAAATGTCAATGATAGTAACGAAAACAATGGTAATAACAATAGAATAAAGAGAGGAAATAAAAGACTGGTTGATTTCAATAGTCTCTTGCCATGAACTCACCCTTTTCAGAATATGTTCAAGTCTCTCACTAAACTACTTTCATTTGATTGTAGATTTTCCAACTGACTGGCTTGTTTGTTATGAAAATAATTTAAATTATTCTTCAAAGAAAGTGACTGTGGTTAACGAAGCACTGAGAAATGTTGGATGGCTTGAGACTAGAAGAGAAACTGAAGATGCACTGGCAAGCCTGTGCCTGATAGAGTAGGTCAGAGGGGAACCTGATAACTCTAGCCTCCATTACTAACTTCCAGTCAGCTTTGAATCATCACTGCTCAGAGGCTTCCTTATTTCTTTTTCATTCCTACCTCCAATTTTTTCTCACACTTCTTAATCTACTCATGTCCTTATCAAAAGACTTGTGCTGCCTGTGTCTTAGATGACCAGGTTCTGTCTCATAAAATTGTTCCTTTTATTGAATTAAAGAATAAACAACTTTTATATTGAGCATTATTGTTTCATAGGTGTGTATGTGTGTGAATGTGTGTTTGAGAGAGAGAGACAGAGAGAGAGGTAGAGAGAAAGAGAGAGAGAGGAGAGAGAGAGAGAGAGAGAGAGAGAGAGAGAGAGAGAGAGAGAGAGATTGAGTGCATACATGCCATGTGTTGTATATGGTGGTCATAGAACTACTTTGAATAGTTAGTTCTCTTCTTCTACAGAGGATTCCATGGATCCAATGTAGGAATGTCATCAGGCTTATGTGGCCAGTGCTCCTACACTATGAGATATTTGAAATGTACAATTTTTGGGTTAACCCAAATATCTCTGAGTCACCATTCAAGTCTGCCATTATTATGCACCTGAAAGAGTTGACAGACATTAAATCATCTCAACTGTTTAAGAAAATTTCCAAGGATGCAGTGTAGATGCTTCCACAATACCACCAGCTAGTCTCCTTTGTATCTACCCCCTTGACCTGGAAGAATCCCAGTATTTCTAGCCTTCAAACACACACACACACACACACACACACACACACACACACACACACACACACACGCACACACACACCTTCTCTTTGGAGGACATGAGAAGTGGGAAGTGGGGATGGAGGAGCAGCAGGGTTGAAGAAAGTGGTCACAGTGTCCCAGGACAGGCAGATGCTTGTGATGTTTCCACTTTCCACAGGAAACACTCTGAAGAAGTCAGCTGACTTAGTTAAGAACCCAGTATAACTAACGCAGGACCTATGCTCGAAATGCATCATTAAAGCATGCACAGAATATGGATACAATGAGCACTTAGAAGGGCCTGGGTTTTAGCTTCCCACAAAGCAAGAATCTGGGAAATGGGAAGACATGAGTGGAAACACCAACCCAGGCTCTGGTGACTTCATATAAGTTCTAGTATTCACAAATTCCTTGACCACAAAAATCAGAAGAGCTATATCTTTACAAGGTTCCTGGGAAGGTTTAATGAGATACATGGATAGCTTTTTGTTTTGTTGTGTCTGAGACAGAGTTTCACTATTTAACTTGACCAATCTGGAACAAACCATATAGACCCAGTTGGCCTCAAAATCATAGAGAGTGCCTGAGTCTGTTTCCCTAGTGCTGGTATTAAATGGTTGAATCACCACATGCAGTTTTAAATAAAGTTTTAATCATAACCTGGCAAGTGGATTATAAGTTGCATTCAACATTAAACATTATTATTTCCAGAGAAATACTCCAATTGCTTAACACATAAATCTGAGCAGAACACTGAGTCTTCAATCCTGTGTTTTCAGGAGGTCATGAAGAGTGTGTCACATACTGCCAAAGTTTGGACTAATAAGGAATATAAACAGCTTGTAGATTACAAGAGAACATTTTTTGGAGCCTTTAGCCTCCAGAAACTACTCTAAGACACAAACCAGGCTGTTTCCTTGTCTGTATCCCCTAAGAGGCTCCAAGAGGAAAGGCAGAACTGAATTTCCTCCGAGTGATACTCAACCTCATGTTTTTCTGCCCCTTCTCTTGACCAAAGTGAGAAGAGGACATTGCTTAATGAAAGGTGACTCTTAGAGCAAAGGAGATAATCAACATATTGTGCCAGATGCTGCAAAACAAATGTCCACAACTGACATTAAAGACAGAGATCACGAACACTCCTGCAGAGAGAGCAAAATCATTGTCTTTAGCCAAACCACTGGAAAAAAAACAAAGTTGTGGGCTCCTAGTTTCGAAACAGACTGCTGTAAATTTTTTCTTATGTTATTATTTTTTTAAGTTACTCGATTTTGAATTATGCTAATTAAGTGAGAAACAAACACATCTACAGAACTGAGTCAGTGCTGCTATAGAAAACCCCTATTCTTTGTGGGACCTTGAAACATAGTTTGGTTCCCTGTTGAGCTAAGTCTGGAAACCCCAGCCTCCTTGAAGGGAAAGTAGGTGTTTTGCCTGTTCCTGAACAACAAGCTCTTGTCACAGCCCTCCGCATTTGTGGCCATCAGTCTTGTAAGGCCAATGCCCCAAGCCCCTCTGCAGGTAGAGGACATGAACTGTGGTCACATAAGCTAAAGACAGATTTCCATTTTAATGAGGTACCTAAAGGCCTGAGGACTTAGCCAATAATCTTTCCTTCGCAGACATTTCTCCCTGCAAAAGTTATTTAACCTCAGGCCCAGGCTGAGAAGTGGGGTATGATTTTACTCATCCACTTTCTGCCATAATTATTAATGCCTTAAAAACATGGACTATCTCTTTTCATTGGAATCCACCAGTGCGTAGCAACTGAGAAGACCTAGCCTATAAAGTCACTGTATAGTCTCCTATAGAAGGCCTCTCTGCCCTCCTAGCTGCGGCTGCCACCAAGCCAAGCTCAATAGACAAGCAGAACTCCTCTTCTGGCCCCTGCCCCTAGACTACATCCAACCTGTGGGTCCCAAATCCATTCTCAGCTCTTCCACAGCTCCCAGAAGAGCATGAGCCTCTGAGAGTCTGAGAACCAGATGGCCCAGGCCTCATTGTGTCCCAGGCCCAGGGAACCCCCAAGCCAGCTCCTGCTGTCCCACACCTCAGACTGTACTTCCAAAGCCCTGGAGCTGTGTCCTGGGGCTGCCACACAGCAGGAAACTCACCCACTGACAGGTAAGTTAAGCACAGTCAAAAGTCTCAAGTCCTGCCTTCCTGAGCAGCTGAGCCCTGTGGCAGAGCAAACACTGGATCCCACAACTCTACAATTCCTCCCTCACATCTGGGAGGTTTATGTCACACCCCCACAGAAATATTAATAATGATTAGACTGTTTTAATCCTTATCTCTGCTGGGAGGGTGTTACCCTTACCACAGAGGTTAACTGAATGCACAGGTTATACTTCTTTGTGTTTTCTGCATATTGTTTGCCTCCTTTACCATACTGCAAAAACTGTGAGCAAGAGCTCCAGAGCTATCTGTTCATTTCTATTGCCATAGCATTAGCAGGAAATGAGGGGCTTATCAGTGTGCTTAATGAAGGAGAAAAGTAATTAGTAGAAACAGAATACAGACTAGGTGTTTCTTTGTTTGGACAGACATAGGAGATGGCCCATAACTATAAAGCCAAAATGCAGCAGCATCCTCTAAGCTCTGTACAATTGAGCTCTAAATTTATAGAAAAATGTAAACTGTTAAGGAGCACAATTAGCATTGAAAGATATAGTGATTTCAGATAGACATGATTGACACTTGAATTTTGTTTCTTTGAACAAAGTGCAGCATAAAACAGGAAGTACTGAGCTTCACATAACCAGGTAATAAAACAGAAAAGTGAAAATGTGAAGAATTTTTGTTTTCTTGAGTTTTGTCTTCTAAATTCATTTTTTGTGAAAAAACAAACAACAGAAAACACACCTAAACACACACACACACACACACACACACACACACACACACACACACACACGCATATATATTCCTTTTCCTGGCTGCTTTGCTGTAAAAGATATAAATTGTGAAACCACAACTGCCCACTCCTTTAAGTTGAGACAGAAACAATTCTAGTTCCACATTCAACCCTCTAGTCAGATCCTTAGACCAAAAGGCCATTATTGCAAAGCAGCAGGCTGCTCTTCCTGTCCTAGACTAAGATGAGGGACACCTGGGATAGTCACCAGCCCACAGAAAAGGGTTGATCACTTGCTTCACTGGGAAGACTGGCTGGTCCTGATCATGTCTCAACTCTTGATACTTCTGTCTTAAAGTGGAACTTTCACAACCATGAAATATGGTAAACTTCACAGATCTTAAGGAAACCACAAGCAGCTCTATTTTGAGATTTGCTTTGCTTCAATCCACCCTGGGCATTTATATTCACAGCTATTTTAACACTCTGCCTTATCGGTCTACCTTCACAATCCTTGATGGGCTCAATCGCTGAGAGAGAGGAAATGAGAAAGATGATTCAGGAATGTAGTAAGCATGATAAAAGGGGCCCCCACAAGGGTTTCTTTTGTATATCTGAGCTCTTCAATACCCAGGGATACAAGTCACTTTTGGAGAAGACAGCCAACAATCCATGACTAAGAACATTGCTTCTTCAGTCCCTGTTCTCTCGGTGTCATATTTCTGAGCAGAGACTCTAATCAAACTCCACTATATCTTCTGTGGAGTCTGCAGGCTCAGTTTATCCTCCTTAAAGCACTCTTTCTTCTAAGTGATTTTTTTTTCTGGTGCATGGTCTGATGTAGTTCAGGATGGCTAGAATGACTATATAACCGAGAAATCCCAGAAACACTTGATCTTACTCCCTCAAACTTGTGAGTTTTGGGATTACAGGGTGATCCAACACAGCAAGGTTTTGTATCATTCTTTTACTTTTGATTTTGTGATTACTTCTCTTATTTTGATGAGTTTTATCCTTGATCATTATCCAATATGCCTAGGGATCCCACTATTAAAACAGGACAATCTGTGGTTCAACTTATACCTCAGCCATTTGTAACAGCTCTCACTAATTTTAAATAAAGATAAAAGAGTCTAACAGCACACATTTTCAAACAATGTTAGCTATCATTCATGGTCCTAACAATAATATGCAATAGCTATATTCCTACGGGCTACTCCTCCATAGAACCCAGTTTTGATTCCCAGAACACACATTTAACATCTCAGTGAATTTTTAGTCTAATGACATTTATTTATTGTTAGTTTCCATTTTAGCTCACCACAAATTAGAATGAGCTGATGTTAGAGCCAGCATTTCCCAGTTTCCATCGTGGTCTAAGAAACAGCTGCTCTCCAGGAATCCCAAAGGTTTTCAGTGCCACACTGGGATTAGTGAGGCACCCAGCCTTTTGGAGTGACCAACAGCTGCAATGTCTGCTCTTCCATTAGGAGACAAAATATGGAACTACACGAAGTTTTGAGACAACAAGTTTTGCGACACCAGCCACAAGATCTATGGAAATAACTCTATTGTGATTCAGCTACTGTTAAAATTATAGTGAGTGTAGCTTTTATTTACAGGATTACTTTAGCTATCGTGTACTTTATGGGTTTTTTCTTTGTCCAAGTGAAGTTGAGAGTATCTCTTTTCAAGGTCTATAAAGAATTGTATTGGAATTTTGATGGGAATTGCATTGAATCTGCCAATTGCTTTTGGTAAAATGGCCATTTTCACTGTTAATACTACAGATACATGGGTGGCACACATTACAACTTTTAAAAATTAAAATCTGTAAAAAAAAAATATTCCCAATAATTTAAAATTCCAAGTAGTATTTAGAAATTCGAAGTTCTTGGTTGTGGCTGCTGTTTGATTAAAAACTGTGTTAGACATGTTCTTATTAGAGGACAGAAACTGCATGACCTAGAAGAAATATTTCTAAGTAAAACCAAAATCCCATTATGTCAATTCATGTTCTGTAGTAGTATCTGGCTTCTGAACGTCACCTATGAACTTATGGACCCAGAGGTCCTGGGCACGCACTCTTCTCTGCATAGCAAGGACCGAGCCAACAAGTGCTACACAGTGAGACGCTGTCTCCAATAGCATAGCAAAAAAATGGGAAAAAAATAAGCACATTTAGGCTGCACAAGCAGTCCTGGAAAAGCTGTACTACTGGCAGCATATCAGTAAGTATTTCTCAAGAGTCTTCTCCAAAGCCTAATGTTGCTTATTATTGGAGATGGGTCTACCAAAGGTGTCTTCAGGGTACATGATTCCTACTTAAGCCTCCCTTCACTCTCCCCACTAGGAAGCCAGTGTGAAAGATGTCATGAGAATCTCCAGGGGTGATCACAGCTTCTCTGATTCAAGTGAAGGCTAAGGTCAATCCCAAACCAGATCTAACAGCCACACATCTGGCTTCTAGGGTAGAGTTTGGGTGAATATCTGCAACCTTGGCACTCAGAAAGTCAGTGAAGGAGGATCAGCAAGTCACAGACATTCTCCTCTGTAAAGTGAGTTTGAAAGTAGGCTGGCCTATGAAATCGTGGCACCCAAAAAGCAAAAAGAAACAAACAAACAACATGTGATCACCACACAGTTAGAGAATAAACACTGATTTTCTTTAATCCACAAAGTCAATCCATGCATTTTGACAGATTGACAATATCAGACATGAAACTTCTTCTGTGTAGTGGGCCTAAAATGCAATCGAAATGTCAGGTTTTACTTCTATAAAAGTCACAATATAATTTGCACAAGGGGACGCATCTTGGCTGGCAGGCTGGTATTCTACCCCCCATCATTCACAGTTGTATGAGAATGTTAGTAGATTTCTCCCCCCTTAAGCCTATATGGTACTTTCTATCTCACCATACACAAGTCAGCAGCCAAAAAGCTTCTTGGTGTGTTCCAAATTGGTTTCTCTATATGCTGTAACCAAGATGTTAATCAATCGAGATTTATAATACTGTTCTGGTTAGAAATCAAAGCAATAACAATATCCTGTGTTGTTTTAGGGGGCACTGGGAAGTTCCTGACCAACATCTTGCACTGGAACTTTGCTTTAATGGGTTGTGACTCCTGAAACTGTCATCAACCATCAAAAGGTGCCACTGCATGGATGAAGGGATAGACCTAACTGGGGCAGTGAGCAAATTAAGAAAAGACAGAGACATGGATGGACACAGAGAAGCTATGATGAGGTGTTCTGGGCTCTCTGATAAGCAAGATGCAGCACACTGGAAGTACTATGTGTTTATTATCTAGAGTTACACAGGGAGGTATGTGATGCAACCAAACAAGGAGTCAAATTTAGCTGATCTCAGTAGAAGCAGTTTTCATGGGTGTTGAAGTCTCCCACTATTATTGTGTGAGGTGCAATGTATTCTTTAAGCTTTAGTAAAGTTTCTTTTATGAATGTGGGTGCCCTTGAATTTGGAGTATAGATGTTGAGAATTGAGAGTTCATTGTGTTAGATATTTCCTTTGATGAATATGAAGGGACTTTCCTTATCTTTTTAAATAACTTTTGGTTAAAAGTTGATTTTATTCTATATTACAATAGTTACTCCAGCATTTTTCTTTGAACTATTTGCTTGGAAATTTTTTTTCCAGCCTTTCCCTCTGAGGTAGTGTCTGTCTTTCTCACTGAGGTGTATTTCCTGTATGCAGGAAAATGCTGGGTCCTATTTACATATACAGTCTGTTTGTTAGTCTATGTCTTTTTATTCGGTGATTGAGTCCATTGATGCTAAGAGATATTAAGGAATAGTGATTGTTGCTTCCTGTTATTTTTGTTGTTAGAAGTTATATTATGTTTGTATGGCTATCTTCTTTTGGGTTTGTGGAAAGATTACTTTCTTGCTTTTTCTAGGGTGTAGTTTCCATCCTTATGTTTTGTTTTTTATCTTTATCCTTTCTAGGGCTGGATTTGTGGAAAGATATTGTGTAAATATCATTTTGTCATGGAATATCTTGGTTTCTCCATCTATGGTAATTGAGAGTTTTGTTGGGCATAGTAGCCTGGGCTGGCATTTGTGTTCTCTTAGAGTCTGTATGACATCTGCCCAGGATCTTCTAGCTTTCATAGTCTCTGGTGAGAAATCTGGTGTAAGTCTGATAGGTCTGCCTTTATATGTAACCTGACCTTTGTCCCTTACTGCTTTTAATATTCTTCCTTAGTTTTGAGCATTTGGTGTTTTGGTTATTATTTTATTGGGGGGGAATTTCTTTTCTGGTCCAGTCTATTTGGAATTCTGTAGGCTTCTTGTATGTTCATGTGAGTCTCTTCTTTAGGTTACAGAAGTTTTTTTTGTATAATTTTGTTGAAGATATTTACTGGCACTTTAAGTTGGGAATCTTCAATTTCTTCTACATCTATTATCCTTAAGTTTGGTCTTCTTATTGTGTCCTGGACTTGCTGGATGTTTTCGGTTAGGAGCCTTTTTTTGTGTCAATGTTTTCTTTGGTATCTTCTGCACCTGAGATTCTCTATTCTATCTTTGTATTCTGTTGGTGATGCTTGCATCTATGACACCTGATCTCTTTCCTAGATTTTCTTTCTCTAGTGTTGTCTCCTTTTGTGATTTCTTTATTGTTTTTATTTCCATTTTTAGATCCTGGATGGTTTTGTTCAATTCATTTACCTGTGGATGTGTTTTCCTATAATTTTTTAAGGGATTTTTGTGTTTCCTCTTTTAAGGGCTTCTACCTGTTTACTTGTGTTCTCCTGTATTTCTTTAAGGGAGTTATTTATGTCCTTCTTAAAGTCCTCTATCATCCTCATGAGAAGTGATTTTAATCTGAATCTTGCTTTTCTGGTGTGATGGTGTATCCAGGACACGCTATGGTGGAAGAAGAACTGGGTTCTGAGGATGCCAAGTGTCCTTGGTTTCTGTTGCTTGTGTTCTTATGCTTGCCTCTTGCCATCTGGTTATCTCTAGTGCTACCTGCCTTTGCTTTATCTGACTGGAGCCTGTCCCTTCTGTGATCCTGGTTGTGGCAGAACTCTTCAGAGACTAGCTGTCTCTGTCATCTTGTGATTCTGGGATCCCGTGACCCTGATATCCTGGTTGTGTCAGAGCTCTGGGAATCAGGCTTCCTCTGGGATCCTGAGATCCTGGTGTGAACAAACTCTTGAGATCCTGTGATCCTATGATCCTGGGCTTGTTAGAGCATGTGGGAGTCAATATTCCTCTGGGTATTATGGGACTGGGTGTGGAGCAAGCGCCCAAGGTCTGCTCAGGGTACTTGCTCAGATCGGAAGGTACCTGTGCCACTGGCTACTGGGCAGAGTTCCTGCATCCCTGGATCCCACTGGTTCCAGTTACTCCCGGTGATAGGGAAGATGTTGTGGCCTCCTCACCTATGATCCTATGATCCTGGGCATGTTAGAGAGCCTGGGAGTTGAGATTATTCTGGGTGTTGTGGGACTCTGCAGAGCTAGCACATAAGGTCTGCTCAGGGTACTTGCTCAGACCAGAAGGAACCCTGGTGAACTAGGAATTAAATAGATTTTGTGTGAAGGATGCTCAGGAAGATAAGAAGTTCACAGGCTGAATGATAGGGGGTTATCTCCGTACCTCATTATCATGAAGAACTAAAACCATCTGGTTTAGGGCTATATTAGTTGGGAGACCTTTAATCACTGCTTTTATTTCTTTAGTGGTTATAGTGCTGTATAAATAGTTTAGCTGATCTTCACTTAAGTGGTATCTTTCTAAAAAATCTTAAGATTTTCCAATTTTCTATTAGTACATGATTTGAAGTAAGACATAATGATTCTTTGAATTTCTTCAATGTCTCTCATTATGTCTCCATTTACAGATCTGATTATGTTGATTTAGAATCTGTCTCTCTGTATTTTGGTTAGCTTTCAGGTGTACTTTTAACTTGCTGGTAAGAGAACTTTCTAATTTCTTTATGGAGGCCCTTTGTATTATGAACTATCACTGCTTTCATTGTGTCCCATAAATTCGAGAATGTTGTGCCTTCACTTTCATTGAGTTTTAGGAACTCTTTAATTTCTTTCTTCCTTTATTTTCTGACTCAGAGATCAGTGAGAAGAGAGTTGTTCAACTTCCATGAGTGTTTATGCTTTCTGGTGTTTCTACTGTTGTTTATTTCATGGTGCTCTGATGATACATAAATCACCATTTCAATTTTCTTGAATTTGTTGAGGCTTGCTTTCTGATTTGCTAAGGTCAATTTTGGAGAAGGACTTATGAGGTACTGAGAAGAAGTCATTTTATTTTTTGTTTGGGTGAAATATTCTATAGATTTCTGTTGGGTCCATTTCATTCATAATATGTGTTAGTTTCATATTTCTCTGTTTATTTTTTTTGTCTGGATGACCTGTCAATTAGTGAGAGTCAAATGTTGAAGTCTCCACTATTAACATGTGGGATTTGATGTGGATTTAAACTTTAGAAGTGTTTCTTTTCAAATGTGGTTGCCCTTGTGTTTTCTACGTATATAGGGGGTAGGGGGGGGGTGTATGTGTGTGTGGGTGGGTGAGAGAGTCTCTTTCTCTCTCTCTTTCTCTCTCTTTCTCTCTCTCTCTTTCTCTCTGTCTCTTTCTCTCTCTCTCTCTCTCCTCCCCTGTGGGTGTGTGTGTGTGTGTGTCTGTGTTTGTGTCTGTGTGTGTGTATGTGTGTTTGTGTGTGTGTGTGTGTGCTTCCCTTTTTTTGCAGGTATGAAGTTACTTATTTCCTATCTTTTCTTGGATATAATTATCCTCATTGGGTTGAAGTTTTCCTTCTAGTATTTTCTGTAGGGCATGATTTGTGGCTAGATAATCTTTAAATTTGATTTGTCTTGTTTTCTCCATCTATGGTGATTGAGAGTTTTGCTGGGTATTATAGTCTAGGTTGGGATCGGTGTATTTTTAGAGATTGCAGCATATCCAAGCCCTTCTAGCTTTTAGAGGCTTTGTTCACAAGCTGGTTGTAATTATGGAATGTCTGCCATTTATGTTATCTGTCCTTTCACCTTGCTTCTATTTATATTCTTTCTTTGTTCTGTAGATTTTGTGTTTTATTATTTGGGATGAGGATGATATTTTCTGGTCCGGTCTACTTAAGGTTCTATAGGCATTTGTATATTTACAGCTATCACCTTCTTTAGGGTGGGAATTTTTATCTATGATTTGATGAAAATATTTTCGGGGCTTTGAAGCTGGGACACAGAATTTTCTTCTATTCCTATTTTTCTCAGTTTAGTTCTTTCCATGGTATTCCAGATTTCCTGGATATTTTGTGTGAGGAAATTTTTACAGTTAACTTTTTCTTTGGTTGATATATCGTTATCTTCTCTGTATTTTCTATGCCTGGGATTCTCTCATCCATTTCCTTCCTATACTCTGTTGGTGATACTTGTATCTGTTGTTCCTGTTCTCTTCCCGGGGTTTTCCATCTCCACGATTCCCTAAGTTTGCTTTCCTTACTGCTTCTATTTCTAACTCTCTTTATGGTTTCTCTTCCATCTTGGAAAAAAAATTTTCCTGGTGTGTCAGGCGACTGATGGGTATTCTTGGGTTGTATGATTCTGGATCTGCAGAATGTAGCTCTGTACAGGATGACCAAGTCTGTTCAACAGCCACAGATCTGATGAAAGTGGGCAGGCAGATAGGTAGAGAATGGAGGTTCCCCTTGCCTAACAGGCTGACCAGTACAGCTCGGTTTGCTCTACAGGACTCAGCAAGCAGGAAGGTGGGTGGGTAAAGAGCTATATTCTAGCTCTTAATAGTGTTTTCAATTAAGATGATTTATTCTACTCATAATGAAATACTCAGGCTGTTTCTTATGGTTCTTTATTGAGTTCTATGGGAGTTGATGCAATCAAATAAAACACATTACTTCAAGCTTGGGGCAAAGCCTGTCCATGCAGCAGAGGAGATCTGTCCTGTCTCTACCAGGAAGGAAGATTTCTTCTGCTCTGTCAAGTCAGATCTCAAAGAATATTTCTAGTATCTTCCAGATTGTCTCTCTGTTTGCACTGCAGACTAAGCCTATGATCAAAACACTTGGTTGTAAGGAGTCATGAATTACTATTGTAAAGAAATTTGAATGAGAGCATTTCATTTTTTACCTTTAACACTCATTGGAGAGTCAATCAGGGAATTTATCCAGTCTCTTCCCACAAATACATCTGTACAAATTACCACAGTCAATATTGTTTACTCTTGCTTTAGATAAGAACACACATCCTCCATCCTTTGCGTCAAATTTCCTTATGTTCGTGTCACTGATGAACAAAAACAACAATGTGCAACTGGTGAATTTTGAATATTCACAGAAATAATTCATGATTTTAAAAATTCCATTTGCCAAAGTAAACAGAATATGTAACTACTAATCATAAGTTGATCACTAAAGTGTGTTCTTTTGTCTAAGCTCATTAAAAAGAAATGGTCTCTTTGTCACAAAAAAATCTCCATCTTATTTCACACAGCAGGGAAAACTGATTTTCAATATTTCCAAGGACTTATTTTATACTGAACCTGCTCTCCGACTTTATTCTTCTCGATAAATATGCTAAGTTAAAAGTAAAAATAGATGTGAGTGACACATAGAACACAGTCTTATATGCTCCTGTTGTAAAGAGAAAGGGAAGATTTGAAATACAATCACAGATGCAGGTTTGTAACCAATGTTTTGGACTGTGCGCTCCTCTTCCCTTTCCCACATTCTAGCTAATGGGCCTTCACAAAAACATGGTAATCTGCAGAATTGTACATTAAAGGCCATAAATATCCTTCTTTAAAAAGAATTGTTGCAAAATAAAAAAATAAATTGATACACTGAAACTAATAGAAGGGAAAGTGAGGAAGAGTCTCTATTACATGAGCAGAGGGGAAATTTTCCTGAACAGAACACAAATGGCTTATGCTCTAAGATCAAGATTCCTCAAATGGGACCTCATGAAATTGCAAAGCTTCTGTAACCAAAGGACTCTGTCAATATGATAAAATGGCAACCAACAGATTGGGAAAAGATCTTTACGCATCCTGCGTCTGATAGAGGGCTAATATCTAATATATACAAAGAACTCAAGAAGTAAACTCAAGAGAATCAAATTATTCTATTAAAAAATGGTGTACAGAGCTAGGTGGGAATCATGAGGCGAGGGAGAACCATCATAGAAATAGGGGGAAGGTGTTAGGATAGGGGGGTTCTGGAGGGGAACCTGGGAAAGGGAATAACATCTGAAATGTAAATAAAGAAAATATCCAATAAGAGAAAAATAAAAATAAAAACAGAGCAAATTAGCACATAGGCTGAAACAGAAGTAATTATTTAATAATTAAGATTTTCTTATATAAACAGGCATATGTCTGATTTCTACTCAGGCTGACATATTAGCAGGCGTTGGAACAAGCCTCAGTTTTTCAGAGAACTACTGCAGCCAGTTTTATCCCCAATAGAGAAATCTGACTAAAGAATGCACTCAGAATGGAGAGCCCCAATATTAAATACATTCAGGCCTAGTGAGATACAATTGTATTTCTAGGGTTAAGGAGATGAAGGTAGGAGGATCCAACCTTAAGGCTAACCTTCAAAACATAGTGAGTTCGAGGCTGGACTCAGTTAATGAGATTCTGTCAAAGAAGGAAAATAAATGAAATCTAACCTAAATACAAGGGACTAAAACTTCGAAGGGATCAGTCTTTAGCATAATATGTCACTGCATTTGAACTTCAGGATTACTAGGAGGAGAAGTGGAATATTCATATTTAACATATTTAAGAATTTGAAACAAAGAACATATGTTAAACCAAATGTTGGTCAGAGCATAGACAAAACAGGTAGACTACAATAGGGATGGATATGCACATTAGACAGCCATAAGACATTATCATAAACACAGACAAATAATCATGTGTGAATGCTGAATATAGGGAAAAAGGAAGAAAGAACCCAGCAGACAGCAGTTCACAAAAGATAATTAATAAAAAGAAATAAAATGTATGTTTACCCAATGACTTGCACATGAAGTTACATGACAACATTCAAAATTGTCAAAATTTGCAAACACATATTTTCTTAAGTGAATGGTGAAATACTGCGGAATATTTTGGCAGTGCAAAAGTGTTTTGTAAGAAGAATGAAACACTGATCTAAGAAAACAGCTTGAGTTAGTGAAAACATCATAATGACAATAATAGGGAAAGATGCACTGAAACACCTAGCTAATCACAAATCTGTACACAGAACAAGCCACTCTGCACTAGGCCAAACCCATTTATAGTACAAGAGAGCACATGTCTGCTTGCCCACGGCCAGGTGTGGAACAAGGTTCAGAAAAGAACTTTAGAGGGTAGCAAAACTGATGCTTTAGTTTGATGGTTTTCTATTGCTGTGATAAAACCCGAGGGCCAAAGAAACTTGGGGAGGACAGATTTATTTTGCTTAAACTCCCACATTACCATCCATAATGGGAGGAAGTCAGGGCAAGAGCCAAGCTGGCAGGAGCTGGGAAGCACAATCTCATGCAGATGTCAGGAAGGAGTGCAACATACTGTCTTCCTCCCTAAAGTTTCTAGGCAAATGGTCCCAAAAAACAGTCCAGAGTAGCCATTCTAATCTCGGATAAAATTGACTTTTACCCAAAAGTCATCAAAAAAGATAAGGAAGGACACTTCATACTCATCAAAGGAAAAAACTACCAAGAAGGACTCTCAATTCTAAACATCTATGCTCCAAATGCAAGAGCACCCACATTCATAAAAGAAATCTTACTAAAGCTCAAAGCACACGTCAAACCTCACACAATAATAGTAGGAGACTTCAACACTCAACTATCATCAATGGACAGACCTTGGAATCACAAACTGAACAGAGACACAGTGAAACTAACAGAAGTAATGAACCAAATGGACTTAACAGATACCTATAGAACATTTCATCCTAAATCAAAAGAATATACCTTCTTCTCAGCACCTCATGGTACCTTCTCCAAAACTGACCACATAATCGGTCACAAAACAAACCTCCACAGATACAAGAAGATTGAAATAATTCCATGCCTCCTTTCAGATCACTAAGGTTTAAGGCTGGTCTTCCATGGCAACAATAACAACAGAAAGCACACATACACATGGAAGCTGAACAATGCTCTACTCAGTGACAACTTGGTCAGGGAAGAAATAAAGAAAGAAATTAAAGACTTCCTTGAATTTAATGAAAATGAAAGTACAACATACCCAAACTTATGGGACACATTGAAAGCAGTGTTAAGAGGAAAACTCATAGCTTTGAGTGCTTCCAAAAAGAAACTGGAGAGAGCATACACTAGCAGCTTA
>CM052700.1:16359373-16381458 GCA_028551405.1 Uromys caudimaculatus
TACAGGAGAACACAGGTAAACAGGTAGAAGCCCTTAAAAGAGGAAACACAAAAATCCCTTAAAAAATTATAGGAAAACACATCCACAGGTAAAGGAATTGAACAAAACCATCCAGGATCTAAAAATGGAAATAGAAACAATAAAGAAATCACAAAAGGAGACAACACTAGAGAAAGAAAATCTAGGAAAGAGATCAGGTATCATAGATCCAAGGATCACCAACAAAATACAAAAGATAGAATAGAGAATCTCAGGTGCAGAAGATACCAAAGAAAACATTGACACAACAAAAGGCTCTTAACCCAAAACATCCAGGAAGTCCAGGACACAATAAGAAGACCAAACTTAAGGATAATAGGTATAGAAGAAATTGAAGATTCCCAACTTAAAGGGCCAGTAAATATCTTCAACCGAAGTTTACAAAAAAACTTCTGTAACCTAAAGAAAGAGACTCACATGAACATACAAGAAACCTACAGAATTCCAAATAGACTGGACCAGAAAAGAAACTCTCCCCATAAAATAATAACCAAAACACCAAATGCTCAAAACAAAGGAAGAATATTAAAAGCAGTAAGGGACAAAGGTCAAGTAACATATAAAGGCAGACCTATCAGACTTACACGAGATTTCTCACCAGAGACTATGAAAGCTAGAAGATCCTGGGCAGATGTCATACAGACTCTAAGAGAACACAAATGCCATCCCAGGCTACTATACCCAACAAAATTCTCAATTACCATAGATGGAGAAACGAAGATATTCCATGACAAAATGAAATTTACACAATATCTTTCCACAAATCCAGCCCTACAAAGGATAAAGATAAAAAACGAAACACAAGGAGGGAAACTACACCCTAGAAAAAGCAATAAAGTAATCTTTCAACAAACCCAAAAGAAGATAGCCATACAAACATAATATAACTTCTAACAACAAAAATAACAGGAAACAATCACTATTCCTTAATATCTCTTAGCATCAATGGACTCAATCACCGAATAAAAAGACGTAGACTAACAAACAGACTGTATATGTAAATAGGCCCCAGCATTTTCCTGCATACAGGAAACGCACCTCAGTGACCAAGACAGACACTACCTCAGAGGGAAAGGCTGGAAAAAAAAATTCCAAGCAAATGGTTCAAAGAAAAATGCTGGAGTAACTATTGTAATATAGAATAAAATCAACTTTTAACCAAAAGATATTTAAAAAGATAAGGAAGGTTCCTTCATATTCATCAAAGGAAATATCTAACACAATGAACTCTCAATTCTGAACATCTATGCTCCAAATTCAAGGGCACCCACATTCATAAAAGAAACTTTACTAAAGCTTAAAGAATACATTGCACCTCACACAATACTAGTGGGAGACTTCAACACCCATGAAAACTGCTTCTACTGAGATAAGCTAAATTTGACTCCTTGTTTGGTTGCATTCCATACCTCCCAGTGTAACTCTAGATAATAAACACATAGTACTTCCAGTGTGCTGCATCTTGCTTATTAGAGAACCCAGACCATCTCATCATAGCTTCTCTGTGTCCATCCATGTCTCTGTCTTTTCTTAATTCGCTCACTGCCCCAGTTAGGTCTATCCCTTCATCCATGCAGACTGTAGGCTGAGAACTATTATCCACTTGTTCTTCTGTGCTTAATTAATGGGAAAGACACAAATGAAAACTAGGATTACCCCTCTTCCCTGCATTTGTCAATAGCCAATAGTTTCTAAGCAGAGGCTAATGTCCCATGAATCTTTTCCCTACACAAGACTGAATGTTGAAAAAATAAACGTGTGCAGTCTCCGTACTGATAGCTGTAGTTGAACAGTGACACCTTTTGATGGTTGATGACAGTTTCAGGAGTCACAACCCATTAAAGCCAAGTTCAAGTGCAAGATGTTGGTCAGAAAGTTCCCAGGGCCCCCTAAAATAACACAGGATATTATTATTGCTTTGGTTTCTAACCAGAACAGTATTATGAATCTCTATTGATTATCATCTTGGTAACAGCATATAGAGAAACCAATTTGGAACACACCAAGAAGCTTTTTGGCTGCTGACTTGTGTATGGTGAGATAGAAAGTATTATATTGTGACTTTTATAGAAGTAAAACCTGACTTTTTGATTGCATTTTAGGCCCACTACACAGAAGAAGTTTCATGTCTGGTATTGTGAATCTGTCAAAATGCATGGATTGACTTTGTGGATTAAAGAAAATCAGTGTTTATTCTCTAACTGTGTGGTTATCACATGTTGTTTGTTTGTTTCTTTTTGCTTTTTGGGTACCACGATTTCATAGGCCAGCCTACTTTCAAACTCACTTTACAGAGGAGAATGTCTGTGACTTGCTGATCCTCCTTCACTGACTTTCTGAGTGCCAAGGTTGCAGATATGCACCCAAACTCTACCCTAGAAGCCAGATGTGTGGCTGTTAGATCTGGTTTGGGATTGACCGTAGCCTTCACTTAAATCAGAGAAGCTGTGATCACCCCTGGAGATTCTCATGACATCTTTCACACTGGCTTCCTAGTTGGGAGAGTGAAGGGAGACTTAAGTAGGAATCATGTACCCTGAAGACACCTTTGGTAGACCCATCTCCAATAATAAGCAACATCAGGCTTTGGAGAAGACTCTTGAGAAATACTTACCAATATGCTGCCAGTAGTACAGCTTTTCCAGGACTGCTCGTGCAGCCTAAATGTGCTTTTTTTTTCCCCATTTTTTGCTATGCTATTGGAGACAGGGTCTCACTGTGTAGCACTTGTTGGCTCGGTCCTTGCTATGCAGAGAA
The DNA here is from genome assembly GCA_028551405.1 of Uromys caudimaculatus. Classification (NCBI taxonomy): domain Eukaryota; kingdom Metazoa; phylum Chordata; class Mammalia; order Rodentia; family Muridae; genus Uromys; species Uromys caudimaculatus. The sequence goes on from CM052700.1 coordinate 16,362,170, forward strand.
GTGTGAGTGCCCAGGTCCTCTGGGTCCATAAGTTCATAGGTGACTTTCAGAAGCCAGATACTACTACAGAACATGAATTGACATAACGGGATTTTGGTTTTGCTTAGAAATATTTCTTCTAGGTCATGCAGTGTCTGTCCTCTAATAAGAACATGTGTAACACAGTTTTTAATCAAACAGCAGCCACAACCAAGAACTTCGAATTTCTAAAAACTACTTGGAATTTAAAATTATTGGGAATATTTTTTTTTTACAGATTTTAATTTTTAAAAGTTGTAATGTGTGCCACCCATGTATCTGTAGGATTAACAGTGAAAATGGCCATTTTACTAAAAGCAATTGGCAGATTCAATGCAATTCCCATCAAAATTCCAACACAATTTTTTATAGACCTTGAAAAGAGATACTCTCAACTTCACTTGGAGAAAGAAAAAACCCATAAAGTACACGATAGCTAAAGTAATCCTGTAAAATAAAAGCTACATTCACTATAATTTTAACAGTAGCTGAATCACAATAGAGTTATTTCCATAGATCTTGTGCCTGGTGTCGCAAAACTTGTTGTCTCAAAACTTAGTGTAGTTACATAGTCTGTTTCCAAATGGAAGAGTAGACATTGCAGCTGTTGCTCACTCCATAAGGCTGGGTGCCTCACTAATCCCATTGTGGCACTGAAAACCTTTGGGATTCCTGGAGAGCAGCTGTTTCTTCGCCCACGATGGAAACTGGGAAATGCTGGCTCTAACATCAGCTCATTCTAATTTGTGGTGAGCTAAAATGGAAACTAACAATAAATAAATGTCATTAGACTAAAAATTCACTGAGATGTTAAATGTGTGTTCTGGGAATCAAAACTGGGTTCTATGGAGGAGTAGCCAGTAGGAATATAGCTATTACATATTATTGTTAGGACCATGAATTATAGCTGAGATTGTTTGAAAATTGTGCTTTTAGACTCCTTTATCTTTATTTAAAATTAGTGAGAGCTGTTACAAATGGCTGAGGTATAAGTTGAACCACAGATTGGCCTGTTTTAATAGCGGGATCCCTAGGCATATTGGATAATGATCAAGGAAAAAACCCATCAAAATAAGAGTCATAATCACACAATCAAAAGTAAAAGAATGATATAAAACCTTGATATGTTGGATCGCCCTGTAATCTCAGAACTCACAAGTTTGAGGGAGTAAGATCAAGTGTTTCAGGGATTTCTCACTTATGTAGGCATTCTAGCCATCCTGAACTACATCAGACCATGCACCAGAAAAAAAATTACTTAGAAGAAAGAGTGCTTTAAGGAGGATAAACTGAACCTGCAGACTCCAGAGAGGATATAGTGGAGTTTGATTAGAGTCTCTGCTCAGAAATATGACACCGAGAGAACAGGGACTGAAGAGGCAATGTTCTTAGTCATGGATTGTTGGCTGTCTTCTCCAAAAGTGACTTGTATCCCTGGGTATTGAAGAGCTCAGATATACACAGGAAACCCTTGTGAGGGCCCCTTTTGTCATGCTTACTACATTCCTGAATCATCTTTCTCATTTCCTCTCTCTCAGTGATTGAGCCCATCAAGGATTGTGAAGGTAGACCGATAAGGCAGAGTGTTAAAATAGCTGTGAGTATAAATGCCCAGGGTGGATAGAAGCAAAGCAAATCAAATAGAGCTGCTTGTGGTTTTCTTAAGATCTGTGAAGTTTATTGTATTTCATGGTTGTGAAAGTTCCACCTTAAGACAGAAGTATCAAGAGGTGAGACATGATCAGGACCAGCCAGTCTTCCCAGTGAAGCAAGTGATCAACCCTTTTCTGTGGGTTGGTGACTATCCCAGGTGTCCCTCATCTCAGTCTGGGACAGGAAGAGCAGCCTGCTGCTTTGCAATAATGGCCTTGTGGTCTATGGATCTAACTAGAGGGTTTGAATGTGGGACTAGAATTGTGTCTGTCTCAACTTAAAGGAGTGGGCAGTTGTGGTTTCACAAATTATATCTTTTACAGCAAAGCAGCCAGGAAAAGGATTATATATGCGTGTGTGTGTGTGTATCTGTGTGTTTGTGTGTGTTTAGGTGTGTTCTCTGTTGTTTGTTTTTTCACAAAAAAATGAATTTAGAAGACAAAACTCCAGAAAACAAAATTTTCTTCACATTTTCACTTTTCTGTTTTATTACCTGGTTATGTGAAGCTCAGTACTTCCTGTTTTATGCTGCATTTTGTTCAAAGAAACAAAATTCAAGTGTCCATCATGTCTATCTGAAATCACTATATCTTTCAATGCTTATTGTGCTCCTTAACAATTTACATTTTTCTATAAATTTAGAGCTCAATTGTACAGAGCTTAGAGGATGCTGCTGCATTTTGGCTTTATAGTTATGGGCCATCTCCTATGTCTGTCCAAACAAAGAAACACCTAATCTGTTTTCAGTTTCTACTAATTACTTTCCTCCTTCATTAAGCACACTGATAGGCTCCTCATTTCCTGCTAATGCTTTGGCAATAGAAATGAACAGATAGCTCTGGAGCTCTTGCTCACAGTTTTTGCAGTATGGCAAAGGAGGCAAACAATATTCAGAAAACACAAAGAAGTATAACCTGTGCATTCAGTTAGCCTCTGTGGTAAGGATAACACCCTCCCACCAGAGATGAGGATGTAAAACGGTCTAATCACTATTAATATTTCTGTGGGCATGTGACATAAACCTCCCAGATGTGAGGGAGGAATTGTAGGGGTATGGGGTCCAGTGTTTGCTCTGCTACAGGGCTCAGCTTCTCAGGAAGGCAGGACTTGGGAGTTTTGACTGTGCTTAACTTACCTGTCAGTGGGTGAGTTTCCTGCTGTGTGGCAGCCCCAGGACACAGCTCCAGGTCTTTGGAAGTGCAGTCTGAGGTGTGGGACAGCAGGAGCTGGCTTGGGGGTTCCCTGGGCCTGGGACACAATGAGGCCTGGGCCATCTGGTTCTCAGACTCTCAGAGGCTCATGCTCTTCTGGGAGCTGTGGAAGAGCTGAGAATGGATTTGGGACCCACAGGTTGGATATAGTCCAGGGCCAGGGGGCAAAAGAGGAGTTCCGCTGGTCTATTGAGCTTGGCTTGGTAGCAACCACAGCTAGGAGGGCAGAGAGGCCTTCTACAGGAGAATAGACAGTGGCTTTATAGGCTAGGTCTTCTCAGTTGCTCCGCACTGGTGGATTCCAATGAAAAGGGATAGTCCATGTTTTTAAGGCATTAATAATTATGGCAGAAAGTGGATGAGTAAAATCATACCCCACTTCTCAGCCTGGGCCTGAGGTTAAATAACTTTTGCAGGGAGAAATGTCTGGGAAGGAAAGATTATTGGCTAAGTCCTCAGGCCTTTAGGTACCTCATTAAAATGGAGATCTGTCTTTAGCTTATGTGACCACAGGTCATGTCCTCTACCTGCAGAGGGGTTTGGGGCATTGGCCTTACAAGACTGATGGCCACAAATGCGGAGGGCTATGACAAGAGCCTGTTGTTCAGGAACAGGCAAAACACCTACTTTCCCTTCAAGGTGGCTGGGGTTTCCAGACTTAGCTCAATGGGGAACCAAACTATGTTTCAAGGTCCCTCAAAGAATAGGGGTTTTCTATAGCAGCAGTGACTCAGTTCTGTAGATGTGTTTGTTTCTCACTTAATTAGCATAATTCAAAATCAAGGAGTAACTTAAAAAAATAATAACATAAGACAAAATATACAGCAGTCTGTTTCGAAACTAGGAGCAGAGCAACTTTGTTTTTTTTCCAGTGGTTTGGCTAAAGACAATTATTTAGCTCTCTCTGCAGGAGTGTTCATGATCTCTGTCTTTAATGTCAGTTATGGACATTTGTTTTGCAGCATCTGGAACAATATGTTGATTAACTCCTTTGCTCTAAGAGTCACCTTTCATTAAGCAATGTCCTCTTCTCACTTTGGTCAAGAGAAGGGGCAGAAAATCGTGAGGTTGAGTATCACTCGGAGGAAATTCAGTTCTGCCTTTCCTCTTGGAGCCTCTTAGGGCATACAGACAAGGAAACAGCATGGTTTGTGCTTAGAGAAATTTCTGGAGGCTAAAGGCTCCAAAAAATGTTCTCTTGAAATCTACAAGCTGTCTATATTCCTTATTAGTCCAAACTTTGGAAGTAGGTGACACACTCTTGATGACCTCCTGAAAACACAGGATTGAAGAGTCAGTGTTCTGCTCAGATTTATGTGTTAAACAATTGGAGTATTTCTCTGGAAATAATAATGTTTAATGTTGAATGCAACTTATAATCCACTTGCCAGGTTATGATTAAAACTTTATTTAAAACTGCATGTGGTGATTCAACCATTTAATACCAGCACTAGGGAAATAGACTCAGGCACTCTCTATGATTTTGAGGCCAACTAGGTCTATACGGTTTGTTCCAGATTTGTCAAGTTAATAGTGAAACTCTGTCTCAGACACAACAAAACAAAAAGCTATTCGTGTATCTCATTAAACCTTCCTAGGAACCTTGTAAAGATATAGCTCTTCTGATTTTTGTGGTTAAGGAATTTGTGAATAATAGAACTTATATGAAGTCACCAGAGCCTGGGTTGGTATTTCCACTCATGTCTTCCCATTTCCCAGATTCTTGCTTTGTGGGAAGCTAAAACCCAGGCCCTTCTAAATGCTCATTGTATCCATATTCTGTGCATGCTTTAATGATGCATTTAGATCATAGGTCCTGAGTTAGTTATACTGGGTCCTTAAGTAAGTCAGCTGACTTCCTCAGAGTCTTTCCTGTGGAAAGTTGAGACATCACAAGCATCTGCCTGTCCTGGGACACTGCGACCACTTTCTTCAAACCTGCTGCTCCTCCATCCCCACTACCCACTTCTCTTGTCCTCCAAAGAAAAGGTGTGTGTGTGTGTGTGTGTGTGTGTGTGTGTGTGTGTGTGTGTGTGTGTGTTTGAAGGCTAGAAATACTGGGATTCTTCCAGGTCAAGGAGGTAGATACAAATGAGACTAGCTGGTGGTATTGTGGAAGCATCTACACTGTATCCTTGGAACTTTTCTTACACAGTTGAGATGATTTAATGTCTGTCAACTCTTTCACGTGCATGATCATGGCAGACTTGAATGGTGACTCAGAGATATTTGGGTTAACCCAAAAATTGTACATTTCAAATATCTCATAGTGTAGGAGCACTGGCCACATAAGCCTGATGACATTCCTACATTGGATCCATGGAATCCTCTGTAGAAGAAGAGAACTAACTCCTCAAATTAGTTCTATGACCACCTTATACACCACATGGCATGTATGCACTGAATATCTCTCTCTCTCTCTCTCTCTCTCTCTCTCTCTCTCTCTCTCTCTCAAACACACATTTACACACATACACACCTATGAAACAATAATGCTCAATACAAAAGTTGTTTATTCTTTAATTCAATAAAAGAAACAATTTTATGAGACAGAACCTGGTCATCTAAGACACAGGCAGCACAAGTCTTTTGATAAGGACATGAGTAGATTAAGAAGTGTGAGAAAAAATTGGAGGTGGGAATGAAAAAGAAATAAGGAAACCTCTGAGCAGTGATGATTCAAAGCTGACTGGAAGTTAGTAATGGAGGCTGGAATTATCGGGTTCCTACCTACTCTATCAGGCACAGGCTTGTCAGTGCATCTTCAGTTTCTCTTCTAGTTTCAAGCCATCTACCATTTCTCAGTGCTTGGTTAACCACAGTCACATTCTTGAAGAATAAATTAAATTATTTTCATAAAAAAAAAAGCCAGCCAGTTGGAAAATCTACAATCAAATGAAAGTACAGTTTAGTGAGAGACTTGAACATATTCTGAAAAGGGTGAGTTCATGGAAGGAGACTATTGAAATCAACTAGTCTTTTATTTCCTCTCTTTATTCTATTGTTATTACCATTGTTTTCGTTACTATCATTGCCATTTGTATTATTGTTGTCATTGTTATGATTATTGTGTTCTATGAGGTCAAGCCTTTGTACATCCCCTACCCTGAGCTGTACCCTCAATCCCAGTGAAGTGTCTAAATTCTTCAGCATGAGCAGCATTACTAGTTATGTGCACAACAAGAGCTTTGAATAAAATGCTATTGATGCAAAACCCACCTTTCCCCTTAAGAAATAAGCGTTAGTACGTTCTGGAATCATGTTGAGTGACCATGGCTCCTTGTTCCAATGTGGAAGCAGTTTCATGAAGTTTTATGATTTTAAAGAACATAGAAAGTCATAAATCCAGACAATTTCAGCACACATTAGTGGGTACATAAGAAAGGTTGTTACAGCAAGGTGGGGGAAGCTTTTCTATAGTTCATCAGAGGACATTCTTAGCCTTCAGGTGGTAGAAGTTAGTGGTCGGCTATGTTCATAGTTTTATCTTTTCTTAATTTTTTTCTTTTATTATTATTAATCATTCCATTTGTTACAAATGATATTCCACTTCCCGGTTACCCCTCTGCCACACACCCCCATCCCACATCTCCCCTCCCACATCCTTTGCCTGTATGAGAGTGTACACACATCCACCCACACTCTCCTGCACCACAGCTTCAGCATCTCCCTACTCTGGGGCATCAAACCTCCCTGGGACCAAGGGCCTTCTGTCCTTTTGCTGTCGGGCAAGGCTATCCTCTGGTACATATGTATCTAGAGCCAAAGATCCCTTTAGGTACACTCCTTGGTTGGTGGCCTATACTCTGGAAGAACTGGGTGGTCAGGCCAGCCTATGTTGTTCTTCCCATGAGGTTCCAATCTGCTCCTCCAGTCTTTCTGCCAGCTCCCCCACCAGTTTCCCTGAGTTCAGGGAAACAAATGGTTGTTTCCAAACATCTGTGTCTGCTTTGGTCAGTTGCTGGCCAGACCTCCCCAGGAACTATCACCCTTGGTTCCTGTCTGCAAGTGCCTCTTGATCAGAGCAACAGTGATGGGTTTGGTGTCTGCAGACATGATGTATTCCCAGGGGAGGCCATCAACAGTTTGCCCTTCCTTAAGTCTCTGTTCCATTTTTTTTATCCCTGCTCTTCCTTGTGTGTTCTTTTATGTCTGGGTTACCTCAACAGGATATTTTTTAGTTTCATCCATTTGACTGCAAATTTCATGAAGTCATTGTTTTAATCCCTGCGTAGTACTCCATTGTGTATATGTACCACATTTTCTGTATCCATTCTTCTGTTTGGGGACATCTGGGTTGTTTTGAGCTTCTAGTTATTATAAATAAGGCGGCTTTGAACATAGTGGAGCATGTGTCCTTGTTATATGTTGGAGCATCTTCTGGGTATATGCCCAGAAGTGGTATAGCTGGGTCCTCAGGTAGTATTATGTTAAATTTTCTGAGGGTCCACCAGACTGATTTCCAGAGTGGTTGTACCAGTTTGCAATTCCATGAACAATGGAGGAGTGCTCTTCTTTCTCCACATCCTCAATAGCATCTGCTGTCACCTGAGTTTTTGATCATAGCCATTCTGACTGATGTGAGGTGGAATATCAGGGTCGTTTTGATTTGCATTTCCCTGATGACTAAGGATATTGAACATTTCTTTAGGTGCTTCTCAGCCATTTGAGATTCCTCAGTTAAGAATTCTCAACTTAGTTCTGTACTTCACTTTTTAATAGGGCTATTTGATTTTCTGGGTCTGCCTTGAGTTCTTTGTATGCTTTGGATTTAGCTCTCTATAGTATGTAGTGTTGGTAAATATCTTTTCCCAATCTGTTGGTTGCCATTTTGTCCTATTGATAATGTCCCTTGCTTTACAAAAGCTTTTTAATTTTATGAGGTCCCATTTGTCAGTTGTTGATCTTAAAGCAAAAGCCATTGGTGTTCTATTCAGGAAGTTTTTCCCTGCGTCCAAGTATTTAAGGCTCTTCCTCAGTTCCTCTTCTATTAGATTCAGTGCATTTGGTTTTATGTGGAGTTCCTTCATCCGCTTGTAGTTGAGTTTTGTGCAAGGAGATAGGTATCAATCAATTTACATTCTTCTACATGCAGACTGCCAGTTGAACCAGCACCATTTGTTGAAAATACCATCCTTTTTTTTTTTTTCCACTGAATGGTTTTAGCGCCTTTGTCAAAGATCAAGTGACTGTAGGTGTATGGGTTCATTTCTGGATCTTTAATTCTATTCCATTGATGTACCTGCCTGCGTATGTACCAATATTACACAGTGTTGTTGTTGTTGTTGTTGTTTTTATCACTATTGCTCTATAGTATAGCTTGAGGTCAGGGATGGTGAATACCCCAGAAATTCTTTTATTGTTAAAAATAATTTTTGCTACCCTACGGGAGCTTGAGAGATGGCTAAGGGTTAAGAGCACTGACTGCTCTTCCAGAGGTCCTGAGTTGTATTCCCAGCAACCACATAGTGCCTCACAACCATCTGTAATGGGATCTGATGTCCTCTTCTGGTTTATCTGAAGACAGCTACAATGTACTCATTAATAAAATAAATCTTTTTTTAAAAAGGCTGGAGAGATGGTTCAGGGGTTAAGAACACTGGTTTCTCTTCCAGAGGTCCAGAGTTCAAATCCCAGCAACAACATGGTAGCTCATGACCAGCTGTTCACAGATTTCATGAAGTTTTTCTCTATTAGTCACAAGATCTTAGTTCTGACACAGGTTACTTAGAGAGCTAGAGCTAGCCTCTGGTAAGATGATTAGTCCCTCTACCACAACATGACAACGTTCCCAGTTCTCTGTAGTTTAATTCAGTCATTGCTGTAATAATTTCTTTCCAGGAATTTTCATCAAAAAGCCATGGGCAAAACTCGTAGAAGAAAAATAATCTCATCTCATCTGTATAAAATCTACTGTGAATATTTTCACAACAGATAGACTGTAAATTAAATAATTGTCATGTGATGATCTATATCAGAGTTCCTTAAATGAATATCTCCTTGAATCCCATGACTTCATGCATAAAATGACTGTCTTAGTATATTCTAAAGTATATCTCATGTAGATTTTAAGGTAATAACAAAATACCATAAAACAACTAAAAAGTTGAGCAGTAGTGGATTATCTATTAGCGATGTGTATAAGTGCTTAATAAGTATATATGTCTTTAAAGATCTCGAGATCAATATCTATAAAATGAAGAAATTATTATTTATCAGAAAAGTCTCTATCAGAAAAATAGTGTATATTGGTGTAGAAGTATACAGCTATAGTTCTAAGACAGAAAAGAGGGAGGCCAAAGGATTGTGAGTGTGAGGTCAGCATATGCTACATAGTAAGATATAATAAGTATCTCAAAACAATAACAACAACAACAAAAAAAAAATAGAAACTTAACACCAGAACAAAACAAATCTGAGGCCTGAGTATTTAGCTCAGGGGGAGAGTATTTACTGGGCATGCTCATTGTCTTAAATACAATTTCCCAGCCCCAAAAAAACATCAGCAGTAAAACCACTCCACATATAATGGCATCAATGTTCACAGTAAATATTATCTGTGATTAAAAAGCTAGAAGAGTGTAATGGAAGATTTCACCAGTGGAAATGGTAGTGCTTTAAATGCTTTCCTAATACATATTTCAAGCTGTTATTAGCATAATTCAAAATCAAGAAGTAACTTTAAATAAAGAATAAAATAGGAGAAAATTTCCGACAGCCTATTACAAAATGAGGAGCAGAGCAGTTTCAGCCTCTTTTTCCTAGTGGTTTTGCTAAGGACACTGGTTTTGTTTCCTCTGAAGGAGTGCTCATCTTGTCAGTCTTCAGTCAATCATGAACATTTGTTTTGCAGCATCTGGCATAGTATGTTGCTTCTCACCTTTGAACCAAGACTCAGCTTTCATTAAGCTATTTCCTCTTTTCACTTTGTTTAAGAGGAGGGGCAGAAAATCATGAGGTTGAGTATCACTCAGAGTAAATTCAGTTTTACCTTTTCTCTTGGAGCCTCCTGGGGTATAAAGACAAGTAACGGCCAATTTTCCCTCAACTGAGGGATCAGTTCTCTCCACCAGGGTCACTTCAGGATAGAGACACAGGTAACAGTAGCTGCTTTTATTGTTTTTCTACCAAATGATCAAATATACTCTAGAGAATTTCATATGGTGTGACATGAGAGCGGGATTGATGGGGAAGCCCTGTTTGTTGTGTTAGATGAAGTTAACTCTGGCAGCATGTGAAGACTGCCATTCTGTACTACTTATTTTCTTTCAGAGTATGCTGTGACTTGTACTGTGTGCTAGGAAATTAAGGTAGAGGGAACTATGGCGTTCATTACTGTTTAACTTTGTCAAATGTTTATATATTATCCATCTGAAAGATGTCATAATAGGAGCCAGATAAGATAGGTCAATGTGAAAAGGTAATTTCTCTAACACCTACATGAACATGGAGTGAGAAAACTCCCATTGCAAAGTTGTCTTCTGGACACATGCACCTTTGCTTGGCCCACGCCACCCCAAGAGCAATAATAAAAAATAACAATTTTGTAAAAGATTTCTGTACTGGAAGGATTTTTTTGGTCATGAAATAAGGCAGAGAGTAAATTATGTCAGAAAACTTCATGAATTAAAAAAAAAGACTATAGAAGAATGCTGTTACATGTTCAGTATTTTGTCCATATTATCTGCTGGCTCTCCTCTCAGGTATTAATGCAAGGGTAAGGTCAGTTACAAATACTATTTACTAATACATTGATATCTATTAACACACTGTATCCTCATGGATATTAACTCATGTCTGCTGCATAGTGACAAAATATATTTTCATATATCCTTTTCTTGCAATATCATATATGAGTATATTATTTGTCACATGATTATGTACATGGAATGATTAGAGATTAAAACTTCATATTGTATCCTCTGTGCCTCACTCTGATGCTCCCTCACCCCAGATGGCAATGCGCCCTTTCTACTTTCCTGGTTGCTGGAGTTACTAAAGATTATAAATCATTTCTGAAGACTTTGAGCCAGGAGCCTCAGGTGAGAGAGGATATTCAGTATTGCCTTTCTGGGTCTGGATTATTTCACTCAGTAGGATCTTTTCTAGTTGAATCCATTTACCAGGTCCACGTATGAAGAGGAATGTGTAGGCTATGGCTGGGTGGAGAGGTTGGACATCTCAGCTGATTGGGGCTTCAACCCAAGAGATATTTATGTGTTGTGGATCATCTGCAGTATTCACCTTCAAATATTCTTTTCAAGGTTGTGTCTGGGAAACTCTGGGAGTCACATATAAATAAAAAGGCTGAAAGAACATTTAATATTCATGTGTTTATCAAAACGTGTAATAATTTTAAGGCAACAGTTTTATTTGTTCCTAAAGCCTTGACTCTTGTTATTTAAATAGATTGCTTACAAGTTTTTCAATAATTTTCAGTGGTTCTAATTTTACCTAAACTTTTTACATGCTGAATATTTTATACAACCGACTGTGTCAATATCACAATGACTTAGCAAATTTTTATTTCTTTCCATATTTCCTAAAAATAATTGCTGTGACAATTAGAAATTTAAAGGATTTCAGTAGAAATCTGCACAGGGTTCTCTCCTGTAAGGGAAATCGTGGTCAATCCATGTCAGGGTGTTTGGATCATTAAGTGATTTAGTACGATCCCACCCTTTCCCAACCACATGTATCATCAGATCCAGGTACCTACTTAAAGGTGGACATTTTAACTTTTTCTTTAGAAATCACTCAAGGACATATTTTAACAGAGAACATTCTCCACATACTCCAACAATGAGTGAGCAGGTGGTCACTTACTCAACTGTGAGATTCCATAAGTCTTCTGGGTTGCAGAACCAAGTGAGGCCTGAGGAGACTAAGGGGCCAAGAGAAGCTGGCAACAGAGGTAAGTGTTTTAAGTGTCTAAAATCACATGTTTCTTTTTACTCATTTTAAAGTTTAAAAATTAGATATATCCTACTAACTTCTATGGAAAACTGTAATATTCAATTTCATCTGGGCTTGGTTATGCACAAGGGTGGGAGGGAAGAAAAGAGCTTTAGTTGATACAAAATTGTTCAAAACTAAGTTTAAAAAACAAAGCAATCAAACTTTAAAATTAAAAAAGAAAAAATTATAACCTTACTTCTACTTTTTAGTTGCTAGCTAGTTACAAAAGAAACCACACCGGCAGAGTAGAACAATGAGGGTTTATACAAAAAAAACTCTTGAGAATAAAGAAGTGAGGAACCATTAGGATTTTTTTCTTATTATTATTTAGTCTATGCAAGAAGAATTCTGAAACCTTGAAAACTAACAGACAAACTAGAGTCTGAAAAAAAAACACCAAACGTACTAGAGAAACAAAATCATAAGGAAATGAAGCTTGTGCTTTAGGAACAATACTTTCATTCTAGAAGAAAGAGTTTTAATTGTCATAAATATCCCCAACATCTAATGCAACATGGTAAAAACAGTTGTCCATCAGAAGAGGAAGTCTCCTCCTGGAAATTAAGTTGCAGAGGAAGGAAGAGGGATGAAAGGTTAGCGGGGCTAGAAATGAGTATATCCCAGTGTGAGTTCGTGAAAACGTCAAGGAATACTTTTGTTTATTAATGAAAAAGCAGATATATCACTTTTTATTCTGTTTTTAGTTACTCTGTACACACTGTTACAGCTGTGTCCAAAGCTGAGATCTTTCTCTTCTTTAATTGAGTGGTAATCAGAGGTATGAGTTTCAGATTCCAAATACCTTAGATACACCAAAATGTTCAGCATTATATAGAGCAAAATCAAACTTGCAGGGAAGAAGAAATAGTTGACTTATAGGCCCTTTCAAGAATGGGGCTGTACACAGGTCAGGCACAGAGCAGCTGTGGTTCCCCACCAGTTCTCAAGAACATCCATCCCTCTTTCCTTCCTCTCCATCCTCAGTTACCTTTCTTGATGGACTGCATGCTCCAGTTTGGTATCTTGTACTTGGATTGTATTTATGCTTCCAATGTCTTCTGTAGAATGTACTATTATTCCTGTAGAACTGAGTGAGGGCACATGTCTGTCATCCAGCTCCTTCTAAGCTGAGTTCAGAAGATTCACAATATAAGGCTAAAACAGAAATAAGTTCAATTTTTTGTGGAACTTCACACATGTAGGATTTCTACAGTGAGTGCATTTTAGGTAGAAATGTACAATTTTGAGAGCACATTTTTGGTAAGTTTGTATCATCAACTTGTGCAAAATTTCCCCTTGTTTCCATGCTACAGAAAATTGTAATTAGTATTGAGATGTGCTCTTTTCAAGGTGATGATATTCTTGTTTTGTTTTGTTGATTTAAGAATGTTCTGTCCCCTGGCACCTCATTGTGATAGCTTTCAGGATCCTCTGTTCTCTTCTGCTGGTTACTATTGCAGTGTTGCTGACAAACAGTAAGTAATTGAGATACATTGTGTTTGACGTTTTGCCCAAACAATAGCTTTAAACATAAACTATGGAGTTACACACTCTGTCCATTGTCCTGCCTATAATCAGGTGATGAGCCAGAATCTTCGGACATTAATATTTTTTTCTGACACATTGTAGAGCCTGTTCTCTTTCATACCTAATGTGTTAGCTCTGGGGCTGTTTGGAGTTTCCCTTTTCTGTCACATTTTTGGTTATGTTCCTTCTGAGGACTTGGTGATAGTCTGCTTTCTGAGCTCAGGTGATTGTTAATGTTATATAAACATTTTGTGAGAAACAGCTATGCAAAGAATCAATGTCTTTCTTTTCCTATTTCTTCTATGTATATTGAGGTCATGCTTAAGTAAAAAGACTTCATATATACAGAGAAACTAAAGTTTAATGTTCATTGGATTCCTCCACATTTACAGAGGATGCATTGCATATGCTCCAATATGAATTGTGCTATTTCTTAACATTTTTAGTTGCTGTTTTCACAGTGTGTTAAGTAGTCTCTGAATATTTTATTTAGGTTATTATTTGTAAATTTATCCTTCAAAAAATTTAGTGATTGGCAGTTACTTCCACCATAATTTTTTTTCAGTTGTATTATTTATTTTTCAGTCAACTTATATAAGAGAAAAATTGATCTATCTGTTTCTGTAGTGAGTTAATTGAAATGGTCACTTATAAATGTTAACGTATGAATGAAAGTAATGATATGTATTTGCTGTTAAGATGAAACTTTTTCTCTAGTCTTAAATTTTAATATGTACTCCTTATAAGAATTTTTGATATTATATCTGTGACTAATTTAGTTTTTCAATATTGCCAAGAAAAACATGAACTGCAGGAAACTTTAAACCACCAACATAACTGCAGCACCATGCAAAGTGACAACGACTTAAAGGAAGAAATGCTGAGAAATAAGTCTATAGAGTTTGGACAAGGCAACGATCTTCTGGAATCCTTCAAAAGAGAACAGATCAGATGGTACAACAAAACCAAGACTGCTGTAACGTCCTCACAGCACTCAGGTATGTGGTGGGGGAGGAATGTGAGACAGATTTGCATTATTATCTATTGTTTCTTCCCTGGAAGCTTTGAAGTTCAAGCAGCAGATTTTGACGATGCTGGTAATCTTTGTGTTAATTATTTGGGGACTCCTTATTTCATGTAGGGTCCTGGAAACCCAGAAATCCCTGTTTGGATTAGGAGAATCTTAGAGTTTCTAGAAGTCAGTGTCTTTTTTGGCATTCCTACTGCTTTCTGGGGATGGAATTAAAAATCAGTGCCGCTGAGAATTTTGACTGTTTTGAACTTTGGGAAAATCTGTATCTCAAACTTTGTGGCTGACAGAACATGGAAATTTTTAGTAAGAGTGTATTTATCAACTATTTGTGCTAAAATGGACTTAGAGCATTTACATAGATTCAGTTATAAAAATAATTTTGTCTGTCTTTCTGTCTGTGTCTGTCTCTCTGTTTCTCTGTCTCTGCCTCTGTGTCTCTGTTTCTGCATCTCTGTATCTTTCTCTCTTTTCTCCGTCTCTCTTCTCTCTCTCTCTCTCTCTCTCTCTCTCTCTCTCTCTCTCTCTCTCTCTCTGTGTGTGTGTGTGTGTGTGTGTGTGTGTCTGTGTGTGCCTGTGTTCCATATTAATTGTTTTGAGAGAGTTGTTATGTTACAAATATAACAAAGGTACCTTCCCTAGAGCAGACATGGGAACGTTACCATGGTGTGCACACATTGCAGTTCTGTCAGTGACACAGTAAATGATCTAGAAAGATGGAAATATCAAGTGTCACAAGGAACATTTCTTACCCTTTATCTTGACTGGTCATCTTTAACTGACAGAGTTTATCAATCATCACTAAATACTTTTTTCAGCATTTAGATTTTACAAAACCCTATTGCATATAATCTCACTACACTATGATAGTAAGATGTGACAATTCTCATTATGTAAGGACTAATATATTTAAAATTGATACATTAAAAAATTTGTGACAGAAAAAAGTTATAAAAATATCTTTGAAATATTCCAGACCCATGGAAAATGTATTGTGTTATTACTTTAAAGTAACGTCATGATCTGAAAAGGGCAGCATAATGATGGAATGCCTATGATAATGAGGTTAAGGGAGGAGGATTATAACTTTCAGGACAATGCGGACATCCCAGCAAATTCCAGGCCAGCCTGAGCTACACATGGTCCTCTTCACAGAAAATGAAGGTTGGATATAAAGTTTGTTAATAGAGTATGGCCATTCCCAGCCGCTCACAAAAAAATATTCATATTGAAGTGATCTTGATACACAAACTGCACACATTTTATTGTATTGAACTTGAAACATTTGTGAATGTGGGTATACCATTGAAGGCATCAACATAATCAGGAGACCAGACTATGAACAACAAAACCTCCTTTGTATGTCTCTTATTTCTCTTAAGGTAAGAGCATGTAACACAGACCATGGCACAATGCACAGTGTTTGGACTGGTGCTGGTACAATTCATTACTGCAGATCGAGAAATCTGACATCACTTTAGCGGCCTCTGAGTACCAAGTTCTTCTTGCCTCTTCTCCAGCCCATGGTATCTTACAAGGTTCTGTTTCATAGAGTTGGGCTGTTTTCGAAACCTGATCTGCATGAAATGATAAACTTGGTCCTATATCTGGTGTGTTTCACTTTGCACACAATCCTCAAGTTCACCCCTGTTAATCATATACATCAGCATCTTTCTTTTGGGTTTTAATGTGAGACATGATGTCTTTCTCCTGCCCAGGGTGACTGGAACTCACTGTATTAACAAGGCTGGACTGGAATTCATCACTTAGCCTAGGTCGGTCTTAAACTGGTAATGACTCTACTTTCTCTCTTTTTGGAGTGCTCTGGTTGTAGACATAAGTCATCATGCTGGGCTGACTGATTTCCCTTTAAAGCATAAATAGTATTCTTTTGTGTGTTTGTGTTACATTCTCTCTACTGATTCATCAGTGATTGACACATAAAATGTTTTTTGTATCTCTACTGTTATAAACAATGTTGCATAGATCATGGGTACACATGGGTCTCTGTGCATTATAGAATCTCAATTTCAGAGACCAGTGAGATTTTAATCTATTTTACACAGGCTTAACAAATACATTGTTCTGGTAACAGAATACCAGAAAATAATAAGTTTAACCATTTACCTTCTCTGTTGTAGGCAGCAAAGTTGAAATACACTGGTTCTCCTAAGGTATAAAATGTTATTATTTCATCATGGACACAAAAACGTGGAGTGAATGTAAACAGGCCTGCCAGAATTCCAGGTTATCCCTTCTGAAGATAGAAGATGAGGATGAACTGGTACTGAAGATACTTAACTGCCTCTTTATTCTCTTAGATTGTCTCTAACCCTGAAAAATGAGATACTCAATCCAGTTTTTTGTTGTTGTTTGTTTTGTTTTTGTTTTTTGTTTGTAAATGGTTTTCCTGTAATGTGAGCAAAACTGTGGGACACAGGTCTGTTAAGAGGAGACTAGTTTCTACAGAGACCAGACAAGGCAGTCTAGTTAGAAGAACATAACCCATGCACAGGCTTCAGCTTTTGGTATAGTACCAGCTCCAGTTGTTCTGGACCCACAGGAAGACGACACCGCACATGTGCATGGAAGCCCCATGAATGTTCTTTGTTTGGTGGTTCTGACTCTGAGAGACACCTGGGTCCAGGATAGCTAATTCTGTTGGTCTTCATGTGGAGATCCTATCCCATTCAGAGCCCACCGTCTTTTCACATATTCTTCTATAAGAGTCCCCAAGTTGCATCCACTAATTGGCTGTGGGTGTCAGCGTATGTATGAATCAGCTGCTGGAAGAAGCCTCACAGAGGATAGGCATGATAGACACCTGTCAGCACACATAACAGAGCATCATTAATAGATTCAGGAATTCATGCTTTTCCATGGTATGGGTCTCAGGTTGAGCTGGTTATTAGTTGGCTGTTTCCTCAGTCTATGCTCCATCCCCAGTCCCTGCATTTCTTGTACACAGGATAAGTTTTGGGTTAAAAGTTTTGTGGATGTGTTGGTATCCCTATCATCCCCCAGGGGTTCTCTCCCCAGGCTACATAGAGTCACAGGTAAGGATACCCCCATTGATTCTTGTGTGCGTCCCCTATCACTGGTTTCCATCTCTTCCTGGAGATGTCCCCTACCACCTGCAACATCAGTTGCAGATTTCTATTCATTCTCATGGCCATCAGACCATCACCCCACCAATCCCCGCACCAGAACTTGAAACCCCACAACCCCTCATGATCCCGCTTCCACCCAGTTCTCTCCCTCCATCAGCCTTTTATGACCATTCCATTCCTGCTTCCAAGTTAGACTTAAGCATCCTTGCTTGTGCCATTTTTCCTGTCCAGTCACTTGAGTCTGTGAAGTGTAGCATGGGCATCCTGTATTTTATGGCTAATGTCCACTTATAAGTGAATACATACCATGCATGTCCTTTTGGGATTTGGTTACCTCACACAGTATGATATTCTCAAGTTCCATCCATTTGCCTGCAAAATGTTTTTCACAGCTGAATAGTATTCCATTGTGTAGATGTACCACATTCTTTATCCATTCTTCAGTTGAGGGACTTTTAAGTTGTTTCCACTTTCTGGCTATTATGAAGAAAACTGCTATGAATAGTCAAGTGTCTTTGTGAGGTGGTGGAGTATCTTTTTATTATATGCCCAGGAGTGGTATAGCTGGTTCTTGAAGTAGAACTATTGCCAGTTTTCTGTAAAATAAACAAATTAATTTCCAAAGTGGTTGTACGAGTTGGCACTCCTAACAGCAATGGAGGAGTGTTCCCCTTGCTCCACATCCTTGCCAGCATGTGATATCATTTCAGTTTTTAATCTTAGCCATTCCTATTGGTATAAGGTGAAATCTCAGAGTTGTTCTGATCTGCATTTTTCTGGTGGCATATGACTTTGAACATTTCTTAATGTGTTTCTTGGACATTTGAGATTTCTCTGTTGAAATTTCTAGTGTTTAACTCAGGCATAGAAGATGCAATAGAAGAAATTGATATATCAGTTAATGATAATGCTAAATCTAGAAATGTGTGCCTTAAGCAGGAAGATTGTGAGTTCAAGGCCAGCCTTGGTTACATAGTAAGACTTGGTCTAAGAAACACAGTCACAAATCATGACATGATCCCAATATCTCAGAAAACCTAAAACTTTTATTTTAAATTACTTATTGAACAGACATAAGTTTTGATTTAAATGTGCTACTAGTAGAAATTCACTATAGAAAATGAACATAGTCGGAGAGAGGGTTGGGGGGAGGACAGGAAAGCAGATAATGACACAGGAATGCTGCTAACTTTTCCTGCGTGTTCTCTCAACCAACAGAAATTTCATCATGAGGTCTGTTGTTTCTTTTACAGAAGTTCCTTCAGCTCCAAGTTACTCCAGGCACTTACTGGATTGGATTGTCTTATGATAATAAACAAAAGGATTGGGCATGGATTGGCGGTGGCCCATCTAATCTGTGAGTTTCCAAAACCTTTCAGACTCTAACAGTGGTGCGGGAATTGGGAGGGTTGTGTGCAAAGGCTTTTTTTTTCATTTCCCATGGCTTTCCTCATTTTCTATGGAGCTCATGGTTAAGGACAAGTTGTAAAAAGCAGTGTCAGCGCAAGTGTTACAGACAGAAAATGTTTGGTCTAAGAGCTTACCAAAAGTGGCTTAATACTGCATACATCTCAGGATCGTGTCTACCCCCTCCCGATATTTCATTAATATACATTTCAAATGTTATCCCCTTTCCTGGTTTCCCCTTCTGACACTCCCTATCCCATCTCCCCCCCCCCCTGCTTCTATGAGGGCACTCCCCCACCCACCACCCACTCCTACTTCCCCACTCTGGGATTTCCCTTCACGGGCATTGAGCCTTCTCAGGACCAAGGACCTCTC
>CM052700.1:16381958-16411789 GCA_028551405.1 Uromys caudimaculatus
TGGATGCTTTTCTTATTCTGTTGCTTAACTTTGGCTCTCCTTCCCTAAGAAGGACTGCCTTTTCTAGCCTTAGAGGGAGAGGATTTGTCTGCTGTAGTTGGAGGTGCCAGCGTAGGTTCTTACCCATGGAGGGTTTCCCCTTCTCTGAGGAAAAGGGGAAGAGTTAATGGAGAGAGGGACTAGTGAGGGTGTGAGTGGGAGGAGTGGAGAGAGTAGTGAAAATTAAATAAATTGTTGAAAAAAAAGAAAGAGAAGAAGAAAAGTAATAACTAAACCTAAACCATGGAGGAAGCCAGAAAGAGAGTTTCTCTGTGGTTTCTGCTTTGAGGATTTACCTAAAGTTTTGTTCCACATTCCTTTAACATCCAGTAGTAACATGTGAAAAGAAATAAACCGTTCCCTCAAAAATACCTTCAGTGTCCATGATGAGACAGAGACCTAGGATAAGAAAGAGGCACTCAAGAATCAATGGCTGTGACGTTAGCTGTGACATACTACATTGAGGATACTGAATCTGAACAAGTCTATGAGGGGAATTTTTATTCAAACTAGTAACCTTAAGACAACATATAAAAGGATTTATTCAATCTGCACATGCTTTATGGTTAACAGACACTGAATCAAAATGGAAAGTGAAGACACATTTATTTGCTTGGTCCCTGTGGCTGGTGGGTCAACATTTGGAGTACGCCACAGGCTTTGTCTCTCACTGGTGAAGATGACAACCCAGTGCTTGTTCAGTGCACAAGACTGGATCCCTCAGTAGTCCCAGTGTGACATTGAAAACCTTTAGAATTCTTGGAGAGCAGCTGTTTCTAGCACATGATTGAAGCATGGAAATGCTGGCTCTGATATCAGGTGATCCTAGTTTGTGGTGAGTTGAAATGAAAACTAACCATAAAAAATGTCCTTAGACTAAAAAGTAATTGAGGAATCAAAATGGGGTTCTATGGAAGATTTGACTAGTCATTAGCAATATGGCTATTCCATATTCCTTTTTTTTTTTTTTCATTTTTTAATTGGATACTTTATTTACATTTCAAATGTTTTCCCCTTTCCAGGTCTTCCCTTTGGAAACTCCCTATCCTATCCACCCTCCCCCTGCCTCCATGAGGGTGCTCCCCCACCCAACCACTCCCATCTTCCCTTCCTGGCATTCCTGTACACTGGGGCATTGAACACTCTCAGATCCAAGGGCCTCTTCTCCCACTAATGTCCAACAAGTCCATCCTCTGACACATATGAGGCCAGAGCCATGGGTCCCTACATGTGTACACTTTGGTTGGTGGTCCAGTCCCTAGGAGCTCCAGTGGGTCTGGCCAGTTGCCACTGTTGCTCCCTTCATGGGGCTCCAAATTCCCTCAGCTTCTTCAGTCACTTCTCCAACTCCACCATCTGGACCCTGTGCTCAGTCTAATGGTTCCCTGAGAGCATCTGCCTCTGTATTTGTCAGGCTCTGGCAGAGTCTTTCAGGAGAAAGCAGTAACAGGCTTCTAACAACAAGTACTTCCTGGTCTCCACAACAGAGTCAGAGTTTGGTGGCAGTATAGGGGATGGATCACCAGGTGAGGCAGGCTCTGGATGGCCTTTCCATCAGTCTCTGCTCCACACTTTTATTCTGTATTTCCTCCTGTGAGTATTTTGTTCACCCTTCTAAGAAGACTGAAGCATCCACATTTAAGATTTCCTTCTTCTTGGGCTTCTTTTGGTCTGTGAATTGAATCTTGGGTATTCCGAGCCTTTGGGCTAATATCCACTTATCAGTGAGCATATACCATGTGTGTTCTTTTGTAACTGAGTTATCTCACTCAGGACGATATTTTCAAGTTCCATTCATTTGTCTGCGAATTTCATGAAGTCATTGTTTTTAATAGCTGAGTTGTATTCCATTATGTGAATGTTCCACATTTTCTGTATCCATTCCTTTGTTGAGGGACATCTGGAATTTTTCCAGCTTCTGATTATTAGAAATATGGCTGCTATGAACATAGCATATGTCCTTATTACATGTTGGAGCATCTTCTGGATATATGTCCAGGAGTGGTGTAGCTAGTACTATGTCCAATTTTCTGAGGAACTGGCAGACAGATTTCCAGAGTGGTTGTACCACCTTGCAATCCCACCAGCAATGGAAGAGTTTCCTCCATTGTTTCTCTTTCTCCACATCCTCTCTAGCATCTGCTGTCACCTGAATTTTTGATCTTAGCCATTCTAATACATGTAAGGTGGAATTTTGGGGTTGTTTTGATTTGCATTTCCCTGATGACTAAGGATGTTCAACATTTCTTTAGATGCTTCTTGGCCATTTGAGTTTCCTCAGCTGAGAATTCTGTATTTAGGTCTGTTTTCCATTTTTTTTAAATTGGGAATTTTGGTTCTCCTCAGTCTTAACTCGAGTTCTTTGTATATATTGGATATTAGCCCTCTATCAGATGTAGGAGTAGTAAAGATCTTTTCCCAATTTGGGGGTTGCCTTTTTGTCCTATTGACAGTGTCTTTTGCCTTACAGAAGCTTTGCAATTTTATGAGGTCCCATTTGTCGATTCTTGATCTTAAAGCATAAGAGCACTGTTCTTTACAGTGTCTTGAAGGGTCATGATTGCTTTTTTTGCCTGCTGGTTAGCTCTTGCTGAAGTTGCTTAACTTTTCTGAGCTAGAGTGGCTCAACTTCTAATTGGATTTGATGACCAAAACTTTCCTACTGTAAAACACTGTGCCATTTGGGAAATTGGACACACTCATTGTTGCAGGCTAAAGGATAATCATCAAATACACACATAAGATTATTAGAAGTTTGAGGGATGGTGACCAGCTGTTTGAGGGCATGGCACATGGCAACACATCTTAATTATTGGAGATTAGACATTTGGAAGACTTTTCTGACTTGAGAGCGAGAGAGTAATAGTATATCATCAGAAAACTTCTCATGTAAATAAAAATATATACACAATGAACAGTAAAAGAATGATAGAAGGACTTGGTATGGTAGATCATACTCTAATCGGAGAACTCACAAGTTAGATGGAGTAAGATCTTGTGTTTAAAGGATGTCTCAACTCCATAGTCATTCTGGCCATCCTAAGCTATATAATATCACCTAGCATTTTCAAGGAAATAAACTTAAAAAAAGAATGCATTAAAGAGGAAGAGTTGAGTATGCAGACTCCACACAGGATGCAGTGGAGTTGGATTAAAGTCTCTGCTCTGAAGTATGACACAGTGTGAAAACAGGAACCTAAGAGACAAAGGTCTTATGGATTGTTACCTAACTGTCTTCTCCAAGAGTGAGTTGTATCACTGGTTATTGTAGAGCCCAGATATCCACAGGATATCTTGTTCTCAGTGCTTGAGCCCATCATGGACTAAGTGTAGCAGATTAGGCAGATTACGCAGAGTGTTAAAATAACTGTGAGTATAAATGCCCAGGGTTGATAAAAGCACAGGAAATCTCAAAATAGAGCTGCTTTGAATTTCTTTTCTCTCTCTCTTTTTTTTTTTCAAGATAGGGTTTCTGTGTGTAGCCCTGGCTGTCCTGGAACTCACTCTGTAGACCAGGCTCGCCAGAAATCCATCTGCCTCTGCCTCACAAGTGCTGGGATTAAAGGCATGTGCCACCACTGCCAGCTGCTTTGGGTTACTTAAGACCTGTGAAGTTTACTGTATTTCATGGGGGTGAAAGTTCCACCTTAGAAGACAGAAGCACCAAGAGGTGGGACACTGGCCATGATCAGCCAGTCCTCCTAGTGAAGCAAGTGATCAGCCCTTTCCTGTGGACTAGTGACTACTCCAGGTGTCCCTCACCTCAGCCCAGGACAAGAAGAGCAGCTTGAAGCTGTGCAATGATGGCACTGAGGTCTGAGGGTCTGACAGGAAGGTTTGAATATGGGACTAGGATTGTGTCTGTGTCAATATATAGGAGTGGGCAGTTGTGGAATAAAGGTTTTTACAGCAAAGTAGCAAAGTAAATATGTATATGTTTATGTTTATGGATGTTTTTTACAAAAATCAATTTAGAAGACAAAGCTAAAAAACCTATTCCTTCACATTTTTCACTTCACTGTTTTATTACCTGGTCATCTGGGGTCAGTAGTACCTGCTTTTTGCTGCACTTTGGCCAAAAAAAATCACTGGACTGTCAATCACTTCCATTCCATCTTCAGTTACTGTATCTTTCAATGTTAATTGTGCGACTTAACAGTTTATAGTCTTCTATAAATTCAGAACTCAGCATAAAAGAAGCTGCTGCTCTTTGGCTTTACAGTTATGGGTGTGTTCCTAAATCTGTTCAAATAAACAAACACCACCTCTGTATTCAGTTTCAGTTAACTACCCTCCTCCTTCATTGAGTGTACTGATAGGTCCCTCATCTCCTGCTAATGCTATGGTCACAGTAATGACCAAACAGCTCTGGAGTTCTTGCTCACAGTCTTTTCCTGATGGTAGAGAAGACAAACAATATGCCGAAAACACAAAGAAGTGTGCCCTGTGCATGTGCTTAGCCTCCATGGTAAGGATGACACACTCTCAGCAGAGATGAGGATGCAAGAAGGTCTCAGTGACATTAATATTTCTGTGGGCAATGTGACACAAACCTCCAAGATTTTAGGATGGAATGTGGGTTTTCTAGAGCAGCAACGGCTCAGGGTTATAGATATGTCAGTTTCTCACTTTTACTCACGTACCCTCCCTTTCCTTTCCTTCTAAACCCCTGTACTATTTGATAAGATCAGGTAGAAAATCTAGCCTGGTTTGTGTCTTAGAGAAGCTTCTGGAGGCTAAAGGCTCCAAAAAATGTTCCCTTGAAATCTATGAGCTGTCTATATTCCTTATTAGTCCAAACATTGGAAGTAGGTGACACACTCTTGATGACCTCCTGAAAACATAGGATTGAAGACTCAGTGTTCTGCTCAGATTTACATGCTAAGCAATTGGAGTATTTCTCTGGAAATAATAATGTTTAATGTTGAATGCAACTTATAATCCACTTGCCAGGTTATGATTAAAACTTTATTTAAAACTGCATGTGTTGATTCAGCCATTTAGTACCAGCACTAGGGAAACAGACTCAGGCACTCTCTATGATTTTGAGGCCAACTAGGTCTATATGGTTTGTTCCAGATTGGTCAGGTTAAATAGTGAAACTCTGTTTCAGACACAACAAAACAAAAAGCTGTTCGTGTATCTCATTAAACCTTCCCAAGAACCTTGAAAAGATATAGCTCTTCTGATTTTTGTGGTCAAGGAATTTGTGAATACTAGAACTTATATGAAGTCACCAGTGCCTGGGTTGGTGTTTCCACTCATGTCTTCCCATTTCCCAGATTCTTGCTTTGTGGGAAGCTAAAACCCAGGCCCTTCTAAGTGCTCATTGTATCCATATTCTGTGCATTCTTTAATGATGCATTTAGAGCATAGGTCTTGAGTTAGTTATACTGGGTCCTTAAGTAAGTCATCTGTGTTCTTCAAAGTCTTTCCTGTGGAAAGCTGAGACATCACAAGCATCTGCCTGGGACACTGCGACCACTTTCTTGAAACCTCCTGCTCCTCCATCCCCACTCCCCACTTCTATTGTTCTCAAAAGAGAAGGTGAGTGTGTGTGTGTGTGTGTGTGTGTGTGTGTGTGTGTGTGTGTGTGTGTGTGTGTGTGTGTTTGAAGGCTAGAAATACTGGGATTCTCCCAGGTCAAGGGGGTAGATACAAACGAGACTAGCTGGTGGTATTGTGGAAGCATCTACACTGCATCCTTGGAACTTTTCTTACATAGTTGAGAAGATTTAATGTCTGTCAACTCTTTCAGGTGCATGATAATGGCAGACTTGAGTGGTGACTCAGAGATATATGGGTTAACCCAAAAATTGCACATTTGAAATATCTCAGAGTGTAAGAGCCCTGGCCACATAAGCCTGATGACATTCCCACATTGGATCCATGGAATCCTCTGTAGAAGGAGAGAACTAACTCCTCAAAGTAGGTCTATGACCACCATATATACCACATGGCATGTATGCACTCAATCTCTCTCTCTCTCTCTCTCTCTCTCTCTCTCTCTCTCTCTCTCACTCTCTCTCTCTCTCTGTCTCTCTCTCAAACACACATTCATACACATACACATCTATGAAACAATAATGCTCAATATAAAAGTTGTTTATTCTTTAATTCTATAAAAGGAACAATTTTATGAGACAGAACCTGGTCATCTAAGACACAGCAGCACAAGTCTTTTGATAAGGACATGAGTAGATTAAGAAGTGTGAGAAAAAATTGGAGGTGGGAATGAAAAAGAAATAAGGAAGCCTCTGAGCAGTGATGATTCAAAGCTTGCTGGAAGTTAATAATGGAGGCTGGAGTTATCGGGTTCCTACCTACTCTATCAGGCACAGGCTTGGTAGTGCATCTTCAGTTTCTCTTCTAGTCTCAAGACATCCACCATTTCTCAGTGCTTGGTTAACCGCAGTCACTTTCTTTGAAGAATAATTTAAATTATTTTCATAAAAAACAAGCCAGTCAGTTGGAATATCTGCAATCAAATGAAAGTAAAGTTTAGTGAGCGACTTTAACATATTCTGAAAAGGGTGAGTTCATGGCAAGAGACTATTGAAATCAACCAGTCTTTCATTTCCTCTCTTTATTCTATTGTTATTACCATTGTTTTTGTTACTATCATTGCCATTTGTATTATTATTGTCATTGTTATGATTATTGTTTTCTATGAGGTCAAGCCTTTGTCCATCCCCTACCTTGAGCTGTACCCTCAATCCCAGTGAAGTGTCTAAATTCTTCAGCATGAGCAGCGTTACTAGTAATGTGCACAGCAAGAGCTTTGAATGAAATGCTATTGATGCAAAACCCATCTTTCCCCTTAAGAAATAAGTGATAGTATGTTCTGGAATCATTTTGAGTGACCATGGCTCCTTGTTCCAATGTGGAAGCAGTTTCATGAAGTTTTGTAGTTTTAAAGAACATAGAAAGTCAGAAATCCAGACAATTTCAGCATACATTAGTGGGTACATCAGAAAGGTTGTTACAGCAAGATGGGGGAAGCTTTTCTATAGTTCATCAGATGGCATTCTTAGCCTTCAGGTGATAGAAGTTAGTGGTTGGCTATTTTCATAGATTTTTCTTTTCTTAATTTTTTTCTCTTCTCATTATTAATCATTCCATTCGTTACAAATGATATCCCACTTCCTGGTTACTACTTCAACCAACCCCCCATCCCATGATATCCTACTTCCCGGTTACCCCTCTGCTACACACCCCCATCCCACATCTGCCCTCCCACCTCCATTTTGCCTATATGAGAGTGTACTCACACCCATCCACACTCTCCTTCACCACAGCTTCAGCATCTCTCTACTCTGGGGTATCAAACCTCCCTGGGACCAAGGGTCTTCTGTTCTGTTGCTGTCGGGCAAGACTATCCTCTGCTACATATATATCTGGAGCCAAAGATCACTTTAGGTACACTCCTTGATTGGTGGCCTATATTCTGGAAGAACTGGTTGGTCAGGCCAGCCTATGTTGTTTTTTCCATGGGGTTGCAATCCACCTCTGATCCTCCCGTCTTTCTGCCAGCTCCCCTAAAAGTTTCCCTGAGTTCAGACTGATGGTTGATTCCAAACATCTGTGTCTGCTTTGGTCAGTTGCTGGCCAGACCTCCCCAGGAACTATCACACTTGGTTCCTGTCTGCAAGTGCCTCTTGACCAGAGCAACAGTGATGGGTTTGGTGTCTGCAGACATGATGTATCCCCAGGTGAGGCCGTCGCTGGTTTTCCCTTCCTTAAGTCTCTGTTACATTTTTTTTTATCCCTGCTCTTCCATGTGTGTTCTTTTATATCTGGGTTACCTCAACAGGATGATATTTTCTACTTCCATCCATTTGACTGCAAATTTCATGAAGTCATTGTTTTAATCCCTGCGTAGTACTCCATTGTGTATATATACCACATTTTCTGTATGCATTCTTCCGTTTGGGGACATCTGGGATGTTTTGAGCTTCTGGTTATTGTAAATAAGGCGGCTTTGAACATAGTGGAGCATGTATCCTTGTTACAGGTTGGAGCATCTGCTGGGTATATGCCCAGGAGTGGTATAGCTGGGTCCTCAGGTAGTATTATGTCCAATTTTCTGAGGGTCCACCAGACTGATTTCCAGAGTGGTTGTACCAGTTTTCAATTCCATGAACAATGGAGGAGTGCCCTTCTTTCTCCACATCCTCACCAGCATCTGCTGTCACCTGAGTTTTTGATCTTAGCCATTCTGACTGATGTGAGGTGGAATTGCAGGGTTGTTTTGATTTTCATTTCCCTGATGACTAAGGTTATTGAACATTTCTTTAAGCGTTTCTCAGCCATTTGAGATTCCTCAGTTAAGAATTCTCGACTTAGTTCTGTACTTCAATTTTTAATAGGTCTATTTGATTTTCTGGAGTCTGCCTTGAGTTCTTTGTATATTTTGGAAACTAGCCCTCTATAGGATGTAGTGTTGGTAAATATCTTTTCCCAATCTGTTGGTTGCCATTTTGTCCTATTGATAATGTCCCTTGCTTTACAGAAGCTTTTTAATTTTATGAGGTCCCATTTGTCAGTTGTTGATTTTAAAGCATAGGCCATTGGTGTTCTGTTCAGGAAGTTTTCCCCTGTGCCCAAGTATTTAAGGCTCTTCCCCACTCCCTCTTCTATTAGATTAAGTGCATTTGGTTTTATGTGGAGTTCCTTCATCCACTTGGAGTTGAGTTTTGTGCAAGGAGATAGGTATCGATCAATTTACATTCTTCTACATGGAGACTGCCAGTTGAACCAGTACCATTTGTTGAAAATACCATCCTTTTTTTCCCACTGAATGGTTTTAGCTCCTTTGTCAAAGATCAAGTGACTGTAGGTGTGTGGGTTCACTTCTGGGTCTTTAATTCTATTCCAATGATCTACCTGCCTGCGTATGTAGCAATATTACACAGTGTTGTTGTTGTTGTTGTTGTTGTTGTTGTTGTTTTTATCACTATTGCTCTATAGTATAGCTTTAGGTCAGGGATGGTGAATCCCGCAGTAATTCTTTTATTGTTAAGAATAATTTTTGTTACCCTACGGGAGCTGGAGAGATGGCTAATGGTTAAAAGAAGTGACTGCTCTTCCAGAGGTCCTGAGTTCAATTCCCAGCAACCACATAGTAGCTCACAACCATCTGTAATGGGATCTGATGCCCTTTTCTGGTGTATCTGAAGACAGCAACAATGTACTCATTAATAAAATAAATTAAAAAAAAGGCTGTAGAGATGGCTCAGGGGTTAAGAACACTGGTTTCTCTTCCAGATGTCCGGAGTTCAAATCCCAGCAACAACATGGTAGCTCATGACCAGCTGTTCACAGAGTTCATGAAGTTTTACTCTATTAGTCACAAGATGTTAGTTCTGACACAGGTTACTTACAGAGCTAGAACTAGCCTCTGGTAAGATGATTAGTCCCTATACCACAACATGACAACATTCCCAGTTCTCTGTAGTTTAAATCAGTCATTGCTGTAACAATTTCTTTCCAGGAATTCTCATCAAAAACCCATGGGCAAAATCATCTCATCTCATCTTTATAAAATCAATTGTCAATATTTCACAACAGATAGACTGAAAATTAAATAATTGTCATGTGATGATCTATATCAGAGTTCCTTAAATGAATATCTCCTTGAATCCCATGACTTCATGCATAAAATGTCTTTCTTAGTATATTCTAAAGTATATCCCATGTAGATTTTAAAGTAATAACAACAAAATGCCATAAAACAATTAAAAAGTTGAGAAGTAGGGGATTATCTAATTAGCGATGTATATAAGTGCTTAATAAGTATATATGTCTTTAAAATCTTGAGATCAAAATCTATAAAATGAAGAAATTATTATTTATCAGAAACGTATCTAATAGAAAAAGAGTGTATATTGGTATAGAGGTTATACAGCTGTAGTTCTAAGACAGGAAAGAGTGAGGTCAATGGACTGTGTGTTTGAGGTCAGCATATGCTACATAGTAAGATATAATAAATATCTCAAAACAACAACAACAAAACAAAACAGAAACTTAACATCAGAACAAAACAAATCTGAAGCCTGAGTCTTTAGCTCAGGTGGAGAGTATTTACTGAGCGTGCTCTTTGCCTTAAATTCAATTTCCCAGCATCAAAAAACATCAGCCGTAAAACCACTCCGCATATAATGGCATCAGTGTTCACAGTAAATATTATCTGTGATTAAAAAGATAGAAGAGTGTAATGGAATGTTTCATCAGTGGAAATGGGAGTGCTTTAAATGCTTTCCTAATACATATTTCAAGCTGTTATTAGCATAATTCAAAATCAAGAAGTAACTTTAAAAAAATAGTAAAATAAGAGAAAATTCCCGACAGCCTATTACAAAATGAGGAGCAGAGCAGTTTCAGCCTCTTTTTCCTAGTGGTTTTGCTAAGGACACTGGTTTTGTTCCCTCTGCAGGAGTGCTCATCTTATCAGTCTTCAGTCAATCATGAACATTTGTTTTGCAGCATCTGGCATAGTCGGTTGCTTCTCTCCTTTGCACCAAGACTCAGCTTTCATTAAGCTATTTTCTCTTTTCACTTTGGTCAAGAGGAGGGGCAGAAAATCGTGAGGTTGAGTATCACTCAGAGTAAATTCAGTTTTACCTTTTCTCTTGGAGCCTCTTGGGGTATAAAGACAAGTAACGGCCAATTTTCCCCCAACTGGGGGATCAATTCTCTCCACCAGGGTCACTTCAGGATAGAGACACAGGTAAAAGTAGCTGCTTTTATTGTTTTTCTACCAAATGATCAAATATACTCTAGAGAATTTCATATGGTGTGACATGAGAGCGGCATTGATGGGGAAGCCCTGTTTGTTGTGTTAGATCAGGTTAACTCTGGCAGCATGTGAAGACTGTCATTCTGTACTGCTTATTTTATTTCAGAGTATGCCGTGGCTTATATTGTGTGCTAGGAAATTAAGGTAGAGGGAACCATGGCATTCATTACTGTTTAACTTTGTCAAATGTTTATATATTATCTGTCTGAAAGATGTCATAATAGGAGCCAGATAAGATAGGTCAATGTGAAAAGGTAATTTCTCTAACACCTACATGAACACAGAGTGAGAAAACTCTCATTGCAAAGTTGTCTTCTGGACACATGCACCTTTCTTGGGCCGTGCCATCTCAAGAAAATAATAATAAAAAATAACAATTTTGTAAAAGAATTCTGTAGTGGAAGGATTCTTTTTTGGTCATGAAATAAGGCAGAGAGTAAATTCTGTCAGTAAACTTCATGAATTAAAAAAAAGACTATAGAAGAATGCTGTAACATGCTCAGCATTTTGTCCATATTATCTGCGGGCTCTCCTCTCAGGTATTAATGCAAGGGTGAGGTCAGTTATAAATACTATTTACTAATACATTGATATCTATTATCACACTGTATCCTCATGGGCATTAACTCATGTCTGATGCATAGTGACAACATTTATTTTCATATATCCTTTTCTTGCACTATCATATATGAGTATATTATTTGTCACATGAGTATGTACATGGAATGATGAGAGATTTAAACTTCATATTGTATCCTCTGTGCCTCACTCTGATGCTCCCTCACCCCAGGCGGCAATGCGCCCTTTCTACTTTCCTGGTTGCTGGAGTTACTAAAGGTTATAAATCATTTCTGAAGACTTTAAGCAGGAGCCTCAGGTGAGAGAGGATATTCAGTATTGCCTTTCTGGGTCTGGATTATTTCATTCAATACAAACTTTTCTAGTTGAATCCATTTACCAGGTCCAAGTATGGAGAGGAATGTGTAGGCTATGGCTGGGTGGAGAGGTTGGACATCTCAGCTTATTGGGGCTTCAACCCAAGAGATATTTATGTGTCTTGGATCATCTGCAGTATTCACCTTCAAATATTCTTATCAAGGATGTGTCTGGGAAACTCTGGGAGTCATGTATAAATAAAAAGACTGAAAGAACATTTAATATTCATGTGTTTATCAAAATGTGTAAATAATTTTA
The DNA here is from genome assembly GCA_028551405.1 of Uromys caudimaculatus. Taxonomy (NCBI): domain Eukaryota; kingdom Metazoa; phylum Chordata; class Mammalia; order Rodentia; family Muridae; genus Uromys; species Uromys caudimaculatus. The sequence goes on from CM052700.1 coordinate 16,393,990, forward strand.
AGGCAACAGTTTTATTTATTCCTAAAGCCTTCACTCTTGTTATTTGAATAGATTGCTTACAGGTTTTTCAATAATTTTCAGTGGTTCTAATTTTACCTAAACTTTTTACATGCAGAATATTTTATACAACTGACTGTGTCAATATCACAATGACTTAGTGAATCTTTATTTCTTTCCATATTTCCTAAAAATAATTGCTGTGACAATTAGAAATTTAAAGGATTTTAATAGAAATCTGCACAGGGTTCTCTCCCGTAAGGGAAATCGGGGTCAATCTGTGTCAGGGTGTTTGGATCATTAAGTGTGCTAGTAAGATCCCACCCTTTCCCAACCACATGTATAATCAGATCCAGGTACCTACTTAAAGGTGGACATTTTAACTTTTTCTTTAGAAATCTCTCAAGGACATATTTTAACAGAGAACACACTCTACATACTCCAACAATGAGTGAGCAGGTGGTCTCTCACTCAGCTGTGAGAGTTCATAAGTCTTCAGGGTTGCAGAACCAAGTGAGGCCTGAGAAGAATCAAAGGCCCATAGAAGCTGGTCACAGAGGTAAGTGTTTTAATTGTCTAAAATCACATGCTTCTTTTTACTCATTTTAAAGTTTAAAAATTAGATATATCCCACTAGCTTTAATGGAAAACTGTAATATTCCATTTCATCTGGGCATGGTTATGTACAAGGGTGGGAGGGAAGAAAAGAGTTTTAGTTGGTACAAAATTGTTCAAAACTAATTTTAAAAAACAAAGCAATCAAACTTTAAAATTAAAAAAGAAAAAATTATAACCTTACTTCCACTTTTTAGTGGCTAGCTAGTTACAAAAAAAAACAGATGAGCAGAGTAGAACAATGAGGGTTTATACAAAAAAAATTCTTGAGAATAAAGAAGTGAGAAACCATTAGGATTTTTTTTCTTATTATTATTTAGTCTATGCAAGAAGAATTCTGAAACCTTGAAAACTAGCAGAAAAATTAGAGTCCCAAAAAAACCCTCCAAATGTTCTAGAGAAACAAAATCCTAAGGAAATGAAGCTTGTGCATTAGGAACAATACTTTCATTCTAGAAGAAAGTGTTTTAATTGTCATAACTATCCCCAAAGTCTAATGCAACATAGTAAAAACAGTTGTCCATCAGAAGAGGAAGTCTCCTCCTGGAAATAAAGTTGCAGGGGAAGGAAGAGGGATGACAGGTTAGCGGGGCTAGAAATGAGTAAATACCAGTGTGAGTTCCTGAAAATGTCAAGGAATACTTTTGTTTATTAATGACAAAGCAGATATATCACTTTTTATTCTGTTTTTAGTTACTCTGTACACACTGTTACAGCTGAGTCTCAAGCTGAGATCTTCTCTTCTTTTATAGAGTGGTAATCAGAGGTATGAGTTTCAGATTCTAAATACCTTAGATACACCAAAATGTTCAGCTTTATATAGAGCAAAATCACACTTGAAGGGAAGAAGAAATAGTTGACTTATAGGCCCTTTCAAGGATGGGGCTGAACACAGGTCAGTCACAGAGAAGCTGTGGTTCCCTACCAGTTCTCAAGAACATCCATTCCTCCTCCCTTTCTCTCCATCCTCAGTTGCCTTTCTTGAAGGACTGCATGCTCCAGTTTGGTACCATGTACGTGGATTGTATTTATGCTTCCAATGTCTTCTGTAGAATGTACTATTATTCCTGTAGAATTGAGTGAAGGCACATGTCTGTCATCCAGCTCCTTCTCAGCTGAGTTAGGAAGACTCACAATATAAGGCTAAAGCAGAAATAGGTTCAACTTTTTGTGAAACTTCACACATGTAGGATTTCTACAGTCAATGCATTTTAGGTAGAAATGTACAATTTGAGAGCATATTTTTGGTGAATTTGTATCATCAAGTTGTCTAAAATTTCCCTTGTTTCCATGCTACAGAAAATTGTAATTAGTATTGAGATGTTCTCTTTTCAAGGTGATGATATTCTTGCTTTGTTTTGTTGATTTAAGAATGTTATGTCCCTTGGCACCTCATTGTGATAGCTTTGGAAGTCCTCAGTTCTCTTCTGCTGGTTACTATTGCAGTGTTGGTGACAAACAGTGAGTAACTGAGATACATTGTGTTTGACGTTTTGCCCAAACAATAGCTTTAAACATAAACTATGGAGTTACACATTCTGTCCATTTTCCTGCCTATAATAAGGTGATGAGTCAGAATCTTTGGACATTAATATTTTTTTCTTACACACTGCAGTCTCTTCTCTTTCATACCTAATGTGTTAGCTCTGGGGCTGTTTGGAGTTTCCCTTTTCTGTCACATTTTTGGTTATGCTCCTTCTGAGGACTTGGAGATAGTCTGCTTTCTGAGCTCAGGTGATTGTTAATCTTTCATAAACATTTTGTGTGAAACAGCTATGCAAAGGATCAGTGTCTTTCTTTTCCTATTTCTTATATGTATATTGAGGGCATGCTTAAGTAAAAAGACTACATATATACAGAGAAACTAAAGTTTAACAATCATTGGATTCCTCCACATTTACAGAGGATGCATTGCATATGCTCCAATATGAACTGTGCTATTTCTTAACATTTTTTAGTTGCTGTTTTCATAGTCTGTTTACTAGTCTCTGAATATTTTATTTAGGTTATTATTTATAAATTTATCCTTCAAAAAATGAAGTGATTGGAAGTTACTTCCATCATAATTTTTTTCAGTTGTATTATTTATTTTTCAGTCAACTTACCTTAGAGAAAAATTGATCTATCAGTTTCTGTAGTGAGTTAATTGAAATGCTAGCATATAAATGTTAACGTATGAATGAAAGTAATGATATGTATTGGCTGTTAAGCTGAAACTTTTTCTCTAGTCTTAAATTTTAATATATACTCCTTATAAGCATTTTTGATATTATATCTGTGACTAATTTAGTTTTTCAATATTGCCAAGAAAAACATGAACTGCAGGGAACTTTAAACCACCACCATAACTGCAGCACCATGCAAAGTGACATCGACTTAAAGGAAGAAATGCTGAGAAATAAGTCTATAGAGTGTAGTCCAGGCAACGATCTTCTGGAATCCCTCAGAAGAGAACAGGACAGATGGAACAACAAAACCAAGACTGTTTTAAAGTCCTCACAGCACACAGGTATGTGGTGGGGGAGGAATGTGAAGACAGATTTGCATTATTATCTATTGTTTCTTCCCTGGAAGGTTTGAAGTTCAAAGAGCAGCTTTTGATGATGCTGGTAATCTTTGTGTTAATTATTTGGGGGCTCCTTATTTCATGTAGGGTCCTGGAAACCCAGAAATCCCTGTTTGGATTAGGAGAATCTTAGAGTTTCTAGAAGTCAGTGTCTTTTTTGGTACTCTTACTGCTTCCTGAGGATGGAATTACAAATCAGTGCCCCTGAGAATTTGATTGTTTTGGACTATGGGAAAATCTGAATCTCCAACTTTGTTGCTGACAGAACATGGAAATTTTTAGTAATCAATTTTAGTTTATAAATTATTTGTGCTAAAATGTACTTAGAGCATTTACATGGATGCAGTTATAAAAATATTTTTGTCCATCTTTCTGTCTATGTCTGTCTCTGTCTCTCTGTGTGCCTCTATCTCTGTATGTCTCCTTGTCTCTCTCTGTCTCTCTCTCTTTCTGTGTGTGTGTGTATTTGTGTGTGTGTGTGTGTGTGTGTGTGTGTGTGTGTGTTTGCCTCTATTCCATGTTAATTGTTTTGAGAGAGTTGTTATGTTACAAACATAACAAAGGTACCTTCCCTAGAGCAGACATTGGAACTTTACCATGGTGTGCACACATTGCAATTCTGTCAGTGCCACAGTAAATGAAGCTAGAAAGATGGAAATATCAAGTGTCACAGGAACATTTCTTACCCTTCATCCTGATTGGTCACCTTTAACTGACACAGTTTATCAATCATCATTAAATATTTTTTCAGCATTTAAATTTTACAAAAACCAATTGCATATAATCTCACCACACTGTGATATTAAGATGTGATGATTCTCATTATCTAAGGACTATTATATTTAAAATTGCTACATTAAGAAATTTGTGACAGAAAAAAAGCTACAAAAATATCTTTGAAATGTTCGAGACCCATGGAAAATGTTTTGTGTTATTACTTTAAAGTAAATTCATGATCTGAAAAGGGAAGCATAATGAAATAATTCCTATGATTATGAGGTTAAGGGAGGAGGATTATAACTTTCAGGACAATGCAGACATCCCAGCAAATTCCAGGCCAGCCTGAACTACACATGGTCCTCTTCACAGAAAATGAAGGTTGGATATAAAGTTTCTTAACCGAGTATGGCCATTCCCAGCCACTCACAAAAAATATTCATATTGAAGTGATCTTGATACACAAACTGCACACATTTTAATGTATTGACCTTGAAACATTTGTGAATGTGGGCATACCATTGAAGGCATCAACATAATGAGGAGACCGGACTATGAACAACAAAACCTCCTTTGTATGTCTCTTATTTCTCTTAAGGTAAGAGCATGTAACACAGACCATTCCATAATACACAGGTTATGGACCCGTGCTGGTACAGCGCATTACTGCAGATCTAGAAATCTGACATCAGTTTAGCTGCCTCTGAGTAGCAAGTGCTTATTGCCTCTTCTCCAGCCTCTGTTATCTTACAAGCTTCTCCTTCACAGAGTTGGGCTGTTTTCGAAACCTGATCTGCATGAAATGATAAACTTTGTCCTATATCTGGTGTGTTTCACTATGCACACAATCCTCAAATTCATCCATGTTCATCATATACATCAATATCTCTCTTTTGGGTTTTAGTGTGAGACATGATGTCTTTCTCCAGCCCAGGGTGACTGGAACTCACTGTATCACCAAGGCTGGACTGGAATTCATCACTTAGCCTAGGTCAGTCTGAAACTGGTGATGACCCTACTGTCTCTCTTTTTGGAGTGCTCCAGTTATAGACATAAGTCATCATGTTGGGTTGACTGATTTCACTTTAAAGGATAAATAGTATGCTTCTGTGTGTTTGTGCTACATTCTCTCTACTGATTCATCAGTGATTGCCACATAAAATTTGTTTTGTATCTCTAATGTTATAAACAATGTTCCATAGATCATGGGTACACATGGGTCTCTGTGCATTATAGAATCTCAATTTCAGAGACCAGTGAGATTTTAATTTATTTTACACAGGCTTAACAAATACATTGTTCTGGTAACAGAATACCAGAAAGTAATAATTTTAACCATTTACCTTCTCTGTTCTAGGCATCAAAGTTGAAATACACTGGTTCTGCTATGGTATAAAATGTTATTATTTCATCATGAACGCAAAAACGTGGACTGAATGCAAACAGACCTGCCAGAATTCCAGGTTATCCCTTCTGAAGATAGATAATGAGGATGAACTGGTACTGAAGATACTTACTTTCCCCTTTATTCTCTTAGACTGTCTCTAACCCTGAATAATGAGATACTCAATCCAGTTTTTTTTTTTTTTTGCTTTTTGTTTTTTATTTGTATATGGTTTTCCTGTAATGTGAACAAAACTGTGGGACACAGGTCTATTCAGAGGAGACTAGTTTCTACTGAGACCAGACATGGCAGTCCAGTTAGAAGAACATAACCCATGTACAGGATACAGGTTTTGGGACAGTACCAGTTCTAGTTGTTCTGGACCCACAGGAAGACGACACTGCACATGTGCATGGAAGCCCCAGGAATGTTCTTTGTTTGGTGGTTCTGACTCTGAGAGACACCTGGGTCCAGGATAGTTAATTCTGTTGGTCTTCATGTGGAGTTCCTATCTCATTCAGAGCCCAACGTCTTTTCAGATATTCTTCTATAAGAGTCCCTAAGCTACATCCACTGTTTGGCTGTGGGTGTCAGTGTATGTATGAATCAGCTACCGGAAGAAGCCTCACAGAGGATAGCCATGATAGACACCTGTCAGCAAGCATAACTGAGTATCATTAATAGGGTCAGGAATTGATGCTTTTCCATGGTATGGGTCTCAGGTTGAGGTGGTTATTACTTGGTTGTTTCCTCAGTCTTTGCTCCATCCCCAGTCCCTGCATTTCTTGTATACAGGATAAGTTTTGTGTTAAAAGTTTTGTGGATGTGTTGGTATCCCTATCACTCCCCAGGGGTTCTTTCTTGGCCATAAGAGGCAGCCTCCACAGGCTTCATAGAGTCACAGCTAAGGATACCCCCATTGATTCTTGTGTGCTTCCCCTATCACTGGTTTCCATCTCTTCCTGGAGATGTCCCCTACTACATGCCCCATCAGTTGCAGATTTGTATTCATTTTCATGGCCATCAGACCATCACCCCTCACATCCCCACACCGGAACCTGAAACCCCACAACCCCTCATGATCCCGCTCCCACCCAGTTCCCTCCCTCCATCAGCCTTTTCCGACCATTCCATTCCTGCTTCCAAGTTAGACTTTAGCATCCTTACTTGTGCCCTTCTCCCTGTCCAGCCACTTGAGTCTGTGAAGTGTAGCATGGGCATCCTGTATTTCATGGCTAATGTCCACTTATAAGTGAGTACCTACCATGCATGTCCTTTTGGGACTTGGTTACCTCACACAGGATGATATTCTCAAGGTCCATCCATTTGCCTGCAAAATGTTTTTCACAGCCGAATAGTATTCCATTGAGTAGATGTACCACATTCTTTATCCATTCTTCAGTTGAGGGACATCTAAGCTGTTTCTACTTTCTGGCTATTATGAAGAAAACTGCTATGAATATTCACGTGTCTTTGTGGGATGGTAGAGTGTCTTTTTGTTCTATGCCCAGGAGTGGTGTAGCTGGTTCTTGAAGTAGAGCTATTGCCAGTTTTCTGTGAAGTAAACAAATTGATTTCCAAAGTGGTTGCACTAGTTGGCACTCCTAACAGCAATGGAGGAGTGTTCCCCTTGCTCTACATCCTTGCCAGCATGTGCCATCATTTCAGTTTTTAATCTTAGCCATTCCTATTGGTGTAAGGTGAGATCTCAGAGTTGTTCTGATCTGCATTTTTCTGGTGGCATATGACTTTGAACATTTCTTAATGTGCTTCTTGGGCATTTGAGATTTCTCTGTTGAGATTTCTAGTGTTTAGCTCAGGCATAGAAGATGCAATAGAAGAAATTGATATATCAGTTAATGAAAATGCTAAATCTAGAAATTCCTGCCTTAACCAGGAAGATCGTGTGTTCAAGGCTAGCCTTGGTTACATAGTAAGACCTGGTCTAAGAAACACAGTCACAAATCATGACACGATCCCAATATCTCAGAAAACCTAAAACTTTTATTTTAAATTACTTATTGAACTGAAATAAGTTTTGATTTAAATGTGATACTAGCAGGAATTCACTATAGAAAAAGAACATAGTGGGACAGAGGGTTGGGGGGAGGACAGGAAAGCAGATAATGTCACAGGAATGCTGCTAACTTCTCCTGCGTGTTTGCTCACCCAACAGTAATTTCTTCATAAGGTCTGTTTTTTCCTTTACAGAAGTTTATTCAGCTCCAAGTTACCCCAAGCTTTTACTGGATTGGACTGTCATATGATTATAAACAAAAGAATTGGGCATGGATTGGAGATGGCCCATCTAAACTGTGAGTTTCCATCACGCTTCAGACTCAAACACTGGTGCGGGAACTGGGAGGCTTGTGGGCAAAGGCTTTTCTCTCATTTCCCATGGCTTTCCTCATTTTCTATGGAGCTCATGGGTAAGGACAAGTTGTATAAGGCAGTGTCTGTCCAAGTGTTACAGACAGAAAATGTATGGTCTAGGAACTGACCAAAAGTGGCTTAATACTGCATACATCTCAGGATCCTGTCTACCCCCCCCCCCCCGATATTTCATTTATTTACATTTCAAATGTTATCCCCTTTCCTGGTTTCCGCTTCTGACACTCCCTATGCAATCTCCCCTTCCCCTGCTTCTATGAGGGTGCTCCCCCACCCACCACCCACTCCTGCCTCCCCACTCTGGCATTTCCCTTCATGGGCACTGAGCCTTCTCAGGACCAAGGGCCTCTCCTCCCATTGATTGCCTGACAAGGCCATCCTCTGCTATATATGCAGCTGGAGCTTTGGGTTACTTCATGTGTACTCTTTGGTTGGTGGTTTAGTCCATGGGAGCTCGGGAGGGGGGTCTGGTTGGTTGATATTGTTGTTCTTCCTATGGTGTTGCAAACATCTTCAGCTCCTGCAGTCCTTTCTCTAATGCCTTCATTCGGGATCCTGTGCTCAGTCCAATTGTTGGCTGTGAGCATCCACCTCTTTATTTGTCAGGCTCTGGCAGAGACTCTCAGGAGACAGTTATATCAGGCTCCTATAAGCAAGCACTTCTTGGCATCTAAATTGTGTCTGTGTTTGGTGTCTGCAAAGGGAATTAGAATGTCAACAACTTAAGATGGTCTGTAGTGACTGAATGATCATGACAGATACAATGAGTGTGAGTCTCTCAGGCATTCATGTGACATATTTGCTCTTGTTAGCTTATATAATTGTTGGTTATTTATAAATATAAGAAAGTATTTATATGCATATGGTAACATTTAGAGTTTGGTGCCAGAGGGAGAGATAATGCCTCCATCCAGGTTAAGAGTTTTTGTGGACATTGATAGTACAGGTCTAGGTGAGCACCATTATGAGAGTAAAGTTAAGAGCTCATGATGCAGAATATGTGCTTCATATGTATCTGTGAATAGTTATTGTCTGTTGTATCCCTGTCTTCTTTGCCCATGTTCAGTTTACATCCTTCATTGACTGCCCTGATAAGGCTATCTCATGCCTGGCTGGTTTGTCCACTCATTCCTACTGCAGCTTCCCTCTCCTGTCCATTATTCATGGCCACATGACTTTCATTTATCTTCCTTTTCTGTTCCTATGGCAAATTGAAATACTCTGTTTCTTCCTGCTTTTAATCCAAAGTGAAAGAAAGTTAATCATCTGTTAAAGTTTTATCCCTACCATTTCTGCTCTAAGGAGGTTGGTGGACGTCGTTCTCTGTCTGGTATTCTTTGACATAGATTTTTACTAGACTAACCTGGTTCAAATTCACTGTATTTCCCAAACATGCTTTTAATTCTTGAACTTCATGGATTCATTATTTAACATGACCATTTGACATAGAATATCTGTTATTCTTGCTCTGACATTTAGGAGAAAGACAGACCGCCAGGCTATGATGATCTTTTGAAGTTTTAGCTTTACTGCAGCCTAAGCCTGTATAGGAATGTCCTTACTGAGCATTCGTAAATGCTTCGAATGAGGATATAATTATTAGTTATTATTTGATTAGTGCCTCGCTCTATAACTTAGTCTGCCCTGGTTATATTCTTCCTACTTTAGCCTGCCTCGCCTTTCCTAGTGCCTTATTGTTTCTACATTTTAAAGTATGTTTTCCCAAGAATGTAGTTGTGGCACTTGCAGGGAAGTCTGTGAATCACCATGCTTCAGTGAAGTCCCACTGTCTCTGGGGCAGGGAAGCAAGAACAACAGCAGCAGTTACAAACCCTCTACTGTGACTGTATTCCAAACTTCTCGTTTGCTCTAAAAATGAGGTATATACTACCTTGTTCTGTGACCTATGTAATGCATTTCTTCTTTTTATCTGTTGTTTTTGGAAAGAATATCAGAGGAAATCAACTTTAATATAAAATTATCCATTAGAAATATTGAAAAATACGTTTACTTGTTCATGAAATATTAACACTGCAGTATATATGAAGAGTTAAGTTGTGAACAAAAGGCAATTTTTATTTTTCATTCATATTTCATCTAATTTTTGGGTCATGTACACACATGACCCAAAAAAACTGAGGGAGTTATTTCTCTACTACTTTGTGAGGTCTGAAGTCTGACTACATATTGTCTGGTTTGGTGAGGCATGTTACTGGCCCAAGACCGTTCTTCAAAATGAGTTTAGAGAAAATTAACAGTTTTCATTGATACACTTATGATTAAGTCTATATTCTGTACATTTTGGTCAATAAATCTTATTTTTAAAACCTTGGGCTAAGCCAATATAAGATTATAAGAATTTGAGTATATAATGATATTGTTATTGGCTTCTATTTGTTAGTTGGCTGGTTTTTGTTAATTTTTGGGCATAGGAGAATTTATACCTTTGGAATGCATTTATTGATATAAAATATATGTTTAGAATTGATCAATAGTTGCCTAACTAGTTCAAGAAACTCATTCAAAGTTCCATAATATACATTATGTCCTCATTCACTCTCTATCTCTCTCAGATACACTTGATGAGTGTTTTAATCTCATAGTAGTATTCGCTGCAGCCAGCTGCTTGTGATAGCACAAGACTTACTGTCTTATAGGTTCATGACTTTAGGGGACAGTTTAGGCTTCACAGTATGGTTTTTTTTTGTTGTTCTTTTTGTTTTTTTTTGTTTTGTTTTGTTTTTTATGTTTGACATCACTGTGTGATACAGAGTGAGACTCTGTCTTATGAAGCCTGACAATAATAATAATAATAATGATAATGAAGCTATCCAGAAATACTTTCTTGGGTGAAGCAATTTCCTTTATAGCATCATAATAAACATCAAAAATTCAGTATGTACCTTGCAATATGTGTTAATCCATAACCCATATTCATAACTGTCAGTGTTATGGACCATGTCACTGTCAAAATTTCTTCAAAATGTTCAGGATCATACACTGTATTCCCTGTAATGTTCTTTAATTCAGAAATGATTTGGATCATTTTTTCTTTGCTCATTTGTTTGACAGTTACATTTTTAAAAATCTAGTCTTGAAGTTGGGGTCTGCATGTAATAAAATGCATCCACTGCATGTTAGGAGATGTTTGAATTTTAACAAATATTAACACCTTTTCAAGCACCATTGTGCAAACTAGTTTTAAGTGAACTGACAGAAGCTATTGTCATCTGAGAGGAGGGAATCTTAATTGAGAAAGTGCCTCAATAAGATATGACTGTAAGGCAGCCTGTAGGGCCTTTTATTAGTTACTTATGTGAGAGAGTCCAGCCTATTTTGGGTGTCACGCCTGGGATGGTGGTGTTGGCTACACTAAGAAAATAGGTTGAGCAAATTTTAGGGAAGAAGACAGTAAGTTCCACTCCTTCCTGACATCTGCATGAGACTGTGCTATCCAGCTCCTGCCAGGCTTGGCTCTTGCCCTGACTTCCTTCCATTATGGATGGTAATGTGGGAGTTTAAGCAAAATAAATCTATTCTCCCCAAGTTGCTTTGGCCCTGGGGTTTTATCACAGCAATAGAAAACCATCAAACTAAAGCATCAATTTTACTACCCTCTAAAGTTCTTTTCTGAACCTTGTTCCACACCTGGCCCTGGGCAAGCAGACATGTGCTCTCTTGTACTATAAATGGGTTTCGCCTAGTGCAGAGTGGCTTGTTCTGTGTACAGATTTGTGATTAGCTCTGTGTTTCCTGCATCTTTCCCTATTATTGTCATTATGATGTTTTCACTAACTCAAGCTGTTTTCTTAGATCAGTGTTTCATTCTCGTTCTTACAAAACACTATTGCACTGCCAAAATATTCCACAGTATTTCTCCATTCACTTATGAACATATGTGTTTGCAAATTTTGATGATTTTGAATATTGTCATGTAACTTCATGTGCAAGTCGCTGAGTAAACATACATTTTATTTCTTTTTATTAATTATCTTTTGTGAACTGCTGTCTGCTGGGTTCTTTCTTCCTTTTGCCTATATTCAACATTCACACATGATTATTTGTGTGTGTTTATGATAATGTCTTATGGCTGTCTAGTGTGCACATCCATCCCTACTGTAGTTTACCTGTTTTGTCTATGCTCCGAACAACATTTGGTTTAATATATGTTCTTTGTTTTAAATTCCTAAATATATTAAATATGAATATTCCATTTCTCCTCACAGTAATCCTGAAGTTCAAACGCAGTGACATATTTTGCTAAAGACTGATCCCTTCGAAGTCTCAGTCTCCTGTATTTAGGTTGGATTGCATTGATTTTCCTTCATGACAGAATGTCATTAACTGAGTCCAGCCTCAAACTCACTATTTATTGAAGGTTAGCCTTAAGTTTGGATCCTCCTACCTTCATCTCCCAAACCCTAGGAATACAATTGTATCTCACTAGGCCTGGACGTATTTAATATTGGGGCTCTCCATTCTGATGCATTCTTTAGTCAGATTTCTCTATTGGGGATAAAACTGGCTGCAGTACTTTTCTGAAAAACTGAGGCTTGGTCCAACGCCTGCTCATATCTCAGCCTGAGTAGAAATCAGACATATGCTGGTTTATATAAGAAAATCTTAATTATTAAATAATTACTTCTGTTTCAGCCTATGTGCTAATTTCCTCTGTTTTTATTTTTATTTTTCTCTTATTCGATGTTTTCTTTATTTACATATCAGATGTTATCCCCTTTCCCAGGTTCCCCTCCAAAAGCCCCTTATTCCAACCCCTTGTCCCTATTTCTATGATGATTTTCCCTCCCCCATGATTCCCACCTAGCTCTGTATACCATTTTTAATAGAATAATTTGATTCTCTGGAGTTTACTTCTTGAGTTTTTTGTATATATTAGATATTAGCCCTCTATCAGACGCAGGATGGGTAAAGATCTTTTCCCAATCTGTTGGTTGCTATTTTATCATATTGACAGAGTCCTTTGCTTACAGAAGCTTTGCAATTTTATGACGTCCCATTTGAGGAATCTTGATCTTAGAGCATAAGCCATTGGTGTTCTGTTCAGGAAAATTTCCCCTCTGCTCATGTATTAGAGACTCTTCCTCACTTTCTCCTCTATTAGTTTCAGTGTATCAATTTATTTTTTTTTGCAACAATTCTTTTTAAAGAAGGATATTTATGGCCTTTAATATACAATTCTGCAGATTACGATGTTTCTGTGAAGGCCCATTAGCTAGAATGTGGGAAAGGGAATAGGAGGGCACAGTCCAAAACATTAGCTACAAACCTGCATCTGTGATTGCATTTGAAATCTTCCCTTTCTCTTTACAACAGGAGCATATAAGACTGTGTTCTGTGTGTCACACACATCTATTTTTACTTGTAACCTAGCATATTTATCGAGAAGAATAAAGTCGGAGAGCAGGTTCAGTATATAATAAGTCCTTGGAAATATTGAAAATCAGTTTTCCCTGCTGTGTGAAATAAGATGGAGAATTTTTTTGTGACACAGAGACCATTTCTTTTTAATGAGCTAGACAAAAGAACACACTTTAGTGATCAACTTATGATTAGTAGTTACATATTCTGTTCACTTTGGCAAATAGAATTTTTAAAATCATGATTTATTTCTGTGAATATTCAAAATTCACCAGTTGCACATTGTTGTTTTTGTTCATCAGTGACGTGAACATAAGGAAATTTGACGCAAAGGATGGAGGATGTGTGTTCTTATCCAAAACAAGAGTAAACTGTATTGACTGTGGTTATTCGTACAGCTGTATTTGTGGGAAGAGACAGGATAAATTCCCTGATTGACTCTCCAGTGAGTGTTAAAGGTAAAAAATGAAATGTTCTGATTCTAATTGCTTTACAATAGTAATTCATGACTCCTTACAAACAAGTGTTTTGATAACAGACTTAGTCTTCAGTGCAAACAGAGAGATAATCTGGAAGATACTGGGAATATTCTTTGAAATCTGACTTGACAGAGCAGAAGAAATCTTCCTTCCTGGTAGAGACAGGACAGATCTCCTCTGCTGCATGGACAGGCTTTGCCCTACAGCTTGAAGGAATGTGTTTTCTTTGATTGCATCAACTCCCATAGAACTCAATAAAGAACCATAAGAAACAGTCTGAGAATTTCATTATGAGTAGAATAAATCATCTTTATTGAAAGCACAATTAAGAGCTAGAATATAGCTCTTTACCCACCCACCTTCCTGCTTGCTGAGAACTGTAGAGCAAACCGAGCTGTACTGGTCAGCCTGCTAGGCAAGGGGAACCTCCATTCTCTACCTATCTGTCTGCCCACTTTCATCAGATCTGTGGCTTTTGAACAGACCTGGTCATCCTGTACAGACCTACATTCTGCAGATCCAGAATCATACAACCCAAGGATACCCATCAGACTGCTGCCACACCAGGAACATTTCTTTTCCAAGATGTAACAGAAACCATAAAGAGAGTTAGAAGTAGAAGCAGTAAAGAAAGCAAACTTAGGGAATCGTGGAGATGGAAAACCTAGGGAAGAGAACAGGAACAACAGATACAAGTATCACCAACAGAGTACAGGAAGGAAAAGGATGAGAGAATCCCAGGCATAAAAAATACAGAGAAGATAACGATATATCAATCAAAGAAAAAGTTAACTGTAAAAATTTCCTGACACAAAATATCCAAGAAATCTGGAATACCATGGAAAGAACTAACCTGAGAAAAATAGGAATAGAAGAAAATTAAGTGTTCCAGCTTCAAAGCCCAGAAAATATTTTCAACAAATCATAGATAAAAAATTCTCAACCTAAAGAAAGAGATAGCTGTAAATATACAAATGCCTATAGAACCTTAATTAGACTGGACCAGAAAATATCATCCTCATCCCACATAATAAAACACAAAATCTACTGAACAAAGAAAGAATATAAATAGAAGCAGGTGAAAGGGATAGATAACATAAATGGCAGACATTCCATAATTACAACCAACTTGTGAACAAAGCCTCTAAAAGCTAGAAGGGCCTGGATATGCTGCAACCTCTAAAAATACACAGATCCCAACCTAGACTATAATACCCAGCAAAACTCTCAATCACCGTAGGTGGAGAAAACAAGACAAATCTAAATTTAAAGAGTATCTAGCCACAAATCATGCCCTACAGAAAATACTAGAAGGAAAACTCCAACCCAATGAGAATAATTATATCCAAGATAAGAAATAAGTAACTCCATACCTGCAAAAACAAGGGAAGGACACACACACACACACACACACACACACACACACACACACACACAGGAGAGAGAGAGAGAGAGAAAGAGATAGAGAGAGACTCTCACCCACCCCCACACACATACACCCCCAACCCCGCATACACATAGAAAACACAAGGGGAACCACATTTGAAAACAAACACTTCTAAAGTTTAAATCCACATCAAATCCCACATATTAATAGTGGAAACTTCAACATCCAACTCTCACTAATTGACAGGTCATCCAGACATAAAAATAAAAAGAGAAAAATGAAACTAACAGACATTATGAATGAAATGGACCTAACAGAAATCTATAAAATATTTCACTCAAATAAAAAATAAAATGACTTCTTCTCAGTACCTCATAAGTCCTTCTCCAAAATTGACCATAGTAAATCAGAAAGCAAGCCTCAACAAATATAATACAATTCAAATAGTGATTTATGTATCATCAGAGCACCATGAATTAAACAACAGTAGAAACACTAGAAAAAATAAATACTCATGGAAGTTGAACATCTCTCTTCTCAATGATCTCTGAGTAAGAAAATAAAGGAAGAAAGAAATTAAAGTGTTCCTAAAACTTGATAAAAGTGAAGTCACAACATTCTCGAATTTATGGGACAATGAAAGCAGTGATAGTTCATAATACAAAGGGCCTCCATAAAGAAATTAGAAAGTTCTCTTACCAGCAAGTTAAAAGTACACCTGAAAGCTAACCAAAAGAGAGAGAGACAGATTCTAAATCAACAAAATCAGATCTGTAAATGGAGACATAATAAGAGACATTGAAGAAATTCAAAGAATCATTATGTCTTACTTCAAATGCATGTACTAATAGAAAATTGGAAAATCTTAAGATTTTCTAGAAAGATACCACTTAAGTGAAGATCAGCTAAACTATTTAAACAGCACTATAACCACTAAAGAAATAAAAGCAGTGATTAAAGGTCTCCCAACTAATATAGACCTAAACCAGATGGTTTTAGTTCTTCATGTTAATGATGTACGGAGATAACCCCCTATCATTCAGCCTGTGAACTTCTTATCTTCCTGGGAATTCCTTCCCACAAAAGCTATTTAATTCCTGGTTCACCAGGGTTCCTTCTGGTCTGAGCAAGTACCCTGAGCAGACTTTGTGTGCTAGCTCTGAAGAGTTCCAGAACACCCAGAAAAATCTCAACTCCCAGGCTCTCTAACATGCCCAGGATCATAAGATCATAGGTGAGGAGGCCACAACATCTTCCCTATCACCGGGAGTATCTGGGACCAGTGGGATCCAGGGATGCAGGAACTCTTCCCGGTGGCCAGTGGCACAGGTTCCTTCCGATCTGAGCAGGTACCCTGTGTAGATCTTGGGCGCTAGCTCCACACCCAGTCCCATAATACCCAGAGGAAGTTCAACTCCCAGGTGCTCTAACATGCCCAGGATCATAGGATCACAGAATCTCAAGAGCTTGTTCACACCAGGATCTCAGGATTCCAGAGGCAGCTTGATTCCCAGGAGCTCTGACACAACTAGGATCTCAGGGTCACGGGATCCCAGAATTACAAGATGATAGAGACAGCTAGACTCTGAAGAGTTCCGACACAACCAGGATCACAGGAGGGACAGGCTTCAGTCACATAAAGCAAAGGCAGGTAGCACTAGAGATAACCAGATGGCAAGAGGCAAGCATAAGAACACAAGCAACAGAAACCAAGGACACTTGTCATCATCAGAACCCAGTTCTTCCACCATAACGAGTCCTGGATACACCATCACACCAGAAAAGCAAGATTCAGATCAAAATCACTTCTCATGAGGATGATAGAGAACTTTAAGAAGGACAGAAATAACTCCCTTAAAGAAATAGAGCAGAACACAGGTAAACAGGTAGAAGCCCTTAAAAGAGGAAACACAAAAATCCCTTAAAGAATTATAGGAAAACACAACCACAGGTAAAGGAATTGAACAGAACCATCCAGGATCTAAAAATGGAAATAGAAACAATAAAGAAATCACAAAAGGAGACAACACTAGAGAAAGAAAATCTAGGAAAGAGATCAGTTTTCATAGATGCAAGCATCATCAACAGTATACAAAAATTAGAATAGAGAATCTCAGGTGCAGAAGATACCATAGAAAACATTGACACAACAAAAAGTTCCTAACCAAAAAAACATCCAGGAAATCCAGGGCGCAATAAGAAGACTAAACTTAAGGTTAATAGGTATAGAAGATATTGAATATTCCCAACTTAAAGGGCCAGTAAATATCTTCAACAAAATTATACAAAAAAACTTCTGTAACCTAAAGAAAGAGAAGCACATGAACATACAAGAAGCCTACAGACTTCCAAATAGACTGGACCAGAAAAGAAATTGTGTCTGTCTGAACTTAAAGGAGTGGGCAGTTGTGGTTTCACAAATAATATCTTTTACAGCAAAGCAGTCAGGAAAAGGATTATATATGCGTGTGTGTGTGTGTGTGTGTGTGTGTGTGTGTGTGTGTGTGTGTGTGTGTTTAGGTGTGTTTTCTTTTTTTTTTTTTTTTTGATACTTTATTTACATTTCCGATGTTTCCTCTTTTCTGGGTCTCCTCTTTGGAAACCCCGTATCCCCTCCTCCTCACTGGCTCTGTGAGGGAATTCCTCCTCCCACCTACCCACCCACCCATTCCCATATTCCCACCTTGACATTCCCCTTTACTGGGGCCTCTAGCACCCTCAGGCCCAAAGTCCTCTCCTTTTCCCTGATGGCCATCGAGTTGATTCCTCTGCCACATATGTAGTCCAAACCATGGGTCAATAGATGTGTATTCTTTGGTTAGCTGTCTGAACTCCAGGACGACCGGGGGAGGGTCAGCCCCATTGACACTCTTGCTCCCTCCATT
>CM052700.1:16412289-16438173 GCA_028551405.1 Uromys caudimaculatus
GAGAACCCAGCTATACCTCTCCTGGGCATATACCCAGAAGATGCTCCAACATGTAATAAAGACGCATTCTCCACTATGTTCATAGCAGCCATATTTATAATAGCCAGAAGCTGGAAACAACCCAGATGTCCCTCAGCAGAGGAATGGATACAGAAAATGTGGTACATTTACACAATGGGGTACTACTCAGCTATTAAAAACAATGACTTCATGAAATTTGCAGGCAAATGGATGGAACTTGAAAATATCATCCTGAGAGAGGTAACTCAGTCACAAAAGAAGGAACATGGTATGTACTCACTGATAAGCGGATATTAGCCCAATAGTTCGGAATACCCAAGTTTCACTTAACAGTAACCGCTGGACTGAGAGTGAGGTCCCCGATGGAGGACTTGGAGAAAGGTCTGAAGGAGCTGAAGAAATTTGCAGCCCCATGGAGGGAGCAAGAGTGTCAATGGTCCTGACACCCCCCTTCGGTGGTCCTAGAGTTTGGGCCACCAACCAAAGAATACACATCTATGGTCCCATGGTTAGGACCACGTATGTGGCAGAGGATGACCTCGATGGCCATCAAGGAGAGAGAAGCAGCCCTGGGCTTGTGGGTGTTAGAGGCCCCAGTAAAGGGGATTGTCAAGGTGGGAATATGGGGATAGGTGGGCAGATGGGTGGGAGGTGGAATTCCCTCATAGAGGTGGAGATGGGGAGGGGATAGGGGGTTTCCAAAGAGGAGACCCGGAAAAGGGGAAACATTGGAAATGTAAATAAAGTATCAAAAAAAAAAAAAAAAAGCATGGACTATCTCTTTTCATTGGGATCCACCAGTGGGGTGCCACTGAGAAGACCTAAACTATAGAGCCACTGTCTGTCTAGTTTTGTTGTTAGAGGTTTTATTATGTTTGTGTGGCTATCTTCTTTTGAGTCTGTTGAAAGATTACTTTCCTGCTTTTTCTAGGTTGTAGTTTTCCTCCTTGTGTTTTGTTTTTTATCTTTATCCTTTGTAGGGCTGGATTTGTGGAAAGATATTGTGTAAGTTTCATTTTGTCATGGAATATTTTGGTTTCTCCATCTATGGTAATTGAGAGTTTTGTTGGGTATAGTAGCCTGGGCTGGCATTTGTGTTCTCTTAGAGTCTGTATGACATCTGCCCAGGATCTTCTAGCTTTCATTGTCTCTGGGGAGAAATCTGGTGTAAGTCTGATAGGTCTGCCTTTATATGTTACTTGACCTTTGTCCCTTACTGCTTTTAATATTCTTCCTTTGTTTTGAGCATTTAGTGTTTTGGTTATTATTTTATGGGGGAATTTCTTTTCTGGTCCAGTCTATTTGGAATTCTGTAGGCTTCTTGTATGTTCATGTGAGTCTCTTTCTTTAGGTTACAGATGTTTTTTTGTATAATTTTGTTGAAGATATTTACTGGCACTTTAAGTGGGGAATCTTCAATTTCTTCTATACCTATTATCCTTAAGTTTGGTCTTCTTATTGTGTCCTGGATTTGCTGGATGTTTTGGGTTAGGAGCTTTTTGTTGTGTCAATGTTTTCTACGGTATCTTCTGTACCTGAGATTCTCTATTCTATCTTTTGTATTCTGTTGGTGATGCTTGCATCTATGACACCTGATCTCTTTCCTAGATTTTCTTTCTTTAGTGTTGTCTCCTTTTCTGATTTCTTTATTGTTTCTATTTCCATTTTTAGATCCTGGATGGTTTTGTTCAATTCCTTTACCTGTGGTTGTGTTTTCCTGTAATTCTTTAAGGGATTTTTGTGTTTCCTCTTTAAGGGCTTCTACCTGTTTACCTGTGTTCTCCTGTATTTCTTTAAGGGAGTTATTTATGTCCTTCTAAAAGTCCTCTATCATCCTCATGAGAAGTGATTTTGATCTGAATCTTGCTTTTCTGGTGTGATGGTGTATCCAGGACTCGTTATGGTGGAAGTACTGGGTTCTGATGATGCCAAGTGTCCTTGGTTTCTGTTTCTTGTGTTCTTATGCTTGCCTCTTGCCATCTGGTTATCTCTACTGCTACTTGCTTTTGCTTTATCTGACTGGATCCTGTCCCTCCTGTGATCCTGGTTGTGTCAGAACTCTTCAGAGTCTAGCTGTCTCTGTCATCTTGTGATTCTGGGATCCCGTGACCCTAGATCCTGGTTGTTTCAGAGCTCCTGGGAATCAAGTTGCCTCTGGAATCCTAAGATCCTGGTGTGAACAAGCTCTTGAGATCTTGTGATCCTATGATCCTGGACATGTTAGAGCACCTGAGAGTCGAGCTGCCTCTGGGTATTATGGGACTGGGTGTGGAGTTAGTGCTCAAGATCTGCTCAGGGTACCTGCTCAGATCGGAAGGAACTTGTGCCACTGGCCACCGGGAAGAGTTTCTGCATCCCTGGATCCCACTGGTCCCAGTTACTCCCAGTGATAGGGAAGTTGTTGTGGCCTCCTCACCTATGATTCTATGATCCTGGGCATGTTAGAGAGTCTGGGAGTTGAGATTTTTCTGGTTGTTGTGGGACTCTGCAGAGCTAGCACACAAGGTCTGCTCAGGGTACCTGCTCAGACCAGAAGGAACTCTGGTGAACCAGGAATTAAATCATTTTTGTGGGAAGGAATGCCCAGGAAGATAAGAACTTCAGAGGCTGAATGATAGGGGGTTATCTCCATACCTCATTACCATGAAGAACTAAAACCATCTGGTTTAGGACTATATTAGTTGGGAGACCTTTAATCACTGCTTTTATTTCTTTAGTGGTTATAGTGCTGTTTAAATAGTTTAGCTGATCTTCACTTAAGTGGTATCTTTCTAGAAAATCTTAAGATTTTCCAATTTTCTATAGTACATGCTTTTGAAGTAAGACATAATGATTCTTTGAATTTCTTCAATGTCTCTTATTATGTCTCCATTTACAGATCTGATTTCGTTGATTTAGAATTTGTCTCTCTGTCTTTTGGTTAGCTTTCAGGTGTACTTTTAAATTGCTGGTAAGAGAACTTTCTAATTTCTTTATGGAGGCCCTTTGCATTATGAACTATCACTGCTTTCACTGAACCATGAATTCAAGAATGTTCTGCCTTCACTTTTATCGAGTTTTAGGAAGTATTTAATTTCTTTCTTCCTTTATTTTCTGACTCAGAGATCATTGAGAAGAGAGTTGTTCAACTTCAATGAGTGTTTATGCTTTCTGGTGTTTCTACTGTTGTTTAATTCGTGGTATCTGATGATACATAAATCACTATTTCAATTTTCTTGTATTTGTTGAGGCTTGCTTTCTGATTTACTATGGTCAATTTTGGAGAAGGACTTATGAGGTACTGAGAAGAAGTCATTTTATTTTTTGTTTGGGTGAAATATTCTATAGATTTCTGTTATGTCCATTTCATTCATAATGTCTGTTAGTTTCATTTTTCTCTGTTTATTTTTTTGTCTGGATGACCTGTCAATTAGTGAGAGTCAGATGTTGAAGTCTCCACTATTAATATGTGGGATTTGATGTGAATTTAAACTGGATGACCTGTCAATTAGTGAGAGTCAGATGTTGAAGTCTCCACTATTAATATGTGGGATTTGATGTAAATTTGATGTGGTCTGTACAGGATGACCAGGTCTGTTCAAAAGAAGTGTTTCTTTTCAAATGTGGTTGCCCTTGTGTTTTCTATGTGTATGGGGGTTGGGGGGTTGTATGTGTGTGGGGATGGGTGAGAGAGTCTCTCTCTCTCTCTCTCTCTCCCTCTCTCTCTCTTTCTCTTTCTCTCTCTCTCTCTCTCCTCCCCTGTGTGTGTGTGTGTGTGTGTGTGTGTGTGTGTGTTTGTGTGTGTGTGTCCTTCCCCTATTTTTACAGGTATGGAGTTACTTATTTCCTATCTTTTCTTGGATATAATTATCCTCATTGGGTTGGAGTTTTCCTTCTAGTGTTTTCTGTAGGGCATGATTTGTGGCTAGATACTCTTTAAATTTAGATTTGTCTTGTTTTCTCCATCTATGGTGATTGAGAGTTTTGCTGGGTATTATAGTCTAGGTTGGGATCTGTGTATTTTTAGAGGTTGCAGCATATCCAGGCCCTTCTAGGTTTTAGAGACTTTGTTCACAAGTTGGTTGTAATTATGGAATGTCTGCCATTTATGTTATCTGTCCTTTCACTTTGCTTCTATTTATTTCCTTACTTTGTTCTGTAGATTTTGTGTTTTATTATGTGGGATGAGGATGATATTTTCTGATCCAGTCTAATTAAGGTTCTATAGGCATTTGTATATTTACAGATATCTCTTTATTTAGGATGGGAATTTTATCTATGATTTGTTGAAAATATTTTCTGGGCTTTGAAGCTGGGCCACATAATTGTTTTCTATTCCTATTTTTCTCACGTTAGATCTTTCCATGGTATTCCAGATTTCCTGAATATTTTCTGTCAGGAAATTTTTACAGTTAACTTTTTCTTTGATTGATATATCGTTATCTTCTCTGTATTTTCTATGCCTTGGATTCTCTCATCCATTTCCTTACTGTATTCTGTTGGTGATACTTGTATCTGTTGTTCCTGTTCTCTTCCCTAGGTCTTCCATCTCCACGATTCCCTAAGTTTGCTTTCTTTACTGCTTCTAGTTCTAACTCTCTTTAGGGTTTCTGTTACATCTTTGAAAAAAATATTCCTGGTGGGTCAGGCGTCTGATGGGTATTCTTGGGTTGTATGATTCTGGATCTGCAGAATGTAGGTCTGTACAGGATGACCAGGTCTGTTCAACAGCCACAGATCTGATGAAAGTGGGCAGGCAGATAGGTAGAGAACGGAGGTTCCCCATGCCTAACAGGCTGACCAGTACAGCTCGGTTTGCTCTACAGGACTCAGCAAGCAGGAAGGTGGGTGCGTAAAGAGCTATATTTTAGCTCTTAATTGTGCTTTCAATTAAGATGATTTATTCTACGCATAATAAAATACTCAGACTGTTTCTTATGGTTCTTTATTGAGTGCTATGGGAGTTGATGCAATCAACTAAAACACATTCCTTCAAGCTGTGGGGCAAAGCCTGTCCATGCACCAGAGGAGATCTGTCCTGTCTCTACCAGGAAGGAAGATTTCTTCTGTTCTGTCAAGTCAGATTTCAAAGAATATTCCCAGTATCTTCCAGATTGTCTCTCTGTTTGCACTGCAGACTAAGTCTATGATCAAAACACTTGTTTGTAAGGAGTCATGAATTACTATTGTAAAGAAATTAGAATCAGAAATTTTCATTTTTTACCTTTAACACTCATTGGAGAGTCAATCAGGGAATTTATCCAGTCTCTTCCCACAAATACATCTGTACGAATAACCACAGTCAATACTGTTTACTCTTGCTTTAGATAAGAACACACATCCTCCATCCTTCGCGTCAAATTTCCTTATGTTCAAGTCACTGATGAACAAAAACAACAATGTGCAACTGGTGAATTTTGAATATTCACAGAAATAAATCATGATTTTAAAAATTCTATTTGCCAAAGTAAACAGAATATGTAACCACTAATCATAAGTTGATCACTAAAGTGTGTTCTTTTGTCTAAGCTCATTAAAAAGAAATGGTCTCTTTGTCACAAAAAAAATCTCCATCTTATTTCACACAACAGGGAAAACTGATTTTCAATATTTCCAAGGACTTATTTTATACTGAGCCTGCTCTCCGACTTCATTCTTCTCGATAAATATGCTAAGTTAAAAGTAAAAATAGATGTGTGTGACACACAGAACACAGTCTTATATGCTCCTGTGGTAAAGAGAAAGGGAAGATTTGAAATACAATAACAAATGCAGGTTTGTAACTAACGTTTTGGACTGTGCGCTCCTCTTTCCTTTCCCACATTCTAGCTAATGGGCCTTCACAGAAACATGGTAATCTACAGAATTGTATATTAAAGGCTATAAATATCGTTCTTTAAAAAGAATTGTTGCAAAATAAAAAAAATAAATTGATACACTGAAACTAATAGAAGAGAAAGTGAGGAAGAGTCTCTAATACATGAGCAGAGGGGAAATTTTCCTGAACAGAACACCAATTGCTTAGGCTCTAAGATCAAGAATCCACAAATGGGACCTCATAAAATTGCAAAGCTTCTGTACGGCAAAGAACACTGTCAATAGGACAAAATGGCAACCAACAGATTGGGAAAAGGTCTTTACCCATCCTGTGTCTGATAGAGGGCTAATATCTAATATATACAAAGAACTCAAGAAGTAAACTCCAGAAAATCAAATTATTCTATTAAAAAATGATGTACAGAGCTAGGTGGGAATCGTGGGGGAGGGAGAACCATCATAGAAATAGGGGGAAGGGTTTGGGATAGGGGGTTTCTGTAGGGGAACCAGGGAAAGGGGATAATATCTGAAATGTAAATAAAGAAAATATCCAATAAGAGAAAAATAAAAATAAAAACAGAGCAAACTAGCACATAGGCTGAAACAGAAGTAATTATTTAATAATTAAGATTTTCTTATATAAACCGGCATATGTCTGATTTCTACTCAGGCTGAGATATTAGCAGGCGTTGCACCAAGCCTCAGTTTTTCAGAGAAGTACTGCAGCCAGTTTTATCCCCAATAGAGAAATCAGACTAAAGAATGCACTCAGAATGGAGAGCCCCAATATTAAACACATCCAGGCCAAGTGAGATACAATTGTATTTCTAGGGTTTGGGAGATGAAGGTAGGAGGATCCAACCTTAAGTCTAACCTTCAATACATAGTGAGTTTGAGGCTGGACTCAGTTAATGAGATTCTGTCAAAGAAGGAAAATAAATGAAATCCAACCTAAATACAAGGGACTAAGACTTCGAAGGGATCAGTCTTTAGCAAAATATGTCACTGCATTTGAACTTCAGGATTACAATGAAGAGAAAAGGTATATTCATATTTAACATATTTAGGAATTTAAAACAAAGAACATATATTAAACCAAATGATTTTCAGAGCATAGACAAAGCAGGTAAACTACATTACAGATGGATATGCACATTAGACAGCCATAAGACATTATCATAAACACAGACAAATAATCATGTGTGAATGTTGAATATAGGCAAAAGGAAGAAAGAACCCAGCAGACAGCAGTTCACAGAAGATAATTAATAAAAAGAAATAAAATGTATGTTTACTCAGTGACTTGCACATGAAGTTACATGACAGCATTCAAAATATTCAAAATTTGCAAACACATATGTTCATAAGTGAATGCAGAAATACTGTGGAATATTTTGGCAGTGCAAAAGTGTTTTGT
Organism: Uromys caudimaculatus; assembly: GCA_028551405.1. Classification (NCBI taxonomy): domain Eukaryota; kingdom Metazoa; phylum Chordata; class Mammalia; order Rodentia; family Muridae; genus Uromys; species Uromys caudimaculatus. Next base: position 16,419,524 of record CM052700.1, read on the forward strand.
AAGAAGGAGAATGAAACACTGATCTAAGAAAACAGCTTGAGTTACTGAAAACATCATAATGACAATAATAGGGAAAGATGCAGGGAAACACGAAGCCAATCACAAATCTGTACACAGAACAAGCCACTCCCCACTAGGCCAAACCCATTTATAGTATAAGAGAGCACATGTCTGCTTGCCCATGGCCAGGTGTGGAACATGGTTCAGAAAAGAACTTTAGAGGGTAGCAAAACTGATGCTTTAGTTTGATGGTTTTCTATTGCTGTGATAAAACCCCAGGGCCAGAGCAACTTGGGGAGGACAGATTTATTTTGCTTAAACTCCCACATTACCATCCATAATGGAAGGAAGTCAGGGCAAGAGCCAAGCTGGCAGAAGCTGGGAAGCACAATCTCATGCAGATGTCAGGAAGGAGTGCAACTTACTGTCCTGCTCCCCAAAATTTGCTCAACCTATTTTCTTAGTGTAGCCAACACCACCATCCCAGGGGTGATACCCATAAAAGGCTGGGCTCTCTCACATTAGTAACTAAGAAAAGGCCCTACAGGCTGCCTTACAGTCATATCTTATTGAGGCACTTTCTCAATTAAGATTCCCTCCTCTCACAGGACACTAGCTTCTCTCAGTTCACATAAAACTAGTTTGCACAATGGTGCTTGAAAAGGTGTAAATATTTGTTAAAATTCAAACATCTCCTAACATGCAGTGGGTGCATTTTATTACATGCAGACCCCAACTTCAAGACTTGATTTTTTAAAATGTAACTGTCAAACAAATGAGCAAAGAAAAAATGATCCAAATCATTTCCAAATTAAAGGACATTACAGTCAATGCACTGCATGATCCTGAACATGAAGTTTTGACAGTGATATGGTCCATAACACTGACAGTTGAATATGGGTTATGGATTAACACATATTACAACGTCCATACTGAATTTTTGAGGTTTATTATGATGCTATAAAGGAAATTGTTTCACCCAAGAAAGTATTTCTGGATAGCTTCATATTATTATCACTATCATTATTATTGTTAGGCTTCATAAGGCAGAGCCTCACTCTGTATCACACAGTGATGTCAAACATACTGTGAAGCCTAAGCTGTCCCTTAAACTCATGAACCTATAAGACAGTGAGTCTTGTGCTATCACAAGCAGCTGGCTGCAGCGAATACTACTCTGAGATTTCAGACTTCATCAACTGGATCTGAGAGTTACAGAGAGTGAATGAGGACATAATGTAGATTATGGAAGCTTGAATGAGTTTCTTGAACTAGTTAGGCAACTATTGATCAATTCTCAACATATATTTTACAGCAATAAATGCATTCCAAAGGTATAAATTCTCCTATGTCCAAAAATTAACAAAAAACAACCAACTAACTAACAAATAGAAGCCCATAACAATATCTTTATATACTCAAATTCTTATAATCTTATATTGGCTTAGCCCAAGGTTTTAAAAACAAGATTTATTGACCAAAATGTACAGAATATAGACTTAATCATAAGTATATCAATGAAAACTGTTAATTTTCTATAAACTCATTTTATAAAAAGGTCTTGGGCCAGTAGCATGCCTCACCAAACCTGACAATATGTAGTCAGACTTCAGACCTCCCAAAGTAGTAGAGAAATAACTCCCTCAGTTTTTTTTCCAGCTGCACTTGTGCTTTAAAATTCACATGTACATGTGTGTACATGACACAAAAATTAAATGAAATATGAATGAAAAATAAAAATTGTCTTTTGTTGACAACTCAACTCTTCATATACACTGAACTGTTAATATTTCATGAGCAAGTAAACATATTTTTCAATATTTCTAATAAATAATTTTATATTAAAGTTGATTTTCTCTGATATTCTTCGCAAAAACAACAGATAAAAAGAAGAAATGCATTACATAGCTCACAGGACAAGGTAATATATACCTCATTTTTAGAAGAAATGGGAAGTATGGAATACAGTCACAGTAGAGGGTTTGTAACTGCTGCTGTTTTTCTTGCTTCCCTGCCCTAGAGACAATGGGACTTCACTGAATCATGGTGGTTCACAGACTTTCCTGCAAGTGCCACAACTACATTCTTGGGAAAACGTACTTTAAAATGTAGACTAAACAATAAGGCACTAGGAAAGGTGAGGTGGGCTAAAGTAGGAAGATTATAACCAGGTCAGACTAGGCTATAGAGCGAGGCCCTAATCAAATAATAACTAATAATTAAAACCTCACTCGATGCATTTATGAATGCTCAGTAAGACATTCCTATACAGGCTTAGGCTACAGCAGAGCTGAACCTTCAAAAGATCATCATAGCCTGGCAGTCTGTCTTTCTCCTAAATGTCAGAGCAAGAAGAACAGTTTATCTATGTGAAATGGTCATGTGAAATAATGAATCCATGAAGTTCAAAAATTCAAAGCATGTTTGGGAAATACAGTGAATTTGAACCAGGTTAGCCTAGTAAAAATCTATGTCAAAGAATACCACCAACCTCCTTAGAGCAGAAAAGGTAAAGGGATAAAACTTTAACAAATGATTAACTTTTTTTCACTTTGGATTAAAACCAGGAAGAAACAGAGTATTTCGATTTACCATAGGAATAGAAAAGGAAGATAAATGAAAGTCATTTGGACATGAATACAGACAGGAGAGGGGAGCTGCAGTAGGAATGAGTGGACACATCAGCCAGGCATGAGATATCCTTATTGGGGCAATCAATGAAGGATGTAAGCTGAACATGGGCAAAGAGGACAGGTATTCAACAATTACTAACTATTCACAGGTACACATGAAGCACATATTCTGCATCATGAGCCCTTAACTTTACTCTCATAATGGTGCTCACCTAGACCTGTACTAACAATGTCCACAAAAAGCTCTTAACCTGGATGGAGGCATTATCTCTCCCTCTGGCACCTAACTCTAAGTGTTACCATATGCATATAAACACGTTCTTTTTTTTTTTTTTTTTAAGAACTATTTATTTTATGTTCATGAGTACACTGTCACTGTCTTCAGACACACCAGAAGAGGGCATCAGATCCCATCACAGATGGTTGTGAGCCACCGTGTGGTTGCTGGGAACTGAACTCGGAACCTCGGGAAGAACAGTCAGTGCTCCTAACCGCTGAGCCATCTCTCCGGCCCATAAACACGTTCTTATATTTATAAATAACCAACAATTATATAAGCTAACAACAGCAAATATGTCACATGAATGCCTGAGAGACTCACACTCATTGCATCTGTCATGACCATTCAGTCACTTCAGACCATCTTAAGTTGTTGACATTCTAATTCCCTTTGCAGACACCAAACACAGACACAATTTATATGCCAAGAAGTGCTTGCTTATAGGAGCCTGATATAACTGTCTCCTGAGAGGCTCTGCCAGAGCCTGACACATAAAGAGGTGGATGCTCACAGTCAACCATTGGACTGAGCACAGGGTCCCCAAGGAAGGCATTAGAGAAAGGACTGCAGGAGCTGAAGATGTTTGCAACACCATAGGAAGAACAACAATATCAACCACCCAGACTGCCCCCCCGAGGTCCCAGGTACTAAACCACCAACCAAAGAGGACACATGATGTAACCCACAGCTCCAGCCGCATATATAGCAGAGGATGGCCTTGTCAGGCATCAATGGGAGGAGAGGCCCTTGGTCCTGAGAAGGCTCAATGCCCATGAAGGGAAATGCCAGAGTGGGGAGGTAGGAGTGGGTGATGGGTGGGGGAGTACCCTCATAGAAGCAGGGAGAGGGGAGATGGGATAGGGAGTGTCAGAAGGGGAAACCAAGAAAGGGTATAACATTTGAAATGTAAATAAATGAAATATCGGGGGGGAGACACGATCCTGAGATGTATGCAGTATTAAGCCACTTTTGGTCAGTTCCTAGACCATACATTTTCTGTCTGTAACACTTGCGCAGACACTGCCTTATACAACATGTCCTTACAGATGAGCTCCATAGAAAATGAGGAAAGCCATGGGAAATGAGAGAAAAGCCTTTGCACACAACTCTCCCAATTCCCACACCGCTGTTAGAGTCTGAAAGGTTTTGGAAACTCACACTTTAGATGGGCCACCGCCAATCCATGCCCAATCCTTTTGTTTATTATCATATGACAATCCAATCCAGTAAGTGCCTGGAGTAACTTGGAGCTGAAGTAACTTCTGTAAAGGAAACAACAGACCTTATGATGAAATTTCTGTTGGGTGAGCAAACACGCAGGAAAAGTTAGCAGCATTCCTGTGTCATTATCTGCTTTCCTGTCCTCCCCCCAACCCTCTGTCCCACTATGTTCATTTTCTATATTGATTTCCTTCTAGTAGCACATTTAAATCAAAACTTATGTCAGTTCAATAAGTAATTTAAAATAAAAGTTTTAGGTTTTTGAGATATTGGGATCATGTCATGATTTGTGACTATGTTTCTTAGACCAGGTCTTACTATGTAACCAAGGCTGGCCTTGAACTCACAATCTTCCTGCTTAAGGCAGGAATTTCTAGATTTAGCATTTTCATTAACTGATATATCAATTTCTTCTGTTGCATCTTCTATGCCTGAGTTAAACACTAGGAATCACAACAGAGAAATCTCAAATGACCAAGAAGCACATTAAGAAATGTTCAAAGTCATATGCCACCAGAAAAATGCAGATCAGAACAACTCTGAGATCTCACCTTACACCAATAGGAATGGCTAAGATTAAAAACTGAAATGATAGCACATGCTGGCAAGGATGTGGAGCAAGGGGAACGCTCCTCCATTGCTGTTAGGAGGGCCAACTTGTACAACCACTTTGGAAATCAATTTGTTTATTTCACAGAAAACTGGCAATAGTTCTACTTCAAGAACCAGCTACACCACTCCTGGGCATATAACAAAAAGATACTCCACCATCCCACAAAGACACTTAAATATTCATAGCAGATTTCTTCATAATAGCCAGAAAGCAGAAACACCTTAGATGTCCTTCAACTGAAGAATGGATAAAGTATGTGGTACATCTACACAATGGAATACTATTCAGCTGTGAAAAACATTTTGCAGGCAAATGGATGGAACTTGAGAATATCATCCTGTGTGAGGTAACCAAGTCCCAAAAGGACATTCATGGTATGTATTCACTTATAAGTGGACATTAGCCATAAAATACAGGATGCCCATTCTACACTTCACAGACCCAAGTGGCTGGACAGGAAGAAGGGCACAAGCAAGGATGCTTAAGTCTAACTTGGAAGCAGGAATGGAATGGTCATAAAAGGCTGATGGAGGGAGGGAACTGGGTGGGAGCGGGATCATGACAGGTTGTGGGGTTTCAGGTTCCGGTGTGGGGATGGGTGGGGTGATGATCTGATGGCCATGAGAATGAAAAGAAATCTGCAACTGATGGGGCAGGTGATAGGGGACATCTCCAGGAAGAGATGGAAACCAGTGATAGGGGAAGCACACAAGAATCAATGGAGGTATCCTTAGCTGTGACTCTATGTAGCCTGGGGAGGTTGCCTCCTAAGGCCAGGAAAGAACCCCTTGGGAGTGATAGGGATACCAACACACCCACAATACTTTTAACCCAAAACTTATCCTGTGTACAAGAAATGCAGGGACTGGGGATGGAGCAAAGACTGAGGAAACAGCCAACTAATAACCAGCTCAACCTGAGACCCATACCATGGAAAAGCACCAATTCCTGACCCTAAGATACACTGTTATGCTTGCAGACAGGAGTCTATCATGGCTATCCTCTGTGAGGCTTCTTCCAGTAGCTGATTCATACATACACTAACACCCACAACCAAACAGTGGAGGCAGATTGAGGACTCTTATAGAAGAATATGTGAAAAGACGGTGGGCTCTGAATGGGATAGGAACTCCAAATGAAGACCAACAGAATTAACTATCCTGGACCCAGGTGTCTCTCAGAGTCAGAACCACCAAACAAAGAACATTCATGGGGCTTCCATGTACATGTGCGGTGTCGTTTTCCTGTGGGTCCAGAACAACTGGAGCTGGTACTGTCCCAAAATCTGTAACCTGTACATGGGTTATGTTCTTCTAACTGGACTGCCTTGTCTGCTCTCTGTAGAAACGAGTTTCCTCTTAACAGACCTGTGTCCCACAGTTTTGTTCACATTACAGGAAAACCAAATACAAACAACAAAACAAAACAAAACAAAAAAACAAAAATAAACTGGATTGAGTATCTCATTATTCAGGGTTAGAGACACTCTAAGAGAATAAAGAGGCAAGTAAGTATCTTCAGTACCATTTCATCCTCATTATCTATCTTCAGAAGGGTTAAGCTGGAATGCTGGCAGGCCTTTTTACATTCACTCCACCTTTTTTGCGTTCATGATGAAATAATAACATTTTATACCATAGCAGAACCAGTGTATTTCAACTTTGCTGCCTACAACAGAGAAGGTAAATGGTTAAACTTATTATTTTCTGGTATTCTGTTACCAGAACAATGTATTTGTTAAGTCTGTGTAAAATAAATTAAAATCTCACTGGTCTCTGAAATTGAGATTCTATAATGCACAGAGACCCATGTGTACCCATAATCTATGCAACATTGTTTATAACAGTAGAGATACAAAAAACATTTTATTTGGCAATCACTGATGAATCAGTAGAGAGAATGTAGCACAAACACACAAAAGGATACTATTTATCCTTTAAAGGGAAATCAGTCAGCCCAGCATGATAACTTATGTCTATAACTGGAGCACTCCAAAAAGAGAGACAGTAGGGTCATCACCAGTTTAATACCGACCTAGACTAAGTGGTGAATTCCAGTCCAGCCTTGGTAATACAGTGAGTTCCAGTCACCCTGGACTGGAGAAAGACATCATGTCTCACATTAAAACCCAAAAGAGAGATGTTGATGTATATGATGAACATGGATGAATTTGAGGATTGTGTGCAAGGTGAAACACACCAGATATAGGACCAAGTTTATCATTTCATGCAGATCAGGTTTCAAAAACAGCCCAACTCTAGGAAGCAGAAGCTTGTAAGATACCAGGGGCTGGAGAAGAGGCAATAAGCACTTGCTACTCAGAGGCAGCTAAACTGATGTCAGATTTCTAGATCTGCAGTAATGCGTTGTACCAGCACCGGTCCACACACTGTGCATTGTGCCATGGTCTGTGAGAAATAAGAGACATACAAAGGAGGTTTTGTTGTTCATAGTCTGGTCTCTTGATTATGTTGATACCTTCAATGGTATGCCCACATTCACAAATGTTTCAAGGACAATACATTAAAATGTGTGCCGTTTGTGTATCAAGATGACTTCAACATGAATATTTTTTGTGAGCGCCTGGGAATGGCCATACTCTGTTAACTATCTTCATATCCAACCATCATTTTCTGTGAAGAGGTACCATGTGTAGCTCAGGCTGGCCTGGAATTTGCTGGAATGTCCACATTGTCCTGAAAGTTATTATCCTCCTCCCTTAACCTCATAATCATAGGCATTCTATCATTATGCTGCCCTCTTCAGATCATGAAGTTACTTTAATGTAACAACACAGTACATTTTCCATGGCTCTGGATTATTTCAAAGATGTTTTTGTAGCTTTTTCTATCACAAATTTCTTAATGTAACAATTTTAAATATATTACTTCTTACATAATGAGAATCGTCACATCTTACTATCACAGAGTGGTGAGATTATATGCAATAAGCTTTTGTAAAATTTAAATGCTAAAAAAAAATATTTAATGATGATTGATAAACTGTGTCAATTAAAGATGACCAGTCAGGATGAGGGGTAAGAAATGTTCCTTGTGACACTTGATATTTCCATCTTTCTAGCTTCATTTACTGTGTCACTGACAGAACTGCAATGTGTGCACACCATTGTAAAGTTCCCATGTCTGCTCTAAGGAAGGTGCCTTTGTTATGTTTGTAACATAACAACTCTCTCAAAACAATTAATATGGAATAGTGGCACACACATACACACACACACACACAGAGAGAGAGAGAGAGAGAGAGAGAGAGAGAGAGAGAGAGAGAGAGAGTGAGAGAGAGAGAGAGAGAGAGAGAGAGAGAGAGGAAGAGAGAGAGAAAGAGACAGAGAAAGAGAGAGACAGAGAGACATATAGAGACAGAGCACACAGAGAGACAGACAGACATAGACAGAAAGACAGACAAAATTATTTTTATAACTGCATCCATGTAAATGCTCTAAGTCCATTTTAGTAGAAATAATTGATAAATACGCTCTTACTAAAAATTTCCATGTTCTATCAGCAACAAAGTTGGAGATTCAGATTTTCCCATAGTCCAAAACAATCAAATTCTCAGGGGCACTGATTTGTAATTCCATGCCCAGGGAGCAGTACGATTGCCAAAAAAGACAGTGACTTCTAGAAAATCTAAGATTCTCCTAATCCAAACAGGGATTTCTGGGTTTCCAGGACCCTACATGAAATAAGGGGCCTCCAAATAATTAACACAAATATTACCAGCATCATCAAAAGCTGCTGGTTGAACTTTGAAGATTCAATGGAAGCAATAGATAATAATGCAAATCTGTCTTCACATTCCTCCCCCACCACATACCTGTGTGCTGTGATGACTTTAAAACAGTCTTGGTTTCATAGTACCATCTGTTCTGTTCTCTTTTGAGGGATTCCAGAAGATCGTTGCTTTGTCTACACTCTATAGACTTATTTCTCAGCATTTCTTCCTTTAATTCGATGTCACTTTGCATGGTGCTGCAGTTATGGTGGTGGTTTAAAGGTTCCTGCAGTTCATGTTTTTCTTGGCAATACTGACAAACTAAATTAGTCACACATATAATATCAAAAATGCTTATAAGGAGTGCATATTAAAATTTAAGACTAGCGAAGAAGTTACATCTTAACAGCCAATACATATCATTACTTTCATTCATACATTAACATTTATACACTAGCATTTCAGTTAACTCACTATAGAAACAGATAGATCAATTTTTCTCTAAGGTAAGTTGACTGAAAAATAATACAACTAAAAAAAATTATGGTGGAAGTAACTTCCAATCACTTCATTTTTTGAAGGATAAATTTAGAAATAATAACCTAATTAAAATATTCAGAGACTTGTTAACACACTGTGAAAACAGCAACTAAAAAATGTTAAGAAATAGCACAATTCATACTGGAGCATATGCAATGCATCCTCTGTAAATGTGGAGGAATCCAATGAATGTTTAACTTTAGTTTCTCTGTATATATGAAGTCTTTTCACTTAAGCATGACCTCAATATACATAGAAGAGATAGGAAAAGAAAGACATTGATTCTTTGCATAGCTGTTTCTCACAAAATGTTTATGTAAGATTAATAATCACCTGAGATCAGAAAGTAGACTATCACCAAGTCCTCAGAAAAAACATAACCAAAAATGTGACAGAAAAGGGAAACTCCAAACAGCCCCAGAGCTAACACATTAGGTATGAAAGAGAACAGAATCTGCAGTGTGTCAGAAAAAAATAATTAATGTCCAAAGATTCTGGCTCATCACCTGATTATAGGCAGGACAATGGACAGAGTGTGTAACTCCATAGTTTATGTTTAAAGCTATTGTTTGGGCAAAATGTCAAACACAATGTATCTCAATTACTCACTGTTTGCCACCAACACTGCAATAGTAACCAGCAGAAGAGAACAGAGGATTCCGAAAGCTATCACAATGACATGCCAGGGGACAGGACATTCTTAAATCAACAAAACAAAGCAAGAATATCATCACCTTGAAAAGAGAACATCTCAATACTAATTACAATTTTCTGTAGCAAGGAAACAAAGGGAAATTTTGCACAAGTTGATAATACAGACTTACCAAAAATATGTTCTCAAAATTGTACATTTCTACCTAAAATGCACTGACTGTAGAAATACTACATGTGTGAAGTTTCACAAAATTTTGAACTTATTTCTACTTTAGCCTTATATTGTGAATCTTCCTAACTCAGTTTAGAAGAAGCTGGATGACAGACGTGCCCTCACTCAGCTGTACAGGAATAATAGTACATTCTACAGAAGACATTGGAAGCATAAATACAATCCATGTACAAGATACCAAACTGGAGCATGCAGTCCATCAAGAAAGATAACTGAGGATGGATAGGAAGGAAAGAGGGATGGATGTTCTTGAGAACTGGTAGGGAACCACAGCAGTTCTGTGCCTGACCTGTGTTCAGCCCCATCCTTGAAAAGGCCTATAAGTTAACTATTTCTTCTTCCCTACAAGTTTGATTTTGCTCTATATAATGCTGAACATTTTGGTGTATCTAAGGTATTTGGAATCTGAAACTCATACCTCTGATTACCACTCTATCAAAGAAGGGAAAGATCTCAGCTGGGAACACAGCTGTAACAGTGTGTACAGAGTAACTAAAAAGAAAATAAAAAGTGATATATCTGCTTTTTCATTAATAAACAAAAGTATTCCTTGACATTTTCAGGAACTCACACTGGGATTTACTCATTTCTAGCCCCGCTAACCTGTCATCCCTCTTCCTTCCTCTGCAACTTTATTTCCAGGAGGAGACTTCCTCTTCTGATGGACAACTGTTTTTACCATGTTGCATTAGATGTTGGGGATATTTATGACAATTAAAACACTTTCTTCTAGAATGAAAGTATTGTTCCTAAGGCACAAGCTTCATTTCCTTAGGATTTTCTTTCTCTAGAACATTTGGTGTTTTTTTAAGACCCTAGTTTGTCTGTTAGTTTTCAAGGTTTCAGAATTCTTCTTACATAGACTAAATAATAATAAGAAAAAAATCCTAATGGTTTCTCATTTCTTTATTCTCAAGAATTTTTTTTTATAAACCCTGATTGTTCTACTCTGCCTGTCTGGGTTCTTTTGTAACTAGCTAGCAACTAAAAAGTAGAAGTAAGTTTATAAATTTCCTTTTTTAATTTTAAAGTTTGATTGCTTTGTTTTTTAAACTTAGTTTTGAACAATTTTGTACCAACTAAAACTCTTCTTCCCTCCCACCCTTGTGCATAACCAAGCCCAGATGAAATGGAATATTACAGTTTTCCATAGAAGCTAGTGGGATATATCTAATTTTTAAACTTTAAAATGAGTAAAAAGAAATGTGATTTTAGACAATTAAAACACTTACCTCTGTGACCAGCTTCTCTGGGCCCTGATTCTTCTCAGGCCTCACTTGGTTCTGCAACCCTGAAGACTTATGAACTCTCACAGCTGAGTGAGTGACTGCCTGCTCACTCATTGTTGGAGTATGTAGAGTGTGTTCTCTGTTAAAATATGTCCTTGAGTGATTTCTAAAGAAAAAGTTAAAATGTCCACCTTTAAGTAGGTACCTGGATCTGATTATACATGTGTTTGGGAAAGGGTGGGATCTTACTAACTCACTTAATGATCCAAACACCCTGACACGGATTGACCCCGATTTCCCTTACGGGAGAGAACCCTGTGCAGATTTCTTTTAAAATCCTTTAAATTTCTAATTGTCACAGCAATTATTTTTAGGAAATATGGAAAGAAATAAAAATTTACTAAGTCATTGTGATATTGACACAGTCTGTTGTATAAAATATTCAGCATGTAAAAAGTTTAGGTAAAATTAGAACCACTGAAAATTATTGAAAAACTTGTAAACAATCAATTCAAATAAAAAGACTCAAGGCTTTAGGAATAAATAAAACTGTTGCTTTAAAATGATTTGCACATTTTGATAAACACATGAATATTAAATGTTCTTTCAGTCTTTTTATTTATACATGACTCCCAGAGTTTCCCAGACACAACCTTGAAAAGAATATTTGAAGGTGAATACTGCAGTGGATCCAAGACAGATAAATATCTCTTGGGTTGAAGCCCCAATCAGCTGACATGTCCAACCTCTCCACCCAGCCATAGCCTACACATTCCTCTCCATACTTGGGCCTGGTAAATGGATTCAACTAGAAAAGATCCTACTGAGTGAAATAATCCAGACCCAGAAAGGCAATACTGAATATCCTCTCTCACCTGAGGCTCCTGGCTCAAAGTCTTCAGAAATGATTTATAAACTTTAGTAACTCCAGCAACCAGGAAAGTAGAAAGGGGGCATTGCCGGCTGGGGTGAGGGAGCATCAGAGTGAGGCACAGAGGATACAATATGACGTTTTAATCTCTAATCATTCCATGTACAAAATCATGTCACAAATAATATACTCATATATGATACTGCAAGAAAAGGATATATGACAATAAATGTTCTCACTATGCAGCAGACATGAGTTAATGCCCATGAGGATACAGTGTGATAATAGATATTATTGTATTAGTAAATAGTGTTTATAACTGACCTTACCTGTGCATTAATACCTGAGAGGAGAGACAGCAGATAATATGGACAAAATGCTGAACATGTTACAGCATTCTTCTATAGTCTTTTTTTTTAATTCATGAAGTTTTTTGACAAAATTTACTCTCTGCCTTATTTCATGACCAAAAACGAATCCTTCCAGTACAGAATTCTTTTACAAAATTGTTATTTTTTATTATTGCTCTTGGGGTGACGCGGGCCAAGCAAAGGTAAATGTGTCCAGAAGACAACTTTGCAATGGGAATTTTCTCACTCTGTGTTCATGTAGGTGCTAGAGAAATTACCCTTTCACATTGACCTATCTTATCTGGCTCCTATTATGACATCTTTCAGATGGATAATATATAAACATTTGACAAAGTTAAACAGTAATGAACGCCATAGTTCCCTCTACCTTAATTTCCTAGCACACAATACAAGTCATGGCATACTCTGAAAGAAAATGAGCAGTACCGAATGACAGTCTTCACATGCTGCCAGAGTTAACCTGATCTAACATAACAAACAGGGCTTCCCCATCAATCCCGCTCTCATGTCACACCATATGAAATTCTCTAGAGTATATTTGATCATTTGGTAGAAAAACAATAAAAGCAGCTACTGTTACCTGTGACTCTATCCTGAAGTGACCCTGGTGGAGAGAATTACTCCCCCAGTTGGGGGAAAATTGGCCGTTACTTGTCGCTATACCCCAAGAGCCTCCAAGAGAAAAGGTAAAACTGAATTTACTCTGAGTGATAATCAACCTCACGATTTTCTGCCCCTCCTCTTGACCAAAGTGAAAAGAGGAAATAGCTTAATGAGTCTTGGTGCAAAGGAGAGAAGCAACATACTATGTCAGATGCTGCAAAACAAATGTTCATGATTGACTGAAGACTGATAAGATGAGCACTCCTGCAGAGGGAACAAAAACAGTGTGCTTAGCAAAACCACTAGGAAAAATAGGCTGAAACTACTCTGCTCCTCATTTTGTAATAGGCTGTCAGAAATTTTTACTTATTTTACTATTTTTTTAAAGTTACTTCTTGATTTTGAATTATGCTAATAACAGCTTGATATGTGTATTAGGAAAGCATTTAAAGCACTTCATTTCCACTGGTGAAATCTTCCATTACACTCTTCTAGCTTTTTAATCACAGATAATATTTACTGTGAACATTGATGCCATTATATGTGGAGTGGTTTTACTGCTGATGTTTTTTGGTGCTCGGAAATTGTATTTAAGACAATGAGCATGCTCAGTAAATACTCTCCCCCTGAGCTAAATACTCAGGCCTCAGATTTGTTTTGTTCTGGTGTTAAGTTTCTGTTTTGTTTTGTTGTTGCTGTTTTGAGATACTTATTATATCTTACTATGTAGCATATGCTGACCTCATACTCACAGTCCTTTGGCCTCACTCTTTCCTGTCTTAGAACTATAGCGGTATACCTCTACACCAATATACACTATTTTTCTGATAGATACTTTTTTGATAAATAATAATTTCTTCATTTTATAGATATTGATCTCAAGATTTTTAAAGACATATATACTTATTAAGCACTTACATACATTGCTAATTAGATAACCCCCTACTTTTGAACTTTTTAGTTGTTTTATGGTATTTTGTTGTTATTACTTTAAAATCTACATGGGACATACTTTAGAATATAGGAAGAAAGACATTTTATGCATGAAGTCATGGGATTCAAGGAGATACTCATTTAAGGAACTCTGATATAGATCATCAAGTGACAATTATTTAATTTACAGTCTATCAGTTGTGAAAATATTCACAATTGATTTTACACAGTTGAGATAAGATGTTTTTCTTCTACGAGTTTTACCCATGGGTTTTTGATGAGAATTCCTGGGAAAAAATTATTACAGCAATGACTGATTTAAACTACAGAGAATTGGGAAGGTTGTCATGTTGTGGTATAGGGACTAATCATCTTAGCAGAGGCTAGCTCTAGCTCTCTAAATAACCTCTGTCAGAACTAACATCTTGTGACTAATAGAGAAAAACTTCATGAAATCTGTGAACAGCTGGTCATGAGCTACCATGTTGTTGCTGGGATTTGAACTCCGGACCTCTGGAAGAGAAACCGGTGTTCTTAACCCCTGAGACATCTCTCCAGCCTTTTTTTTAAAAGATTTATTTTATTAATGAGTACATTAAAGCTGTCTTCAGATACACCAGAAGAGGGCATCAGATCCCAATACTGATGGTTGTGAACCACAATGCGGTTGCTGGGAATTGAACTCAGGACCTCTGGAAGAGCAGTCAGTGCTCTTAACATTTAGCCATCTCTCCAGCTCCCATAGGGTAGCAAAAATTATTCTTAACAATAAAAGAAGTTCTGGGGGATTCACCATCCCTGACCTCAAGCTATTCTATAGAGCAATAGTGATAAAAACAACAACAACAACAACAATAAAACTGTGTAATATTGGTACATATACAGGCAGGTACAGCAATGGAATAGAATTGAAGACCCAGAAATGAACCCACACACCTACAGTCACTTGATCTTTGACAAAGGAGCTAAAACCATTCAGTGGAAAAAAAGGATGGTATTTTCAACAAATGGTGCTGCTTCAACTGGCAGTCTGCATGTAGAAGAATGTAAATTGATTGATACCTATGTCCTTGCACAAAACTCAACTCCAAGTGGATGAAGGAACTCCACATAAAACCAAATGCACTGAATCTAATAGAAGAGGAAGTGGGGAAGAGCCTTAAATACTTCGGCGCAGAGGAAAACTTCCTAAACAGAACATCAGTGGCCTATGCTTTAAGATCAACAACTGACAAATGGGACCTCATAAAATTAAAAAGCTTCTGTAAAGCAAGGGACATTATCAATAGGACAAAATGGAAACCAACAGATTGGGAAAAGATATTTACCAACACTACATCCTATAGAGGGCTAATATCCAAAATATACAAAGAACACAGGGCAGACTCCAGAAAATCAAATAGCCCTATTAAAAAGAGAGGTACAGAACTAATTCGAGAATTCTTAACTGAGGAATCTCAAATGGCTGAGAAACACTTAAAGAAAGGTTCAATATCCTTAGTCATCAGGGAAATGCAAATCAAAACGACCCTGAAATTCCACCTCACATCAGTCAGAATGGCTAAGATCAAAAACTCAGGTGACAACAGATGCTGGTGAGGATGTGGAGAAAGAAGAGCACTCCTCCACTGTTCATAAAATTGCAAACTGGTACAACCACTCTGGAAATCAGTCTGGTGGACCCTCAGAAAATTTGACATAATACTACCTGAGGACCCAGCTATACCTCTCCTGGGCATATACCCAGAAGATGTTCCAACATACAAAAAGGATACATGCTCCACTATGTTCAAAGCCGCCTTATTTATAATAACGAGAAGCTCAAAACCACCCAGATGTCCCCAAACAGAAGAATGGATACAGAAAATGTGGTACATAAACACAATGGAGTGCTATGCAGGGATTAAAACAATGACTTCATGAAATTTGCAGTCAAATGGATGGAACTAGAAAATATCATTCTGTTGAGGTAAGCAAGATAAGAAAAGAACACACATGGAAGAGCAGGGATAAAAAAATGGAACAGAGACTTAAGGAAGGGCTAACCAGCGAAGGATACATCATGTCTGCAGACACCAAACCCATCCCTGTTGCTCTGATCAAGAGGCACCTGCAGACAGGAATCAAGTGCGATAGTTCCTGGGGAGGTCTGGCCAGCAACTGACCAAAGCAGACACAGATGTTTGGAATCAACCATCAGGCTGAACTCAGGAAAACTGGTGGGGGAGCTGGCGGAAAGACTGGAGGAGCAGATTGCAACCTCATGAGAAGAACAACATAGGCTGGCCTGACCACCCACTTTGTCTAGAGTATGGGCCACCAACCAAGGAGTGTTCCTAAAGGGATCTTTGGCTCCAGATACATATGTAGCAGAGGATAGCCTTGCCCAACAGCAACAGGAAAGAAAGCCCTTGGTCCCAGGGAGGTTTGATGCCCCAGAGTAGGGAGATGCTGAAGCTGTGGTGCAGGAGATTGTGGGTGGGTGTGAGTATACTCTCATACAGGCAAACTGGAGGTGGGAGGGCAGATTTGGGATGGGGGGTGTGGCAGAAGAGTAAAAAGGAAGTGGGATATCATGGGATGAGGGGTTTGTGGAGGTGGTAACCAGGAAGTGGGATATCATTTGTAACGAATGGAATGACTAATAATAATAAAAGAAAAAATTAAGAAATGATAAATCTATGAACATAGCCGACCACTAACTTCTACCACCTGAAGGCTAAGAATGTCCTCTGATGAACTATAGAAAAGCCTCCCCCATCTTGCTGTAACAACCTTTCTGATGTACCCACTAATGTATGCTGAAATTGTCTGGATTTATGCCTTTCTATGTTCTTTAAAACTGCAAAACTTCATGAAACTGCTTCCACATTGGAACAAGGAGCCATGGTCTCTCTAAATGATTCCAGAACATACTATCGATTATTTCTTAAGGGCAAAGATGGGTTTTGAATCAATAGCACTTCATTCAAAGCTCTTACTGTGCACATTACTAGTAATGCTGTTCATGCTGAAGAATTTAGACACTTCACTGGGATTGAGGGTTCAGCTCAGGGTAGGGGATGGACAAAGGCTTGACCTCATTGAAAACAATAATAATAACAATGAGAATAATAATACAAATGGCAATGATAGTAACGAAAACAATAGTAATAACAATAGAATAAAGAGAGGAAATAAAAGACTGGTTGAATTCAATAGTCTCTTGCCATGAACTCACCCTTTTCAGAATATGTTCAAGTCTCTCACTAAACTGTACTTTCATTTGATTGTAGATTTTCCAACTGACTGGCTTGTTTTTCATGAAAATAATTTAAATTATTCTTCAAAGAAAGTGACTGTGGTTAACCAAGCACTGAGAAATGGTGGATGGCTTGAGACTAGAAGAGAAACAGAAGATGCACTGACAAGCCTGTGCCTGATAGAGTAGGTCAGAGGGGAACCTGATAACTCCAGCCTCCATTATTAACTTCCAGCCAGCTTTGAATCATCACTGCTCAGAGGCTTCCTTATTTCTTTTTCATTCCCACCTCCAATTTTTTCTCACACTTCTTAATCTACTCATATCCTTATCAAAAGACTTCTGCTGCCTGTGTCTTAGATGACCAGGTTCTGTCTCATAAAATTCTTCCTTTTATAGAATTAAAGAATAAACAACTTTTATATTGAGCATTATTGTTTCATAGGTATGTATGTGTGTGAATATGTGTTTGAGAGAGATAGAAAGAGAGAGAGAGGGAGACAGAGAGAGAGGGAGGGAGAGAGAGAGATTGAGTGCATACATGCCATGTGGTGTATATGGTGGTCATAGAACTACTTTAAGGAGTTAGTTCTCTCCTTCTACAGAGGATTCCATGGATCCAATGTGGGAATGTCATCAGGCTTATGTGGCCAGTGCTCTTACACTCTGAGATATTTCAAATGTGCAATTTTTGGGTTAACCCAAATATCTCTGAGTCATCACTCAAGTCTGCCATAATCATGCACCTCAAAGAGTTGACAGGCATTAAATCATCTCAACTAAGTAAGAAAAGTTCCAAGGATGCAGTGTAGATGCTTCCACAATACCACCAGCTAGTCTCATTTGTATCTACCCCCTTGACATGGGAGAATCCCAGTATTTCTAGCCTTCAAACACACACACACACACACACACACACACACACACACACACACACACACACACACACACACACACACACACACACACACACACACACACACACACACACACACACACACACACATACACCTTCTCTTTGGAGGACAAGAGAAGTGGGAAGTGGGGATGGAGGAGCAGCAGGTTTGAATAAAGTGGTCACAGTGTCCCAGGCAGATGCTTGTGATGTCTCAGCTTTCCACAGTAAAGACTCTGAAGAAGTCAGCTGACTTACTTAAGGACCCGGTATAACTAACTCAGGACCTATGCTCTAAATGCATCATTAAAGCATGCACAGAATATGGATACAATGAGCACTTAGAAGGGCCTGGGTTTTAGCTTCCCACAAAGCAAGAATCTGGGAAATGGGAAGACACGACTGGAAACACCAACCCAGGCTCTGGTGACTTCATATAAGTTCTATTATTCACAAATTCCTTGACCACAAAAATCAGAAGAGCTATATCTTTACAAGGTTCCTGGGAAGGTTTAATGAGATACACGAATAGCTTTTTGTTTTGTTGTGTCTGAAACAGAGTTTCACTATTTAACCTGACCAATCTGGAACAAACCATATAG
>CM052700.1:16438673-16451460 GCA_028551405.1 Uromys caudimaculatus
TTGTGCTTCCCAGGTCCTGCTGGCCTTGGCTCTTGCCCTGACTTCCTTCCATTATGGATGGTAATGTGGGAGTTTAAGCAAAATAAATCTGTCCTCCCCAAGTTGCTTTGGCCCTGGGGTTTTATCACAGCAACAGAAAACCATCAAACTAAAGCATCAGTTTTGCTACCCTCTAAAGTTCTTTTCTGAACCTTGTTCCACACCTGGCCCTGGGCAAGCAGACATGTGCTCTCTTGTACTATAAATGGGTTTGGTCTAGTGCAGAGTGGCTTGTTCTGTGTACAGATTTGTGATTGGCTCTGTGTTTCCCTGCATCTTTCCCTATTATTGTCATTATGATGTTTTCACTAACTCAAGCTGTTTTCTTAGATCAGTGTTTCATTCTCCTTCTTACAAAACACTTTTGCACTGCCGAAATATTCCACAGTATTTCTCCATTCTCTTATGAACATATGTGTTTGCAACTTTTGACAATTTTGAATGTTGTCATGTAACTTCATGTGCAAGTCACTGAATAAACATACATTTTATTTCTTTTTATTAATTATCTTCTGTGAACTGCTGTCTGCTGTGTTCTTTCTTCCTTTTGCCTATATTCAACATTCACACATGATTATCTGTCTGTGCTTATGATAATGTCTTATGGCTGTCTAATGTGCATATCCATCCCTACTGTAGTTTACCTGCTTTGTCTATGCTCCAAAAAACATTTGTTTTAATATATGTTCTTTGTTTTAAATTCCTAAATATGTTAAATATGAATATTTCACTTCTCCTCATTGTAATCCTGAAGTTCAAACACAGTGACGTATTTTGCTAAAGACTGATCCCTTTGAAATCTCAGTTCCCTGTATTTAGGTTGGATTTCATCTATTTTCCTTCTTTGACAGAATCTCATTAACTGAGTCCAGCCTCAAACTCACTATGTATTGAAGGTTAGCCTTAAGGTTGGATCCTCCTACCTTCATCTCCCAAATCCTCGGAATACAATTGTATCTCACTAGGCCTGGATGTATTTAACATTGGGGCTCTACATTCTGAGTGCATTCTTTAGTCAGATTTCTCTATTGGGGATAAAACTGGTTGCACTACTTCTCTGAAAAACTGAGGCTTGGTCCAATGCCTGCTAATATCTCAGCCTGAGTAGAAATCAGACATATGCAGATTTATATAAGAAAATCTTAATTATTAAGTAATTATTTCTGTTTCAGCCTATGTGATAATTTGCTCTGTTTTTATTAATTTATTTTTTCTCTTATTGGATATTTTCTTTATTTATATTTCAGATGTTATCCCCTTTCCCAGGTTCCCCTCCAGAAATCCACTATCCCACCCCTCTTCCCCCTACTTCTTTGAGGGTTCTCCCCCCCATGACTCCTACTTAGCTCTGCTCACTATTTTTTAATAGAATGATTTAATTCTCTGGAGTTTAACTTCTTGAGTTCTTTGTATATATTATATATTAGCCCTCTATCAGATGTAGGAGTGGTAAAGATATTTTCCCAATCTGTTGGTTGTCATTTTGTCCTATTGACAGTGTCCTTTGCTTACAGAAGCTTTGCAATTTTATGAGGTCCCATTTGTGGATTCTTGATCTTAGAGCATAAGCCATTGGTGTTCTGTGCAGGAAAATTTCCCCTATGCTCATGTATTAGAGACTCTTCCTCACTTTTTCTTCTATTAGTTTCAGTGTATCAATTTATTTTTTTATTTTGCAACATGTATCTTTTTCTTTTTAAAGAAGGATATTTATGGCCTTTAATATACCATTCTGCAAATTACCATGTTTCTGTGAAGGTCCATTAGCTAGAATGTGGGAAAGCAAAGAGGAGAGCACAGTCCAAAACATTAGTTACAAACCTGCATCTGTGATTGTATTTCAAATCTTCCCTTTCTCTTTACAACAGGAGCATATAAGACTGTGTTCTGTGTGTCACACACATCTATTTTTACTTTTAACTTAGCATTTTTATCAAGAAGAATAAAGTGGGGGAGCAGGTTCAGTATAAACTAAGTTCTTGAAAATATTGAAAATCAGTTTTCCTTGCTGACCAAAAATTGCAAGTGTGAAATAAGATGGAGTATTTTTTGTGACAAAGAGACCATTTCTTTTTAATGAGCTTAGACAAAAGAACACACTTTAGTGATCAACTTATGATAAGTAGTTACATATTCTGTTTACTTTGGCAAATAGAATTTTTAAAATCATGATTTATTTCTGTGAATATTCAAAATTCACCAGTTGCACATTGTTGTTTTTGTTCATCAGTGACTTGCACATAAGGAAACTGGACACAAAGGATGGAGGATGTGTGTTCTTATCTAAAGCAAGAGTAAACAGTATTGACTGTGGTTATTCGTACAGATGTATTTGTGGGAAGAGACTGCATAAATTCCCTGATTGACTCTCCAATGAATGTTAAAGGTAAAAAATGAAATGTTCTGATTCTAATTTCTTTACGATAGTAATTCATGACTCCTTACAAACAAGTGTTTTGATCACAGACTTAGTCTGCAGTACAAACAGAGAAATAATCTGGAATATACTGGGAATAGTGTTTGAAATCTGACTTGACAGAGCAGAAGAAATCTTCCTTCCTGGGAGAGACAGGACAGATCTCCTCTGGTGCATGGACAGGCTTTGCCGCACAGCTTGAAGGAATGTGTTTTCTTTGATTGCATCAACTCCCATAGAACTCAATAAAGAATCATAAGAAACAGTCTTTGTATTTCATTATGAGTAGAATAAATCACCTTAATTGAAAGCACAATTAAGAGCTAGAATATAGCTCTTTACCCACCCACCTTCCTGCTTGCTGAGTCCTGTAGAGCAAACCGAGCTGTACTGGTCAACCTGCTAGGCAAGGGGAACCTCCATTCTCTACCTATCTGCCTGCCCACTTTCATCAGATCTGTGGCTGTTGAACAGACCTGGTCATCCTATACAGACCTACATTCTGCAGATCCAGAACCATATAACCCAAGGATACTAATCAGACGCCTGCCAAACCAGGATCATTTTTTCCAAGATATAACAGAAACCATAGAGTTAGAAATAAAAGCAGTAAAGAAAGCAAACTTAGGGAATCGTGGAGATGGAAAACCTAGGGAAGAGAACAGGGACAACAGGTACAAGTATCACCAACAGAGTACAGGAAGGAAATGGATGAGAGAATTCCAGGCATAGAAAATACAGAGAAGATAATGATATATCAATCAAAGAAAAAGTTAACTGCAAAAATTTCCTGACAGAAAATATCCAGGAAATCTGGAATACAATGGAAAGAACTAACCTGGGAAAAATAGGAATAGAAGAAAATTAAGTGTCCCAGCTTCAAAGCCCAGAAAATATTTTAAACAAATCATAGATAAAAAATTCCCAACCTAAAGAAATAGATAGCTGTAAATATACAAATGCCTATAGAACCTTAATTAGACTGAATCAGAAAATATCATCCTCATCCCACATAATAAAACACAAAATCTACAGAACAAAGAAAGAATATAAATAGAAGCAAGGTGAAAGGGACAGATAACATAAATGGCAGACCTTCCATAATTACAACCAACTTGTGAACAAAGGCTCTAAAAGCTAGAAGGGCCTGGATATGCTTCAACCTCTAAAAATACCCAGATCCCATACTAGACTATAATACCCAGCAAAACTCTCAATCACCATAGATGGAGAAAACAAGACAAATCTAAATTTAAAGAGTATCTAGCCACAAATCATGCCATGCAGAAAATACTAGAAGGAAAACTCCAACCCAATGAGGATAATTATATCCAAGAAAAGATAGGAAATAAGTAACTCCATACCTGCAAAACAAGGGAAGGACTCACACATACACACACACACACACACACACACACACACACACGGGAGGGGAGGGAGGGAGAGAGAGAGAGAGAGAGAGAGAGAGAGAGAGAGAGAGAGAGAGAGACTCTCTCACCTACCCACACCCACATACCCTCCCACCCCTCCACCCCCACCCCCCATACAAGTAGACAACACAAGGGCAACCACATTTGAAAAGAAACACTCCTAAAGTTTAAATCAACATCAAATCCCACATATTAATAGTGGAGACTTCAACATCCAACTCTCACTAATTGACAGGTCATCCAGGCAAAAAAATAAACAGAGGAAAATGAAACTAACAGACATTATGAATGAAATGGACCTAACAGAAATCTATAGAATATTTCACCCAAACAAAAAATAAAATGACTTCTTCTCAGTACCTCATAAGTCCTTCTCCAAAATTGACCATAGTAAATCAGAAAGCAAGCCTCAACAAATACAATAAAATTGAAATAGTGATTTATGTATCATCAGAGCATCATGAATTAAACAACAGTAGAAACACCAGAAAGCATAAACACTCATGGAAGTTAAACAACTCTCTTTTCTATGATCTCTGAGTCAGAAAATAAAGGAAGAAAGAAATTAAAGAGTTCCTAAAACTCGATGAAAGTGAAGGCACAACATTCTCAAATTTATGGGACAATGAAAGCAGTGATAGTTCATAATACAAAGGGTCTCCATAAAGAAATTAGAAAGTTCTCTTACCAGCAAGATAAAAGTACACCTGAAAGCTAACCAAAAGATAGAGAGACAGATTCTAAATCAACAAAATCAGATCTGTAAATGGGGACATAATAAGAGACATTGAAGAAATTCAAAGAATCATTATGTTTTACTTCAAAAACATGTACTAATAGAAAATTGGAAAATCTTAAGATTTTCTAGAAAGATACCACTTAAGTGAAGATCAGCTAAAATAAACAGCACTATAACCACTAAAGAAATAAAAGCAGTGATTAAAGGTCTCCCAACTAATATAGCCCTAAACCAGATGGTTTTAGTTCTTCATGTTAATGAGGTACAGATTACCCCCTATCATTCAGCCTGTGAATTTCTTATCTTCCTGGGTGTTCCTTCCCACAAATGCTATTTAATTCCTAGTTCACCAGGTTTCCTTCTGGTCTGAGAAGGTACCCTGAGCAGACCTTGTGTGCTACCTCTGCAGAGTCCCACAACACCCAGAAAAATCTAAACTCCCAGGCTCTCTAACATGCCCGGGATCATAGGATCATAGGTGAGGAGGCCACAACATCTTCCCTATCATCGGTAATAACGGGGACCTGTTGGATCCAGGGATGCAGGAACTATGTCCGATAGCCAGTGGCACAGGTTCCATCCGATCTGAGCAGGCACCCTGAGCAGACCTTGGGCGCTTGCTCCAACCCAGTCCCATAACACCCAGAGAAAGCTCGACTCCAAGCTGCTCCAACATGCCCAGGATCATAGGATCATAGGATCTCAAGAGCTTGATCACGCCAGGATCTCAGGATCCCAGAGGCAGCTTGAGTCCCAGGAGCTCTGACACAACCAGGATCTCAGGGTCACGGGATCCCAGAATTACAAGATGACAGAGACAGCTAGACTCTGAAGAGTTCTGACACAACCAGGATCACAGGAGGGACAGGCTCCAGTCAGATAAAGCAAAAGCAGGTAGCACAAGAGATAACCAGATGGCAAGAGGCAAGCATAAGAACACAAGCAAGAGAAACCAAGGACACTTGGCATCATCAGAACCCAGTTCTTCCACCATAACAAGTCCTGGATACACCATCACACAATAAAAGCAAGATTCAGATTAAAATCACTTCCCATGAGAATGATAGAGAACTTTAAGAAGGACATAAATAACTCCCTTAAAGAAATACAGGAGAACACAGAAAAACAGGTAGAAGCCCTTAAAAGAGGAAACACAAAAATCCTTTAAAAAATTATAGGAAAACACAACCACAGGTAAAGGAATTGAACAAAACCATCCAGGACCTAAAAATGGAAATAGAAACAATAAAGAAATCACAAAAGGAGACAACACTAGAGAAAGAAAATCTAGGAAAGAGATCAGGTGTCATAGATGCAAGCATCACCAACAGAATACAAAAGATAAAATAGAGAATCTCAGGTACAGAAGATACCATAGAAAACATTGACACAACAAAATGTTCCTTACCCAAAACATCCAGGAAGTCCAGGACACAATAAGAAGACCAAACTTAAGGATAATTGGTATAGAAGAAATTGAAGATTCCCAACTTAAAGGGCCAGTAAATATCTTCAACAAAATTATACAAAAAAACTTCTGTAACCTAAAGAAAGAGACGCACATGAACATACAAGAAGCCCACAGAACTCCAAATAGACTGGACCAGAAAAGAAATTCCCCCCATAAAATAATAACCATAACACCAAATGCTCAAAACAAAGGAAGAATATTAAAAGCAGTAAGGGACAAAAGTCAAGTAACATATGAAGGCAGAACTATCAGACTTACAACAGATTTCTCACCAGAGACTATGAAAGCTAGAAGATCCTGGGCAGATGTCATACAGACTCTAAGAGAACACAAATGCCAGCCCAGGCTACTATACCCAGCAAAACTCTCAATTACCATAGATGGAGAAACCAAGATATTCTATGACAAATGAAATTTACACAATATCTTTCCACAAATCCAGCCCTACAAAGGATAAAGATAAAAAACAAAACACAAGGAGGGAAACTACACCCTAGAAAAAGCAAGGGAGTAATCTTTCAACAAACTCAAAAGAAGATAGCCACACAAACATAATATAACCTCTAACACCAAAAATAACAGGAAGCAACAATCACTATTCCTTAATGTCTCTTAACATCAATGAACTCAATCCCCAATAAAAAGACATAGACTAACAAACAGACTGTATATGTAAATAGGACCCAGCATTTTCCTGCATAGAGGAAACGCACCTCAGTGACAAAGACAGAAACTACCTCAGAGGGAAAGGCTGGAAAAAAAAATTCTAAGCAAATGGTTCAAAGAAAAATGCTGGAGTAGCTATTGTAATATAGAATAAAATCGACTTTTAACCGAAAGTTATTTAAAAAGTTAAGGAAGGTCCCTTCCTTTTCATCAAAGGAAATACTACCACGATGAACTCTCAATTCTGAACACCTATGCTCCAAATTCAAGGGCACCCACATTCATAAAAGAAACTTTACTAAAGCTCAAAGAACACATTGCACCTCACATAATAAGAGTGGGAGACTTCAACACCCTTGAAAACTGCTTCTACTGAGATAAGCTAAATTTGACTCCCTGTTTGGTTGCATACCATACCTCCCTGTGTAACTCTAGATAATAAACACATAGTACTTCCAGTGTGCTGCATCTTGCTTATCAGAGAGCTCAGACCACCTTATCATAGCTTTTCTGTATCCATCAATGCCTCTGTCTTTTCTTAATTTGCTCACTGCCCCAGTTAGGTCTATCCCTTCATCCATGCAGAGTGTAGGCTGAGAACTATTATCCACTTGTTCTTCTGTGCTTAATTAATGGGAAAGACACAAATGAAAACAAGAATTACTCCTCTTCCCTGCATGTGTCAATAGCCAATATTTTCTAAGCCGAGACTAATGTTCCATGAATCTTTTCCCTACACAAGACTGAATGCTGACAAAATGAAACGTGTCCAGTCTCAGTACTGATAGCTGTAGTTGAACAGTGGCACCTTTTGATGGTTGATGACAGTTTCAGTAGTCACAACCCACTAAAGCAAAGTTCCAGTGCAAGATGTTGGTCAGGAAGTTCCCAGGGGCCCCTAGAACAACACAGGATATTGCTATTACTTTGGTTTCTAACCAGAACAGTATTATAAAACTCTATTGATTAACAACTTGGTTACAGCATATAGAGAAACCAATTTGGAACACACCAAGAAGCTTTTTGGCTGCTGACTTGTGTATGGTGAGATAGAAAGTACCATATAGTCTAAGGGGGAGAAATCTACTAACATTCTCATAGAACTGTGAGTGATGGGGGGTAGAATACCAGCCTGCCAGCCAAGATGCATCCCCTTGTGCAAATTATATTGTGACTTTTATGCAAGTAAAACCTGACTTTTTGATTGCATTTTAGGCCCACTACACAGAAGAAGTTTCATGTCTGATATTGTGAATCTGTCAAAATGCATGGATTGACTTTGTGGATTAAAGAAAATCAGTGTTTATTCTCTAACTGTGTGGTGATCACATGTTGTTTGTTTGTTTCTTTTTGCTTTTTTGGGGCCAGGATTTCATAGGCAAGCCTACTTTCAAACTCACTTTACAGTGGAGAATGTCTGTGACTTGCTGATCCTCCTTCACTGACTTTCTGAGTGCCAAGGTTGCAGATATTCACCCAAACTGTACCCTAGAAGCCAGATGTGTGGCTGTTAGATCTGGTTTGGGATTGACCGTAGCCATCACTTGAAGCAGAGAAGCTGTGAACACCCCTGAAGACTCTCATGACATCTTTCACACTGGCTTCCTAGTGGGTAGAGAGTAGGGAGGCTTAAGTAGGAATCATGTACCCTGAAGACACCTTTGGTAGACCCATCTCCAATAATAAGCAACATCAGGCTTTGTAGAAGACTCTTGAGAAATACTTACCGCTATGCTGCCAGTAGTACAGCTTTTACAGGACACTTGTGCAGCTTAAATGTGCTTATTTTTTCCCATTTTTTGCAATGCTATTTGAGACAAGGTCTCACTGCGTAGCACTTGCTGGCTTGGTCCTTGCTATGCAGAGAAGTGTGAGTGCCCAGGACCTCTGGGTCCATAAGTTCATAGATGACTTTCAGAAGCCAGATACTACTACAGAACATGAACTGACATAACTGGATTTTGGTTTACTTAGAAATATTTCTTCTAGGTCATGCAGTGTCTGTCCTCTAATAAGAACATGTGTAACACAGGTTTTAATCAAACAGCGGCCACAACCAAGAACTTTGAGTTTCTAAAATCTACTTGGAATTTTAAATTATTGGGAATATTTTTTTTTACAGATTTTAATTTTTAAAAGTTGTAATGTGTGCCACCCATGTATCTGTAGGATTATCAGTGAAAATGGCCATTTTACCAAAAGCAATTGGAAGATTCAATGCAATTCCCATCAAAATTCCAACACAATCCTTTATAGACATTGAAAAGAGATACTCTCAACTTCACTTGGAGAAACAAAAAAGCCCATAAAGTACACAATAGCTAAAATAATCCTGTAAAATTAAATCTACACTCACTATAATTTTAACAGTAACTGAATCACAATAGAGATATTTCCACAGACCTTCTGGCTGGTGTTGCAAAACTTGGTGTCTCAAAACTTAGTGTAGTTCCATAGTCTGTCTCCAAATGGAAGAGCAGACATTGCAGCTGTTACTCACTCCATAAGGCTGGGTGCCTCAGTAATCCCAGTGTGGCACTGAAAACGTTTGGGATTCCTGGAGAGCAGCTGTTTCTTAGCCCACGATGGAAACCAGGAAATGCTGGCTCTAACATCAGCTCATTCTAATTTGTGGTGAGTTAAAATGGAAACTAACAATAAATAAATGTCATTAGACTAAAAATTCAATGAGATGTTAAATGTGTGTTCTGGGAATCAAAACTGAGTTGTATGGAGGAGTAGCAGGTAGGAATATAGCTATTACATATTAATGTTAGGACCATGAATGATAGCTGAGATTGTTTGAAAATTGTGCTGTTAGACTCCTTTATCTTTATTTAAAATGAGTGAGAGCTGTTACAAATGGCTAAGGTATAATTTGAACAACAGATTGGCCTGTTTTAATAGTGGGATCCCTATGCATATTGGATAATGATCAAGGATAAAGCTCATCAAAATAAGAGAAGTGATCACACAATCAAAAGTAAAAGAATGATACAAAACCTTGATATGTTGGATCACCCTGTAATCTCAGAACTCACAAGTTTGAGGGAGTAAGATCAAGTGTTCAGGGATTTCTCAGGTACGTAGTCATTCTAGCCATCCTGAACTACATCAGACCATGCCCCAGAAAAAAAATCACTTAGAAGAAATAGTGCTTTAAGGAGGATAAACTGAGCCTGCAGACTCCACAGAGGATATAGTGGAGTTTAATTAGAGTCTCTGCTCAGAAATATTACACGGAGAGAACAGGGACTGAAGAGGCAATGTTCTTAGTCATGGATTGTTGGCTGTCTTCTCCAAAAGTGACCTGTATCCCTGGGTATTGAAAAGCTCAGATATACACAGGAAACTCTCATGGGGGCCTCTTTTATCATGCTTACTACATTCCTGAATCATCTTTCTCATTTCCTCTCTCTCAGTGATTGAGCCCATCAAGGATTGTGAAGGTAGACCGATAAGGCAGAGTGTTAAAATAGCTGTGAGTATAAATGCCCAGGGTGGATAGAAGCAAAGCAAATCTCAAAATAGAGCTGCTTGTGGTTAAGAACTTATGATCTGTGAAGTTTGCCTTATTTCATGGTTGTGAAAATTCCACCTTAAGACAGAAGTATCAAAAGGTGAGACATGATCAGGACCAGCCAGTCTTTCCAGTGAAGCAAGTGATCAACCCTTTTCTGTGGTCTGGTGACTATCCCATGTGTCCCTCATCTCAGTCTAGGACAGGAAGAGCAGCCTGCTGCTTTGCAATAATGGCCTTGTGGTCTAAGGATCGGAGTAGAGGGTTTGAATGTGGGACTAGAATTGTGTCTGTCTCACCTTAAAGGAGTGGGCAGTTGTGGTTTCACAAATAATATCTTTTACAGCAAAGCAGCCAGGAAAAGGATTATATATACGTGTGTGTGTGTGTGTGTGTGTGTGTGTGTGTCTGTGTGTGTGTGTGTGTGTGTGTGTGTGTGTGTGTGTGTTTAGGTGTATTTTCTGTTTTTTGTTTTTTCACAAAAAATGAATTTAGAAGATAAAACTCAAGAAAACAAGAATTTCTTTACATTTTCCCTTTTCTGTTTTATTGCCTGGTTATGTGAAGCTCAGTTCTTCCTGTTTTATGCTGCACTTTGTTCAAAGAAACAAAATTCAAGTGTCAATCATGTCTATCTGAAGTTGCTATATCTTTCAATGCTAATTGTGCTCCTTAACAGTTTTCATTTTTCTATAAATTTAGAGCTCAATTGTACAAAGCTTAGAGGAAGCTGCTGCATTTTGGCTTTACAGCTATGGGCCTTCTCCTATGTCTGTCAAACAACGAAACACCTAGTCTGTATTCAGTTTCTACTAATTACTTTATTCCTTCATTAAGCACACAGATAAGCCCCTCATTTCCTGCTAATGCTATGGCAATAGAAATGAACAGATAGCTCTGGAGCTCTTGCTCACAGTTTTTGCAGTATGGTAAAAGAGGCAAACAATATGCAGAAAGCACAAAGAAGTGTAACCTGTACATTCAGTTGGCCTCTGTGGAAAGGATAACACCCTCCCAGCAGAGATAAGGATGTAGAACGGTCTAATCACTAATAATTTTTCTGTAGGCGTGTGACATAAACCTCCCAGATGTGAGGGAGGAATTGTAGGGTTGTGGGATCCAGTGTTTGCTCTGCTACAGGGCTCAGCTGCTCAGGAAGGCAGGACTTGAGAGTTTTGGCTGTGCTTAACTTACCTGTCAATGGGTGAGTTTCCTGCTGTGTGGCAGCCCCAGGACACAGTTCCAGGGCTTTGGAAGTGTAGTCTGGGGTGTGGGACAGCAGGAGCTGGCTTGGGGGTTCCCTGGGCCTGAGACACAATGAGGCCTGGGTCATCTGGTTCTCAGACTCTCAGAGGCTCATGCTCTTCTGGGAGCTGAGGAAGAGCTGAGAATGGATTGGGGACCCACAAGTTGGATCTAGTCCAGAGGCAGGGGGCAAAAGAGGAGTCGGGCTGGTCTATTAAGCTTGGATTGGTGGCAGCCGCAGCTACGAGGGCAGAGAGGCCTTCTACAGGATTCTAGACAGCGGCTCTATAGGCTAGGTCTTCTCATTGGCTCCCCACTGGTGGATCCCAATGAAAAGAGTCCATGTTTTTAAGCCATTAATAATTATGGCAGAATGTGGATGAGTAAAATCATACCCCACTTCTCAGGCTGGGCCTGAGGTTAAATAACTTTTGCAGGGAGAAATGTCTGGGAAGGAAAGCTTATTGGCTAAGTTCTCAGGCCTTTAGGTACCTCATTTAAATGGAGATCTGTCTTTAGCTTATGTTACCAGAGGTCATGTCCTCTACCTGCGGAGGGGCTTGGGGCATTGGCCTTACAAGACTGATGGCCACAAATCTGTGTAGGGCTGTGACAAGAGTCTGTTGTTCAGGAACAGGCAAAACACCTACTTTCCCTTCAAGGATGCTGAGGATTCCAGACTTAGCTCAACGGGGAACCAAACTATGTTTCAAGGTCCCACAAAGAATAGGGGATTTCTAGAGCAGCAGTGACTCAGTGCTGTAGATGTGATTGTTTCTCCCTTAATTAGCATAATTCAAAATCAAGAAGTAACTTAAAAAAATAGTAACATAAGACAATATTTACAACAGTCTGTTTCGAAACTAGGAGCAGAGCAACTTTGTTTTTCTTCCAGTGTTTGGCTAAAAACAATGATTTTGTTCTCTCTGCAGGAGTGTTCATGATCTCTGTCTTTAATGTCAGTTTGGACATTTGTTTTGCAGCATCTGGCACAATATGTTGATTATCTCCTTTGCTCTAAGAATCAGCTTTCATTAAGCAATGAGCTCTTCTCAGTTTGGTCAAGAGAAGGGGCAGAAAATCATGAGGTTGAGTATCACCAGAGGAAATTCAGTTCTGCCTTTCCTCTTGGAGCCTCTTAGGGGATACACACAAGGAAACAGCCTGGTTTGTGTCTTAGAGAAGCTTCTGGAGGCTAAAGGCTCCAAAAATTGTTCTCTTGAAATCTACGAGCTGTCTATATTCCTTATTAGTCCAAACA
>CM052700.1:16451560-16502222 GCA_028551405.1 Uromys caudimaculatus
CACAGGATTGAAGACTCAGTGTTCTGCTCAGATTTATATGCTAAGCAATTGGAGTATTTCTCTGGAAATAATAATGTTTAATGTTGAATGCAACTTATAATCCACTTGCCAGGTTATGATTAAAACTTTATTTAAAACTGCATGTGGTGATTCAACCATTTAATACCAGCACTAGGGAAACAGACTCAGGCACTCTCTATGATTTTGAGGTCAAGTAGGTCTATATGGTTTGTTCCAGATTGATCAGGTTAAATAGTGAAACTCTGTCTCAGACACAACAAAACAAAAAGCTATTCGTGTATCTCATTAAACCTTCCCAGGAACCTTGTAAAGATATAGCTCTTCTGATTTTTGTGGTCAAGCAACTTGTGAATAATAGAACTTATATGAAGTCACCAGAGCCTGGGTTGGTGTTTCCACTCATGTCTTCCCATTTCCCAGATTCTTGCTTTGTGGGAAGCTAAAACCCAGGCCCTTCTAACTGTTCATTGTATCCATATTCTCTGCATGCTTTAATGATGCATTTAGAGCATAGGTCCTGAGTTAGTTATGCTAGGTCTTTAAGTAAGTCAACTGATTTCTTCAGAGTCTTTCCTGTGGAAAGCTGAGACATCACAAGCATCTGCCTGTCCTGGGACACTGAGACCACTTTCTTCAACGCTTCTACTCCGCCATCCCCACTTCCCACTTCTCATGTCCTCCAAAGAGAAGATGTGTGAGTGTGTGTGTGTGTGTGTGTGTGTGTGTGTGTGTGTGTGTGTGTTTGTGTGTGTTTGAAGTCTAGAAATACTGGGATTCTTCCAGGTCAAGGGGGTAGATACAAATGAGACTAGCTGGTGGTATTGTGGAAGCATCTACACTGCATCCTTAGAACTTTTCTTACATAGTTGAGATGATTTAATGTCTGTCAACTCTTTCAGGTACATAATAGCACACTTGAGTGGTAACTCAGAGATATTTGGCTTAACCCAAAATTGCACATTTGAAATATCTCAAAATGTAAGAGCACTGGCCACATAAGCCTGATGACATTCTCACATTGGATCCATGGAATCCTCTGTTGAAGAAGAGAACTAACTCCTTAAAGTAGGTCTATGACCACCATATACACCACATGGCATGTATGCACTCAATCGCTCTCTCTCTCTCTCTCTCTCTCTCTCTCTCTCTCTCTTCCCTCTCTCTCTCTCTGTTTCTCTATCTCTCTCTCAAACACACATTCATACACATACACACCTACGAAACAATAATGTTCAATACAAAAGTTGTTTATTCTTTAATTCTATAAAAGGAACAATTTTATGAGACAGAACCTGGTCATCTAAGACACAGGCAGCACAAGTCTTTTGATAAGTACATGAGTAGATTAAGAAGTGTGAGGAAAAAATTGGAGGTGGGAATGGAAAAGAAATAAGGAAGCCTCCTAACAGTGATGATTCAAAGCTGGCTGGAAGTTAGTAATGGAGGCTGAAGTTATCGTGTTCCTACCTACTCTATCAGGCACAGGCTTGTCAGTGCATCTTCAGTTTCTCTTCTAGTCTCAAGCCATCCACCATTTCTCAGTGCTTGGTTAACCACAGTTACTTTCTTTGAAGAATAATTTAAATTATTTTCATAAAAAACAAGCCAGACAGTTGGATAATATACAATCAAATGAAAGTACAGTTTAGTGAGAGACTTGAACATATTCTGAAAAGGGTGAGTTCATGGCAAGAGACTATTGAAATCAACCAGTCTTTTATTTCCTCTCTTTATTCTATTGTTATTACCATTGTTTTCATTACTATCATTGCCATTTGTATTATTATTGTCATTGTTATGATTATTGTGTTCTATGAGGTCAAGCCTTTGTACATCCCCTACCCTGACCTGTACCCTCAATCCCAGTGAAGTGTCTAAATTCTTCAGCATGAGCAGCATTACTAGTAATGTGCACAGCGAGAGCTTTGAATGAAATGCTATTGATGCAAAACCCATCTTTTCCCTTAAGAAATAAGCGATAAGATGTTCTGGAATCATTTTGAGGGACCATGGCTCCTTGTTCCAATACTGAATCAGTTTCATGAAGTTTTGTAGTTTTAAAGAACATAGAAAGTCATAAATCCAGAGAATTTCAGCATACATTAGTGGGTATACATCAGAAAGGTTGTTACAGCCAGATGGGGGAAGCTTTTCTATTGTTCATCAGAGGACATTCTTAGACTTCAGGTGGTAGAAGTTAGTGGGCGGCTATGTTCATAAATTTATCTTTTCTTAATTTTTTTTTTTATTATTATTAATCATTCCATTCGTTACAAATGATATCCCACTTCCTGGTTACCACCTCTACCAACCCCCATCCCATGATATGCCACTTCTCTGCTTCCCCTCTGCCACACACCCCCATCCCACATCTGCCCTCCCACCTCCATTTTGCCTGTATGAGAGTGTACTCACACCCACCCACAATCTCCTGCACCACAGCTTCAGCATCTCCCTACTCTGGGGCATCAAAACTCCCTGGGACCAAGGGCCTTCTGTCCAGTTGCTGTCGGGCAAGGCTATCCTCTGCTACATATGTATCTGGAGCCAAAGATCCGTTTAGGTACCCCTTGGTTGGTGGCCATTACTCTGGAAGAACTTGGTGGTCAGGCCAGCCTATGTTGTTCTTCCCATGGGGTTGCAATCTGCTCCTCCAGTCTTTCTGCCAGCTCCTCCCATCAGTTTCCCTGAGTTCAGCCTGATAGTTGATTCCAAACATCTGTGTCTGCTTTGGTAAGTTGCTGGCCATACCTCCCCAGGAACTATTACACTTGGTTCCTGTCCTCTTGATCAGAGCAACAGTGATGGGTTTGGTGTGTGCAGACATGATGTATCCCCAGGTGAGGCCATTGCTGGTTTGCCCTTCCTTAAGTCTCTGTTCCATTTTTTATCCCTGCTCTTCCATGTGTGTTCTTTTATATCTGGGTTCCCTCAACAGGATGATATTTTCTAGTTCCATCCATTTGACTGCAAATTTCATGAAGTCATTGTTTTAATCCCTGCGTAGTACTCCATTTTGTATATGTACCACATTTTCAGTATCCATTCTTCTGTTTTTGGACATCTGGGTTGTTTTGAGCTTCTAGTTATTATAAATAAGGTGACTTTGAATATTGTGGAGCATGTGTCCTTTTTATAATTTGGAGCATCTTCTGGGTGTATGCCCAGGAGTGATATAGCTGGGTCTTCACGTTGTGTTATGTCCAGTTTTCTGAGGGTCCACCAGACTGATTTCCAGAGTGCTTGTACCAGTTTGTAATTCCATGAACAATGGAGGAGTGCTTTTCTTTCTCCACATCCTCACCAGTATCTGCTGTCACCTGAGTTTTTGAACTTAGCCATTCTGACTGATGTGAGGTGGAATATCAGGGTCGTTTTGATTTGCATTTCTGTGATGACTAAGGATATTGAACATTTCTTTAAGTGTTTCTCAGCCTTTTGAGATTCCTCAGTTACGAATTCTCGACTTAGTTCTGTACCTCACTTTTTAATAGGGCTATTTGATTTTCTGGAGTCTGCCTTGAGTTCTTTGTATATTTTGGATATAAACCCTCTATAGGATGTAGAGTTGGTAAATATCTTTTCCCAATCTGTTGGTTGCCATTTTTTCCTATTGATAATGTCCCTTGCTTTACAGAAGCTTTTTAATTTTATGAGGTCCCATTTGTCAGTTGTTGATCTTAAAGCATAGGCCACTGGTGTTCTGTTCAGGAAGTTTTCCCTTGCGCCCAAGTATTTAAGGCTCTTCCCCACTTCCTCTTCTATTAGATTCAGTGAATTTGGTTTTATGTGGAGTTCCTTCACCCACTTGGAGTTGCGTTTTGTGCAAGGAGATAGGTATCAATCAATTTACTTTCTTCTCCATGCAGACTGCCAGTTGAACCAGCACCATTTGTTGAAAATACCATCCTTTTTTTTTCCACTGAATGGTTTTAGCTCCTTTGTCAAAGATCAAGTGACTGTAGGTGTGTGGGTTCATTTCTGGGTTTTTAATTCTATTCCATTGATGTACCTGCCTGCGTATGTACCAATATTACACAGCGTTGTTGTTGTTGTTGTTTTTATCACTATTGCTCTATA
Organism: Uromys caudimaculatus; assembly: GCA_028551405.1. Classification (NCBI taxonomy): domain Eukaryota; kingdom Metazoa; phylum Chordata; class Mammalia; order Rodentia; family Muridae; genus Uromys; species Uromys caudimaculatus. The sequence continues at coordinate 16,455,662 of CM052700.1, forward strand.
ATATTGCTTGAAATCATTGATGGTGAATCCCGCAGAAATTCTTTTATTGTTAAGAATACTTTTTGCTACCCTACGGAGCTGGAGAGATGGCTAAGGGTTAAGAGCATTGACTGCTCTTCCAGAGGTCCTGAGTTCAATTCCCAGCAACCACATAGTGGCTCACAACCATCTGTAATGGGATCTGATGCCCTCATCTGGTGTATCTCAAGACAGCTACAATGTACTCATTAATAAAATAAATCTTTTTTAAAAAAAGGCTGGAGAGATGGCTGAGGGTTAAGAATACTTATTTGTTTTCCAGAGGTCTGGAGTTCAAATCCCAGCAAGAACATGGTAGCTCATGACCAGCTGTTCACAGATTTCATGAAGTTTTTCTCTATTAGTCACAAGATGTTCGTTCTGACACAGGTTACTTAGAGAGCTAGAGCTAGCCTCTGGTAAGATGATTAGTCCCTATACCACAACATGACAACGTTCCCAGTTCTCTGTAGTTTACATCAGACATTGCTGTAATAATTTCTTTCCAGGAATTCTCATCAAAAACCCATGGGCAAAACTCGTAGAAAAAAAAATTATCTCATCTCATCTTTATAAAATCAATTGTGAATATTTTCACAACAGATAGTCTGTAAATTAAATAATTGTCATGTGATGATCTATATCAGAGTTCCTTAAATGAATATCTCCTTGAATCCCATCACTTCATGCATAAAATGTCTTTTTTGTATATTCTAAAGTATATCCTATGTAGATTTTAAAGTAATAACAATAAAATATCATAAAACAACTAAAAAGTACAGAAATAGGGGATTATCTAATTAGCAATGTATATAAATGCTTAATAAGTATATATGTCTTTAAAAATCTTGAGATCAATATCTATAAAATGAAGAAATTTTTATTTATCAGAAAAGTATCTATCAGAAAAATAGTGTATATTGGTGTAGAGGTATACAGCTATAGTTCTAAGACAGGAAAGAGTGAGGCCAAAGGCCTGTGAGTGTGAGGTCAGCATATGCCAAAATAGTAAGATATAACAAGTATCTCAAAAAATCAACAACAAAACAAAACAGAAACTTAACACCAGAACAAAGCAAATCTGTAGCCTGAGTCTTTAGCTAAGGGGGAGAGTATTTACTGAGCATGCTCATTGCCTTAAATTCAATATCCCAGCACCAAAAAACATCAGCAAGAAGACCACTCCACATATAATGGCATCAATGTTCACAGTAAATATTATCTCTGATTAAAAAGCTAGAAGAGTGTAATGGAAAATTTACTAGTAGTAATGGGAGCACTTTAAATGCTTTCCTAATACATATTTCAAGCTGATATTAGCATAATTCAAAATCAAGAAGTAACTTTAAAAAAATAGTAAAATAAGAGAAAATTTCCGACAGCCTATTACAAAATGAGGAGCAGAGCAGTTTCAGCCTCTTTTTCCTAGTGGTTTTGCTAAGGACACTGGTTTTGTTCCCTCTGCAGGAGTGCTCACCTTATCAGTCTTCAGTCAATCACGAACATTTGTTTTGCAGCATCTGGCATAGTATGTTGCTTCTCTCCTTTGCACCAAGGCTCAGCTTTCATTAAGCTATTTCCTCTTTTCACTTTGGTCAAGAGGAGGGGCAGAAAATCGTGAGGTTGAGTATCACACAGAGTAAATTCAGTTTTATCTTTTCTCTTGGAGCCTCTTGGGGTATAAAGACAAGTAATGGCCAATTTTCCCTCAACTGGAGGATCAATTCTGTCCACCAGGGTCACTTCAGGATAGAGACACAGGTAACAGTAGCTGCTCTTATTGTTTTTCTACCAAATGATCAAATATACTCTAGAGAATTTCATATGGTGTGACATGAGAGTGGGATTGATGGGGAAGCCCTGTTTGTTGTGTTAGATCAGGTTAACTCTGGCAGCATGTGAAGACTGTCATTCTGTACTGCTTATTTTCTTTCAGAGTATGCCGTGACTTTTATTGTGTGCTAGGAAATTAAGGTAGAGGGAACTATGGTGTTCATTACTGTTTAACTTTGTGAAATGTTTATATATTATCCATCTGAAAGATGTCATAATAGGAGCCAGATATGATAGGTCAATATGAAAAGGTAATTTCTCTAACACCTACATGAACGTGCAGTGAGAAAGCTCCCATTGCAAAGTTGTCTTCTGGACACATGCACCTTTGCTTGGTCCGCGCCACCCCAAGAGCAATAATAAAAAATAACAATTTTGTAAAAGAATTCTGTACTAGAACGATGCTTTTTTGGTCATGAAATAAGGCAGAGAGTAAATTATGTCAGAAAACTTCATGAATTAAAAAAAAAGAAAGACTACAGAAGAATGCTGTAACATGTTCAGCATTTTGTCCATATTATCTGCTGGCTCTCCTCTCAGGTATTAATGCACGGGTAAGGTCAGTTACAAATACTATTTACTAATACATTGATATCTATTATCACATTGTATCCTCATGGGCATTAACTCATGTCTGCTGCATAGTGACAAAATTTATTTTCATATATCATTTTCTTACATGGAATGATTAGAGATTAATACTTCCTATTGTATACTCTGTGCCTCGCTCTGATGCTCCCTCACCCCAGCCAGCAATGTGCCCTTTCTACTTTCCTGGTTGCTGGAGTTACTAAAGTTTATAAATCATTTCTGAAGACTTTGAGCCAGGAGCCTCAGGTGAGAGAGGATATTCAGTATTGTCTTTCTGGGTCTGGATTATTTCACTCAGTAGGATCTTTTCTAGTTGAATCCATTTACCATGTCCAAGTATGGAGAGGAATGTGTAGGCTATGGCTGTGTGGAGAGGTTGGACATCTCAGCTGATTGGGGCTTCAACCCAAGAGATATTTATGTGTCTTGGATCATCTGCAGTATTCACCTTCAAATATTCCTTTCAAGGTTGTGTCTAGGAATCTCTGGGAGTCACGTATAAATAAAAAGACTGAAAGAACATTTAATATTCATGTGTTTATCAAAATGTGTAAATAATTTTAAGGCAACAGTTTCATTTATTCCTAAAGCCTGGACTCTTGTTATTCCAATAGATTGCTTACAAGTTTTTCAATAATTTTCAGTGGTTCTAATTTTACCTAACCTTTTTACATGCTGAATATTTTATACAGCCGACTGTGTCAATATCACAATGACTTAGCAAATTTTTATTTCTTTCCATATTTCCTAAAAATAATTGCTGTGACAATTAGAAATTTAAAGGATTTCAATAGAAATCTGCACAGGGTTCTCTCCTGTAAGGGAAATCGGGGTCAATCCGTGTCAGGGTGTTTGGATCATTAAGTGAGTTAGTATGATCCAAGCCTTTCCCAACCTCATGTATAATCAGATCCAGGGACCTACTTAAAGGTGGACATTTTAACTTTTTCTTTAGAAATCACTCAAAAACATATTTTAACAGAGAACATACTCTACATACTCCAACAATGAGTGAGCAGGCAGTCACTCATTCAGCTGTGAGAGTTCATAAGTCTTCAGGGTTGCAGAACCAAGTGAGGTGTGAGGAGAATCAAGGGCCCAGAAAAGCTGGTTACAGAGGTAAGTGTTTTAATTTAATAAAATCACATGTTTCTTTTTACTCATTTTAAAGTTTAAAAATTAGATATATCCCACTAACTTTTATGGAAAACTGTAATATTCCATTTCATCTGGGCTTGGTTATAAACAAGGGTGGGAGAGAAGATAAGAGTTTTCGTTGGTACAAAATCGTTCAAAACTAAGTTTAAAAAACAAAGCAATCAAACTTTAAAATTAAAAAAGAAAAAATTATAATCTTACTTCTGCTTTTTAGTTACTAGCTAGTTACCAAAAAACCAGATGAGCAGAGTAGAACAGTGAGGGTTTATACAAAAAAAAATTCTTGAGAATAAAGAAATGAGAAGCCATTAGGATCTTTTTCTTATTATTATTTAGTCTATGCAAGAAGAATTCTGAAACCTTGAAAACTAATAGACAAACTAGAGTCCAGAAAAAACCCAAGAAATGTTCTAGAGAAACAAAATCCTAAGGAAATGAAACTTGTGCCTTAGGAACAATACTTTCATTAAAGAAGAAAGCGTTTTAATTGTCATAAATATCCCCAACATCTAATGCAACATGGTAAAAATAGTTGTCCATCAGAAGAGGAAGTCTCCTCCTGGAAATAAATTTGCAGAGGAAGGAAGAGGGATGACAGGTTAGCGGGGCTAGAAATAAGTAAATCCCAGTGTGTGTTCCTGAAAACGTCAAGGAATACTTTTGTTTATGAATGAAAAAGCAGATATATCACTTTTTATTCTCTTTTTAGTTACTCTGTACACACTGTTACAGCTGTGTCCCAAGCTGAGATCTTTCTCTTCTTTGATAGAATGGTAATCAGAGGTATGAGTTTCAGATTCCAAATACCTTAGATACACCTAAATGTTCAGTATTATATAGAGCAAAATCAAACTTGCAGGTAAGAAGAAATAGTTGACTTATAGGCCCTTTCAAGGATGGGGCAGAACACAGGTCAGGCACAGAGCAGCTGTGGTTCCCTACCAGTTCTCAAGAACATCCATGCCTCTTTCCTTCTTCTCCATCCTCAGTTATCTTTCTTGATGGACCGCATGCTCCAGTTTGGTATCTTGTACTTGTATTGTATTTATGCTTCCAATGTCTTCTGTAGAATGTACTATTATTCCTGTAGAACTGAGTGAGGGCACATGTCTGTTCATCCAGCTCCTTCTAAGCTGAGTTAGAAAGATTCACAATATAAGGCTAAAGCAGAAATAAGTGCAAATTTTTGTGAAACTTCACACACGTAGGATTTCTACAGTCAGTGCATTTTATGTAGAAATGTACAATTTTGAGAGCATATTTTTGATAAGTTTGTATCATCACTTGTGCAAAATTTCCCCTTGTTTCGATGCTACAGAAAATTGTAATTAGTATTGAGATGTTCTCTTTTCAAGGTGATATTCTTGCTTTGTTTTGTTGATTTAAGAATGTCCTGTCCCCTGGCACCTCATTGTGATAGCTTTCGAAATCCTCCGTTCCCTTCTGCTGGTTACTATTGCAGTGTTGGTGACAAACAGTGAGTAATTGAGATACCTTGTGTTTGATGTTTTGCCCAAACAATAGCTTTAAACATAAACTAGGGAGTTATACACTCTGTCCATTGTCCTGCCTATAATCAGGTGATGAGCCAGAATCTTTGGACATTAATATTTTTTTCTGACACACTACAGAGTCTGTTGTCTTTCGTACCTAATGTGTTATCTCTGGGACTGTTTGTAGTTTCCCTTTTCTGTCACATTTTTGGTTATACTCCTTCTGAGGACTTGGAGATAGTCTGCTTTCTGAGCTCAGGTGATTGTTAATCTTACATAAACATTTTGTGAGAAACAGCTATGCAAAGAATCAGTGTCTTTCTTTTCCTATCTCCTCTATGTATATGAGGTCATGCGTAAGTAGAAAGACTTCATATATACAGAGAAACTGAAGTCTAACGCTCATTGGACTCCTCCCCATTTACAGAGGATGCATTGCATGTGCTCCAATATGAATTGTGCTATTTCTTACCATTTTTTAGTTGCTGTTTTCACAGTGTGTTAAGTAGTCTCTGAATATGTTATTTAGGTTATTATTTGTAAATTTATCCTTCAAAAAATGAAGTGATTGGAAGTTACTTCCACCATAATTTTTTTCAGTTGTATTATTTGTTTTTCAGTCAACTTACCTTAGAGAAAAATTGATCTATCTGTTTCTATAGTGAGTTAATTGAAATTCTATCATATAAATGTTAACATATGAATGAAAGTAATGATATGTATTGGCTGTTAAGATGAAACTTTTTCTCTAGTCTTAAATTTTAATATGTACTCCTTATAAGCATTTTTGATATTACATCTGTGACTAATTCAGTTTTTCAATATTGCCAAGAAAAACATGAACTGCAGGAAACTTTAAACCACCACCATAACTGCAGCACCATGCAAAGTGACATGAACTTAAAGGAAGACGTGCTGAGAAATAAGTCTATAGAGTGTAGTCCAGGCAACGATCTTCTGGAATCTTTCAAAAGAGAACAGATCAGATGGTACAACAAAACCAAGTCCTCAAAGCACACAGGTATGAGGTGTGGGAGGAATGTGAAGACAGATATGCATTATTATCTATTGTTTCTTACCTGGAAGCTCTGAAGTTCCAACGGCAGCTTTTGATGATGCTGGTAATCTTTGTGTTAATTATTTGTGGGCTCCTTATTTCATGTAGGGTCCTGGAAACCAAGAAATCACTGTTTGGATTAGGAGAATCTTAGAGTTTCTAGAAGTCAGTGTCTTTTTTGGCACTCCTACTGTTCCCTGGGGATGGAACTACAAATCACTGCCCCTGAGAATTTGACTGTTTTGGATTATGGGAAAATCTGAATCTCGAACTTTGTTGCTGACAGAACATGGAAATTTTTAGTAAGAGTGTATTTATCAATTATTTGTGCTAAAATGGACTTAGAGCATTTACGTAGATGCAGTTATAAAAATTATTTTGTCTGTCTTTCTGTCTGTGTCTGTCTCTCTGTGTCTCTGCGTCTCTGTCTCTGTCTCTGTCTCTCTCTCTCTCTATCTATCTCTGTCTCTGTGTGTGTGTGTGTGTGTGTGTGTGTGTGTGTGTGCCTGTATTCCATATTAATTGTTTTGAGAGAGGTGTTATGTTACAAATATAACAAAGGTACCTTCCCTAGCGCAGACATGGAAACTTTACCATGGTGTGCACACATTGCAGTTCTGTCAGTGACACAGTAAATGAAGCTAGAAAGATGGAAATATCAAGTGTCACAAGGAACATTTCTTACCCTTCATCCTGATTGGTTATCTTTAACTGACACAGTTTATCAATCATCATTAAATATTTTTTTTAGCATTTAGATTTTATAAAACCCTATTGCATATAATCTCACTACACTGTGACATTAAGATGTGACAATTCTCATTATGTAAGGACTAATATATTTAAAATTGCTACATTAAAAAGTTTGTGACAGAAAAAAAGTTATAAAAACATCTTTAAAATATTCCAGACCCATGGAAAATGTACTGTGTTATTACTTTAAAGAAACTTAATGATCTGAAAAGGGCAGCATAATGATGGAATGCCTATGATTATGAGGTTAAGGGAGGAGGATTATAACTGCCAGGACAATGCGAACATCCCAGCAAATTCCAGGCCAGCCTGAGCTACACATGGTCCCTCTTCACAGGAAATGAATGTTGGACATAAAGTTTGTTAACCGAGTATGGCCATTCCCAGCCGCTCACAAAAAATATTTATATTGAAGTGATCTTGATACACAAACTGCACACATTTTAATGTATTGAACTTGAAACATTTGTGAATGTGGGCATACCATTGAAGGCATCAACATAATCAGGAGACCAGACTATGAACAACAAAACCTCCTTTGTATGTCTCTTATTTCTCTTAAGGTAAGAGCATGTAACACAGACCATGGCACAAACAGAGTGTATGGACAGGTGCTGGTACAACGCATTACTGCAGATCTAGAAATCTGACATCGGTTTAGCTGCCTCTGAGTACCAAGTGCTTATTGCCTCTTCTCTAGCCTCTAGTATCTTACAAGCTTCTGCTTCATAGAGTTGGGCTGTTTTCAAAACCTGATGCATCAAATGATAAACTTGGTCCTATATCTGGTGTGTTTCACTTTGCACACAATCCTCAAATTCATCCATGTTCATCATATACATCAATATCTCTCTTCTGGGTTTTAATGTGAGACATGATGTCTTTCTCCAGCCCACGGTGACTGGAACTCACTGTATTACCAAGGATGGACTGAAATTCACCACTTAGCCTAGGTCAGTCTTAAATTGGTGATGACCCTACTGTCTCTCTTTTTGGAGTGCTCAGGTTATAGACATAAGTCATCATGCTGGGCTGACTGATTTCCCTTTAAAGGATAAATAGTATTCTTTTGTGTGTTTGTGCTACATTCAGTCAACTGACTCATTGGTGATTGCCACATAAAAAGTTTTTTGTATCTCTACTGTTATAAACAATGTTGCATAGATCATGGGAACACATGGGTCTCTGTGCATTATAGAATCTCAATTTCAGAGACCAGTGAGATTTTAATTAATTTTACACAGGCTTAACAAATACATTGTTCTGGTAACAGAATACCAGAAAATAATAAGTTTAACTATCTACCTTCTCTGTTGTAGGCAGCAAAGTTGAAAATAACTGGTTCTGCTATGGTATAAAATGTTATTATTTCATAATGGACACAAAACCGCGGATTGAATGCAAACAGGCCTGCCAGAATTCCAGGTTATCCATTCTGACGATAGATAATGAGGATGAACTGGTACTGAGATACTTACTTGCCCCTTTATTCTCTTAGACTGCCTCTAACCCTGAATAATGAGATATTCAATCCAGTTTTTTTTGTTGTTGGTTGTTTTGATTTTCTTTTTTGTTTGTATATGGTTTTCCGGTAATGTGAACAAAACTGTGGGACACAGGTCTGTTAAGAAGAGACTCTTTCTACAGAGACCAGACAAGGCAGTCCCCTTAGAAGAACATAACCCATTTACAGGCTACAGCTTTTGGGACAGTAACAGCTCCAGTTGTTCTGGACCCACAGAGGACAACACCGCACAAGTGCATGGAAGCCCCATGAATGTTCTTTGTTTGGTGGTTCTGACTCTGAGAGACACCTGGGTCCAGGATAGTTCATTCTGTTGGTCTTCATGTGGAGTTCCTATCCCATTCAGATCCCACCGTCTTTTCACATATTCTTCTATAAGAGTCCCCAAGCTGCATTCATTAATAGGGTCAGGAATTGATGCTCTTCCACGGTATGAGTCTCGGGTTGAGCTGGATACTAGTTGGCTGTTTCCTCAGTCTTTGCTCCATCCCCAGTCCCTGCATTTATTGTACACAGGATAACTTTTGGGTTAAAAGTTTTGTGGATGTGTTGGTATCCCTATCACTCCCCAGGGCTTCTCTCCCCAGGCTACATAGAATCACAGCTAAGGATACCCCCATTGATTCTTGTGTGCTTCCCCTATCACTGGTTTCCATCTCTTCCTGGAGATGTCCCCTACCACCTGCCCCATCAGTTGCAGATTTCTATTCATTCTCATGGCCATCAAACCATCACCCCACCCATCCCTACACCGGAACCTGAAACCCCACAACCCCTCATGATCCCGCTCCCACACAGTTCCCTCCCTCCATCAGCCTTTTATGACCATTCCATTCCTGCTTCCAAGTCAGATTTATGCATCCTTGCTTGTGCCCTTATTTTTGTCCAGTCACTTGGGTCTGTGAAGTGTAGCATGGGCATCCTGTATTTTATGGCTAATGTCCACTTATAAGTGAATACATACCATGCATGTCCTTTTGGGACTTGGTTACCTCACACAGGATGATATTCTCAAGTTCCATCCATTTGCCTGCAAAATGTTTTTCACAGCTGAATAGTATTCCATTGTGTAGATGTACCACATTCTTTATCCATTCTTCAGTTGAGGGACATCTAAGGTGTTTCCACTTTCTGGCTATTATGAAGAAAACTGCTATGAATATACAAGTTTCCTTGTGGGATGGCGGAGTGTCTTTTTGTTCTATGCCCAGGAGTGGTGTAGCTGGTTCTTGAAGTAGAACTTTTGCCAGTTTTCTGTGAAATAAACAAATTGATTTCCATCTAAACTGTGAGTTTCCAGAACACTTCAGACTCTAACACTGGTGCGAGAATTGGGAGGGTTGTGTCCAAGTTGGCACTCCTAACAGCAATGAGGAGTGTGCCCCTTGCTCCACATCCTTGCCAGCATGTGCTATCATTTCAGTTTTTAATCTTAGCCATTCCTATTGGGGTAAGGTGAGATCTCAGAGTTGTTCTGATCTGCATTTTTCTGGTGGCATGACTTTGAACATTTCTTAATGTGCTTCTTGGACATTTGAGATTTCTGTGTGAGATTTCTAGTGTTTAACTCAGGCATAGAAGATAAAATAGAAGAAATTGATATATCAGTTAATGAAAATGCTAAATCTAGAAATTCCTGCCTTAAGCAGGAAGATTGTGAGTTCAAGGCCAGCCTTGGTTACATAGTAAGACTTGGTCTAAGAAACACAGTCATAAATCATGACATGATCCCAATATCTCAGAAAACCTAAAACTTTTATTTTAAATTACTTATTGAACTGACATAAGTTTTGATTTAAATGCGCTACTAGTAGGAATTCACTATAGAAAATGAACATAGTGGGACAGGGGGTTGGGGGGAGGACAGGAAAGCAGATAATGACACAGGAATGCTGCTAACTTTTCCTGCGTGTTTGCTCACCCAACAGAAATTTCATCATAAGGTCTGTTGTTTCCTTTACAGAAGTTCCTCCAGCTCCAAGTTACTCCAGGCACTTACTGGATTGGATTGTCATATGATAATAAACAAAAGGATTGGGCATGGATTGGCGGTGGCCCATCTAAACTGTGAGTTCCCAGAACCCTTCAGACTCTAACACTGGTGCGAGAATTGGGAGGGTTGTGTGCAAAGGCTTTTCTCTCATTTCCCATGGCTCTCCTCATTTTCTATGGAGCTCATGGGTAAGGACAAGTTGCATAAGGCAGTGTCTGTGCAAGTGTTATAAACAGAAAATATATGGTCTAGGAGCTGACCAAAAGTGGCTTAATACTGCATATATCTCAGGATCGTGTCCCCTACCCCAATATTTCATTTATTTACATTTCAAATGTTATCCCCTTTCCTGGATTCCCCTCCTGAAACTCCCTATCCCATCTCCCCTGCCCCTGCTTCTATGAGGGTGCTCCCCCACCCTCCACCCACTCCTGCCTCCCCACTCTGGAATTCCCCTTCATGGTCATTGAGCCTTCTCAGGACCAAGGGCCTCTCCTCCCATTGATTGCCTGACAAGGCCATCCTCTGCTATGTATGTGGCTGGAGCTGTGGGTTACATCATGTGTACACTTTGGTTGATGGTTTAGTCCCTGGAAGCTCTGGGTGGGGTGTCTGGTTGTTTGATACTGTTGTTCTTCCTATGGTGTTGCAAACATCTTCAGCTCCTGCAGTCCTTTCTCTAATGCCTTCATTGGGGACCCTGTGCTCAGTCCAATGGTTGTCTGTGAGCATCCACCTCTTTATTTGTCAGGCTCTGGCAGAGCCTCTCAGGAGACAGTTATATCAGTCTCCTATAAGCAAGCACTTCTTGGCATCTAATTTGTGTCTGTGTTTGGTGTCTGCAAAGGGAACTAGAATGTCAACAACTTAAGATGGTCTGAAGTGACTGAATGATCATGACAGATACAATGAGTGTGAGTCTCTCAGACATTCATGTGTCATATTTGCTGTTGTTAGCTTATATAATTGTTGGTTATTTATAAATATAAGAACATGTTTATATGCATATGGTAACATTTAGAGTTTGGTGACAGAGGTAGAGATAATGCCTCCATCCAGGTTCAGAGTTTTTTACGGACATTGATAGTACAGGTCTAGGTGAGCACCATTGTGAGAGTGAAGCTAAGACTCATGATGCAGAATATGTGCTTCATATGTATCTGTGAATAGTTAGTGTCTATTGTATCCCTGTCCTCTTTGCCCTTGTTCAGCTTACATCCTTCATTGATTGCCCCGATAAGGATATCTCATGCCTGGCTGATGTGTCCACTCATTCCTACTGCAACTCTTCTCTCCTGTCCGTATTCATGGCAACATGGCTTTCATTTATCTTCCTTTTCTGTTCCTATGGTAAATCGAAATACTTTGTTTCTTCCTGGTTTTAATCCAAAGTGAAAGAAAGGTAATCATTTGGTAAAGTTTTATCCCTTTACCATTTCTGCTCTAAGGAGGTTGGTGGTATTCTTTGACATAGATTTTTACTAGGCTAACCTGGTTCAAATTCACTGTATTTCCCAAACATGCTTTGAATTCTTGAACTTCATGGATTCATTATTTAGTATTTAAATGACCATTTCACATAGATAAACTGTTCTTCTTGCTCTGAGATTTAGGAGAAAGACAGACTGCCAGGTTATGATGATCTTTTGAAGGTTCAGCTCTGCTGCAGCCTAAGCCTGTAAAGGAATCTCCTTACTGAGCATTTGTAAATGCATTGAGCGAGGTTTTAATTATTAGTTATTATTTGATTAGGCCCTCACTCTATAGCCTAGTCTGACCTGGTTATAATCTTCCTACTTTAGCCTACCTGGCCTTTCCTAGTGTCTTATTGTTTAGTCTACAATTTAAAGTACGTTTTCCCAAGAATGTAGTTGCAGCACTTGCAGGGTAGTCTGTGGATCACCATGCTTCAGTGAAGTCCCATTGTCTCTAGGGCAGGGAAGTAAGAACAACAGCAGCAGTTACAAACCTTCTACTGTGACTGTATTCCAAACTTCCCATTTCCTCTAAAAATGAGGTAAATACTACCTTGTTCTTTGAGCTATGTAATGCATTTCTTCTTTTTATCTGTTGTTTTGGCAAAGAATATCAGAGGAAATCAACTTTAATATAAAATTATCCATTAGAAATATTGAAAAATATGTTTACTTGCTCATGAAATATTAACAGTGCAGTATATATGAAGAACTGAGTTGTGAACAAAAGACAATTTTTTTCATTCATATTTCATTTAATTTTTGGGTCATGTACACACATGTACATGTGAATTTTAGAGCACAAGTGCAGCTGGAAAAAGAACTGAGGGAGTTATTTCTCTACTACTTTGTGAGGTCTGAAGTCTGACTACATATTGTCAGGTTTGGTGAGGCACGTTACTGGCCCAAGACCTTTTTTAAAAATGAGTTTAGAGAAAATTAACAGTTTTATTGATACACTTATGATTAAGTCTATATTTTGTACATTTTGGTTAATAAATCTTGTTTTTAAAACCTTGGGATAAGTCAATATAAGATTATAAGAATTTGAGTATGTAAAGATAATGTTATGGGCTTCTATTTGTTACTTGGCTGTTTTTTGTTAATTTTTGGACATAGGAGAATTTATACATTTGGAATGCATTTATTTGCTGTAAAATATATGTTTAGAATTGATCAGTAGTTGCCTAACTCGTTCAAGAAACTCATTCAAGCTCCCATAATCTACATTATGTCCTCATTCACTCTCTGTCTCTCTCAGATCCAGTTGATGAAAGCTGATATCTCAGAGTAGTACTTGCTGCAGCCAGTGGCTTGTGATAGCACAAGATTCACTTTCTTATAGGTTCATGAGTTTAGGGGACAGCTTAGGCTTCGCAGAATGTTTGACATCACTGTGTGATACAGAGTGAGACTCTGTCTGATGAAGCCTAACAATAACAATGATAGTAATAAGAAGCTATCCAGAAATACTTTCTTGAGTGAAGCAATTTCCTTTATAGCATCATAATAAACCTCAAAAATTCAGTATGGACCTTGTAATATGTTTTAATCCATAACCCATATTCATAACTGTCAGTGTTATGGACCATGTCACTGTCAAAATTTCTTCATGTTCAGGATCATGCAGTGCATTCCCTGTAATGTCCTTTAATTCGGAAATGATTTGGATCATTTTTTCTTTGCTCATTTGTTTGACAGTTTCATTTTAAAAAATCAAGTCTTGTAGTTGGGGTCTGCGTGTAATAAAATGCACCCACTGCATGTTATGATGTTTGAATTTTAACAAATATTTACACATTTTCAAGCACCATTGTGCAAACTAGTTTTAAGTGAACTGAGAGAAGCTAGTGTCATGTGAGAGGAGAAAGTGCCTCAATAAGATATGACTGTAAGGCAGCCTGTAGGGACTTTTCTTAGTTACTGATGTGAGAGAGCCCAGCCTATTATGGGTATCACCCCTGGGATGGTGGTGTTGGCTACACTAAGAAGATAGGTTGAGCAAATTTTGGGGAGCAAGACAGTAAGTTGCACTCCTTCCTGACATCTGCATGAGATTGTGCTTCCCAGCTCCTGCCAGCTTGGCTCTTGCCCTGACTTCCTTCCATTATGGATGGTAATGTGGGAGTTTAAGCAAAATAAATCTGTTCTCCCCAAGTTGCTTTGTCCCTGAGGTTTTATCACAGCAACAGAAAACCATCAAACTAAAGCATCAGTTTTGCTACCCTCTTAAGTTCTTTTCTGAACCTTGTTCCACACCTGGCCCTGGGAAGCAGACATGTGCTCTCTTGTACTATAAATGGGTTTGTCCTAGTGCAGAGTGGCTTGTTCTGTGTACAGATTTGTGATTGGCTCTGTGTTTCCCTGCATCTTTCCCTATTATTGTCATTATGATGTTTTCACTAACTCAAGCTGTTTTCTTAGATCAGTGTTTCATTCTCCTTCTTACAAAACACTTTTGCACTGCCAAAATATTCCACAGTATTTCTCCATTCACTTATGAACATATGTGTTTGCAAATTTTGACATTTTTGAATGTTGTCATGTAACTTCATGTGCAAGTCACTGAATAAACATGCATTTTATTTGTTTTTATTAATTATCTTTTGTGAACTGCTGTCTGATGGGTTCTTCCTTCCTTTTTCCCTATATTCAACATTCACACATGATTATTTGTCTGTGCTTATGATAATGTCTTATGGCTGTCTAATGTGTATATCCATCCCTATTGTAATTTACCTGTTTTGTCTATGCTCCCAACAACATTTGGTTTAATATATGTTATTTGTTTTAAATTCCTAAATATGTTAAATATTAATATTCCATTTCTCCTCATTGTAATCCTGAAGTTCAAATGCAGTGACATATTTTGCTAAAGACTGATCCCTTCAAAGTCTCAGTCCCTGTATTTAGGTTGGATTTCATTTATTTTTCTTCTTTGACAGAATCTCATTAACTGAGTCCAGCCTCAAACTCACTATATATTGAAGGTTAACCTTAAGTTTAGATCCTCCTACCTTCATCTCCCAAACCCTAGTAATACAATTGTATCTCACTAGGCCTGGATGTATTTAATATTGGGGCTCTCCAATCTGAGTGCATCCTATAGTCAGATTTCTCTATTGGGGATAAAACTGGCTGCAGTACTTCCCTGAAAAACTGAGGTTTGGTCCAATACCTGCTAATATTTCAGTCTGAGTAGAAATCAGACATATGCCGTTTTATATAAGAAAATCTTAATTATTAAATAATTACTTCTGTTTCAGCCTATGTGCTAATTTGCTCTGTTTTTATTTTTATTTTTCTCCTATTGGATATTTTCTTTATTTACATTTCAGATGTTATCCCCTTTCCCAGGTTCTCCTCCAGAACCCCCCTATCCCAACTCCTTCCCCCTATTTCAATGATTGTTCTCCCTCCCCCACGATTCCCACCTAGCTCTGTACACCATTTTTTAATAGAATAATTTGATTCTCTGGAGTTTACTTCTTGAGTTCTTTGTATTTATTATATATTAGCCCTCTATCAGACGCAGGATGGGTAAAGATCTTTTCCCAATCTGTTGGTTGCCATTTTGTCCTATTGACACTGTCCTTTGCCCTACAGAAGCTTTGCAATTTTATGAGGTCCCATTTGTGGATTCTTGATCTTAGAGCATAAGTCATTGGTGTTCTGTTCAGGAAAATTTCCCACATGCTCATGTATTAGAGACTCTTCCTCACTTTCTCTTCTATTAGTTTCAGTGTATCAATTTATTTTTTTATTTTGCAACAATTCTTTTTAAAGAAGGGTATTTATGGTCTTTAATATAGAATTCTGCAGATTACCATGTTTTTGTGAACGCCCATTAGCTAGAATGTGGGATAGGGAAGAGGAGGGCACAGTCCAAAACATTAGTTACAAACCTGCATCTGTGATTGTATTTCAAATCTTCCCTTTCTCCTTACAACAGGAGCATATAAGACTGTGTTCTGTGTGTCACACACATCTATTTTTACTTTTAACTTAGGGTATTTATCGAGACGAAGAAAGTCGGAGAGCAGGTTCAGTATAAAATAAGTCCTTGGAAATATTGAAAATCAGTTTTCCCGGCTGTGTGAAATAAGATGGAGATTTTTTTGTGACAAAGAGACCATTCCTTTTTAATGAGCTTAGACAAAAGAACACACTTTAGTTATCAACTTATGATTAGTAGTTACATATTCTCTTTACTTTTGGAAATAGAATTTTTAAAATCATCATTTATTTCTGTGAATATTCAAAATTTACCAGTTGCACATTGTTGTTTTTGTTCATCAGTGACTTGAAAATAAGGAAATCTGACGCAAAGTATGGAGGATGTGTGTTCTTATCTAAAACAAGAGTAAACACAGTTGATTGTGGTTATTGGTACAGATGTATTTGTGGGAAGAGACTGGATAAATTCCCTGATTGACTCTCCAGTGAGTGTTAAAGGTAAAAAGTGAAATGTACTGATTCTAATTTCTTTACAATAGTAATTCATGACTCCTTACAAACAAGTGTTTTGATCATAGACTTAGTCTGCAGTGGAAACATAGAGACAAGCTGGAAGATACTGGGAATATTCTTTGAAAACTGACTTGACAGAGCAGAAGAAATCTTCCTTCCTGGTAGAGACAGGACAGATCTCCTCTGGTGCATGGGCAGGCTTTGCCCCACTGCTTGAAGGAATGTGTTTTCTTTGATTGCGTCAACTCCCATAGAACTCAATAAAGAACCATAAGAAACAGTCTGCGTATTTCATTATGAGTAGAATAAATCATCTTAATTGAAAGCACAATTACGAGCTAGAATATAGCTCTTTCCCCACCCACCTTCCTGCTTGCTGAGTCCTGTAGAGCAAACCGAGCTGTACTGGTCAGTCTGCTAGGCAAGGGGAGCCTCCATTCTCTACCTATCTCCTTGCCGGCTTTCATCAGATCTGCGGCTGTTGAACAGACCTGGTCATCCTATACAGACCTACATTCTGCAGTTCCAGAATCATACAACCCAAGGATACCCATCAAAAATTCCCAATCTAAAGAAAGAGATATCTGTAAATATACAAATGCCTATAGAACCTTAATTAGACTGGACCAGAAAATATCATCCTCATCCCACATAATAAAACACAAAATCTACAGAAGAAAGAAAGAATATAAATAGAAGCAAGGTGAAAGGACAGATAACATAAATGGCAGACATTCCATAATTACAACCAACTTGTGAAAAAAGCCTCTATAAGCTAGAAGGGCCTGCATGTGCTGCAACCTCTAAAAATACACAGATCCCAACCTAGACTATAATACCCAGCAAAACTCTCAATCACCGTAGATGGAAAAAACAAGACAAATCTAAATTTAAAGAGTATCTAGCCACAAATCATGCCCTACAGAAAACAGTAGAAGGAAAACTCCAACCCAATGAGGATAATTATATCCAAGAAAAGATAGGAAATAAGTAACTCCATACCTGCAAAAGCAAGGGAAACACACACACACACACACACACACACACACACACACACACACAGACACACACACACACGGGAGGGGAGAGAGAGAGAGAAAAAAAGAAAGAGAGAGAGAGAGAGAGAGAAGAGAGAGAGAGAGACTCTCTCACACACCCGACACACATACACCCCTCTACCCTCCATACACATAGAAAACACAAGGGCAAACACATTTGAAAAGAAACATTTCTAAAGTTTAAATCCACATCAAATCCCACATATTAATAGTAGAGACTTCAACATCTGACTCTCAATAATTGACAGGTCATCCAGACAATAAAATAAACAGAGAAAAATGAAACTAACAGACATTATGAATGAAATGGACCTAACAGAAATCTATAGAATATTTCACCCAAACAAAAAATAAAATGACTTCTTCTCAGTAACTCATAAGTCCTTCTCTAAAATTGACCATAGTAAATCAGAAAGCAAGCCTCAACAAATACAAGAAAATTGAAATAGTGATTTATGTATCATCAGAGCACCACAAATTAAACAACAGTAGAAACACCAGAAAGCATAAACACTCATGGAAGTTGAACAACTCTCTTCTCAATGATCTCTGAGTCAGAAAATAAAGGAAGAAAGAAATTAAAGGATTCCTAAAACTCAATGAAAGTGAAGGTACAACATTCTCGAATTTATGGGACAATGAAAGCAGTGATAGTTCATAATACAAAGGGCCTCCATAAAGAAATTAGAAAGTTCTCTTACCAGCAATTTAAAAGTACACCTGAAAGCTAACCAAAAGACAGAGATACACATTCTAAATCAACAAAATCAGATCTGTAAATGGAGACATAATAAGAGGCATTTAAGAAATTCAAATAATCATTATGTCTTACTTCAAAAGCATGTATTATAGAAAATTGGAAAATCTTAAGATTTTCTAGAAAGATACCACTTAAGTGAAGATCAGCTAAACTATTTAAACAGCACTATAACCACTAAAGAAATAAAAGCAGTGATTAAGGTCTCCCAACTAATATAGCCCTAAACCAGATGGTTTTAGTTCTTCATGTTAATGAGGTACAGAGATAGCCCCCTATCTTTCAGCCTGTGAACTTCTTATCTTCCTAGGCATTCCTTCTCACAAAAGCTATTTAATTCCTGGTTCACCAGGGTTCTTTCTAGTCAGAGCAGGTACCCTGGGCAGACCTTGTGTGCTGGCTCTGCAGATTCCCACAACACCCAGATCTCAAAAATCTCAACTCCCAGGCTCTCTAACATGCCCAGGGTCATAGACTCATAGGTGAGGAGGCCACATCATCTTCCCTATCACTGGGAATAACTGGGGTCCGTGGGATCCAGGGATGCAGGAATTCTTCCTTTTGGCCAGTGGCACAAGTTCCTTCGGATCTGAGCAGGTACCCTGAGCAGACTTTGGGCACTAGCTCCACATCCAGTCCCATAATACCCAGAGGAAGCTCGACTCCCAAGTGCTCTAACATGCCCAGGATCATAGGATCACACGATTTCAAGAGCTTGTTCACACCAGGATCTCAGGACCCCAGAGGCAGCTTGATACCCAGGAGCTCTGACACAACCAGGATCTCAGGATCATGGGATCCCAGAATCACAAGATGACAGAGACAGCTAGACTCTGAAGAGTTCTGACACACCCAGAATCACAGGAAGGACAGGTTCCAGTCAGATAAAGCAAAGGCAGGGAGCACTAGAGATAACCAGATGGCAAGAGGCAAGCATAAGAACACAAGCAACAGAAACCAGGACATTTGTCATCATCAGAACCCAGTTCTTCCACCATAAGGAGTCCTGGATACACCATCACACCAGAAAAGCAAGATTCAGATCAAAATCACATCCCATGAGGATGATAGAGGACTTTAAGAAGGACATAAATAACTCCCTTAAAGAAATACAGGAGAACAAAGGAAACAGGTAGAAGCCCTTAAAGAGGAAACACAAAAATTCCTTAAAGAATTATAAGAAAATACAACCACAGGTAAAGGAATTGAACAAAACCATCCAGGAGCTAAAAACAGAAATAGAAACAATAAAGAAATCACAAAGGGAGACAACACTAGAGAAAGAAAATCTAGAACAGAGATCAAGTGTCATAGATGCAAGACTCACCAACAGAATACAAAAGATAGAATAGAGAATCTCAGGTGCAGAAGATACCATAGAAAACATTGACACAACAAAAAGCTCCTAACCCAAAACATCCAGGAAATCCAGGACACAATAGGAAGACCAAACTTAAGGATAATAGGTCTAGAAAAAATTGAAGATTCCCAACTTAAAGGGCCAGTAAATATCTTCAACAAAATTATACAAAAAATCTTCTGTAACCTAAAGAAAGAGATGCACATGAACATACAAGAAGCCTACAGAACTCCAAATAGTCTGGACCAGAAAAGAAATTCCCCCATAAAATAATAACCATAACACCAAATGCTCAAAACAAAGGAAGAATATTAAAAGTAGTAAGGGACAAAGGTCAAGTAACATATAAAGGCAGACCTGTGAGACTTACACCAGATTTCTCACCAGAGACTATGAAAGCTAGAAGGTCCTGGGCAGATGTAATACAGACTCTAAGAGAACACAAATGCCAGCCCAGGCTATTATACCCAGCAAAACTCTTAATTACCATAGATGGAGAAACCAAGATATTCCATGACAAAATGAAATTTACACAATATCTTTCCACAAATCCAGCCCTATAAAGGATAAAGATAAAAAACAAAACACAAGGAGGGAAACTACACCCTAGAAAAAGCAAGAAAGTAATCTTTCAACAAACTCAAAAGAAGATAGCCACACAAACATAATACAACCTCTAACCACAAACATTACAGGAAGCAACAATCACTATTCCTTAATATCTCTTAACATCAATGGAGTCAATTCCCCAATAAAAAGACATAGACTAACAAACAGACTGTATATGTAAATAGGCCCCAGCATTTTCCTGCATACAGGAAACGCACCTCAATGACACAGACAGACACTACCTCAGAGGGAAAGGCTTGAAAAAAAATTTCCAAGTAAATGGTTCAAAGAACAATGCTGGAGTAGCTATTGTAATATAGAATAAAATCGACTTTTAACCAAAAGTTATTTAAAAAGATAAGGAAGGTCCCTTCATGTTCATCAAAGGAAATATCTACCACGATGAACTCTCAATTCTGAACATCTATGGTCCAAATTCAAGGGCACCCACATTCATAAAAGAAAGTTTACTAAAGCTCAAAGAACACATTGCACTTTACACAATAATAGTGAGAGACTTCAATACCCTTGAAAACTGCTGTTACTGAGATAAGCTAAATTTGACTCCTTGTTTGGTTGCATACCATACCTCCCTGTGTAACTCTAGATAATAAACACATAGTACTTCCAGTGTCTGCATCTTGCTTATCAGAGAGCCCAGACCACCTCATCATAGCTGATCTGTATCCATCCATGTCTCTGACTTTTCTTAATTTACTCACTGCCCCAGTAGATCTATCCCTTCATCCATGCAGAGTGTAGGCTGAGAACTATTATCCACTTGTTCTTCTGTGCTTAACTAATGGTAAAGACACAAATGAAAACAAGGATTAGCCCTCTTCCCTGCATTTGTCAATAGCCAATAGTTTCTAATCAGAGGCTAATGTCCCATGAATCTTTTCCCTACACAAGACTGAATGTTGAAAAAATGAAAAATGAAAAAATGAAAAAATGTGCAGTCTCAGTACTGATAGCTATAGTTGAACAGTGGCACCTTTTGATGGTTGATGACAGTTTCAGGAGTCACAACCCATTAAAGCAAATTTACAGTTCAAGATGTTGGTCAGGAAGTTCCCAGGGGTCCCTAAAACAGCACAGGATATTGCTATTGCTTTGGTTTCTAACCAGAACTGTATTAGAAAAATCTATTGATTAACATCTTTGTTACAGCATATAGAGAAACCAATTTGGAACACATGAAGATGCTTTTTGGCTGCTGACTTGTGTATGGTGAGATATAATGTACCATATAGGCTAAGGGGAGAGAAATCTACTAACATTCTCATACAACTGTGAATGATGGGGGCTAGAATACCAGCATGCCAGCCAAGATGCATCCCCTTGAACAAATTTTATTGTGAATTTTATGGAGGTAAAACCTGACTTTCGGATTGCATTTTAGGCCCACTACACAGAAGTTTCATGTCTGGTATTGTGAATCTGTCAAAATGCATGGATTGACTTTGTGGATTAAAGAAAATCAGTGTTTATTCTCTAACTGTGTGGTGATCACATGTTGTGTTGTTTGTTTCTTTTTGGTTTTTGGGGGCCAGGATTTCATAGGCCAGCCTACTTTCAAACTCACTTTACAGAGGAGAATGTCTGTGACTTGCTGATCCTCCTTCACTGATTTTCTGAGTGCCAAGGTTGCAGATATGCACCCAAACTCTACCCTAGAAGCCAGATGTGTGGCTGTTAGGTCTGGTTTGGGATTGACCGTAGCCATCACTTGAAGCAGAGAAGCTGTGATCACCCCTGAAGACTCTCATGACATCTTTCACACTTGCTTTCCTTGTGGGGAGAGAGTAGGGAGGCTTAAGTAGGAATCATGTACCCTGAAGACACCTTTGGTAGACCCAACCCCAATAATAAGCAACATCAGGCTTTGGAGAAGACTCTTGAGAAATACTTACCGATATGCTGCCAGTAGTACAGCTTTTCCAGGACTGCTCGTGCAGCCTAACTGTGTTTATCGTTTCCCATTTCTTGCTATGCTATTGGAGACAGGGCCTCACACTGTAGCACTTTTTGGCTTGGTCCTTGCTATGCAGAGAAGTGTGAGTGCCCAGGTCCTCTGGGTCCATCAGTTCATAGGTGACTTTCAGAAGCCAGATACTACTACAGAACACGAATTGACATAACTGGATTTTGGTTTTACTTAGAAATATTTCTTCTAGGTCATGCAGTGTCTGTCCTCTAATAAGAACATGTGTAACACAGGTTTTAATCAAACAGCAGCCACAACCAAGAACTTCGAATTTCTAAAAACTACTTGGAATTTTAAATTATTGGGAATATTTTTTTTACAAATTTTAATTTTTAAAAGTTGTAAGGTGTGCCACTCATGTATCTATAGGATTAACAATGAAACTGGCCATTTTACCAAAAGCAATTGGCAGATTCAATGCAGTGCCCATCAAAATTCCATCACAATTCTTTATAGACCTTGAAAAGAGATACTCTCAACTTCACTTGGAGAAACAAAAAACCCATAAAGTACACGATAGCTAAAATAATTCTGTAAAATAAAAGCTACACTCGCTATAATCTAACAGTAGCTGAATCACAATAGAGTTATTTCCATAGACCTTGTGGCTGGTGTTGCAAAACTTGGTGTCTCAAAACTTAGTGTAGTTCCATAGTCTGTCTCTAAATGGAAGAGCAGACATTGCAGCTGTTGCTCACTCCATAAGGCTGGGTGCCTCAGCAATCCCAGTGTGGCACTGAAAACGTTTGGGATTCCTGGAGAGCAGCTGTTTCTTAGCCCACGATGGAAACCAGGAAATGCTGGCTCTAACATCAGCTCATTCTAATTTGTGGTGAGTTAAAATGGACACTAACAATAAATAAATGTCATTAGACTAAAAATTCACTGAGATGTTAAATGTGTGTTCTGGGAATCAAAACTGGGTTCTATGGAGGAGTAGCCAGTAGGAATATAGCTATTACATATTATTGTTAGGACCATGAATGATAGCTGAGTATGTGTGAAAATTGTGCTGTTAGACTCCTTTATCTTTATTTAAATGAGTGAGAGATGTTACAAATGGCTAAGGTATAAGTTGAACCACAGATTGGCCTGTTTTAATAGTGGGATCCCTCGTCATATTGGATAATGATCAAGGATAAAACTCATCAAAATAAGAGAAGTAACCACACAATCAAAAGTAAAAGAATGATACAAAACCTTGATATGTTGGATCACCCTGTAATCTCAGAACTCACAAGTTTGAGGGAGTAAGATCAAGAGTTTCAGGGATTCTCAGTTACATGGTCATTCTAGCCATCCTGAACTACATCAGACCATGCACCAGAAAAAAAATCACGTAGAAGAAAGATTGCTTTAGGGAGGATAAACTGAGCCTGCAGACTCCACAGAGATTATAGTAGAGTTTGATTAGAGTCTCTGCTCAGTAATATGACAACGAGAGAACAGGGACTGAAGAGGCAATGTTCTTAGTCATGGATTGTTGGCTGTCTTCTCCAAAAGTGACTTGTATCCCTGGGTATTGAAGAGCTCAGATATACACAGGAAACCCTCATGGGGGCCCCTTTTATCATGCTTACTACCTTCCTGAATCATCTTTGTCATTTCCTCTTTCTCAGTGATTGAGCCCATCAAGGATTGTGAAGGTAGACCGATAAGGCAGAGTGTTAAAATAGCTGTGAGTATAAATGCCCAGGGTGGATAGAACAAAGGAAATCTCAAAATAGAGCTGCTTGTGGTTTTCTTAAGATATGTGAAGTTTGCCATATTTCATATTTACAACAGTCTATTTTGAAACTAGGAGCAGAGAAACTTTGTTTTTTTTTCAGTGGTTTGGCTAAAGACAGTGATTTTGCTCTCTCTGCAGGAGTGTTCATGATCTCTGTCTTTAAATGTAAGTTATGGACATTTGTTTTGCAGCATCTGGCTCAATATGTTGATTCTCTCCTTTGCTCTAACAGTCAGCTTTCATTAAGCAATGTCCTCTTCTCACTTTGGTCAAGAGAAGGGGCAGAAAATCATGAGGTTGAGTATCACTCGGAGGAAATTCAGTTCTGCCTTTCCTCTTGGAGCCTCTTAGGGGATATAGACTAGGAAACAGCCTGGTTTGTCTCTTAGAGAAGTTTCTGGAGGCTAAAGCCTCCTAAAAATGTTCTCTTATCTATATTCCTAATTAGTCCAAACTTTGGAATTAGGTGATACACTCTTGATGACCTCCTGAAAACACAGGATTGAAGAGTCAGTGTTCTGCTCAGATTTATATATTAAGCAATTGGAGTATTTCTCTGGAAATAATAATGTTTAATGTTGAATGCAACTTATAATCCACTGGCCAGGTTATGATTAAAACTTTATTTAAAACTGCATGTGGTGATTCAACCATTTAATACCAGCACTGGTGAAACAGACTCAGGCACTCTCTATGATTTTGAGGCCAACTAGGTCTATATGGTTTGTTCCAGATTGGTCACGTTAAATAGTGAAACTGTTTCAGACACAACAAAACAAAAAGCTATTCGTGTATCTCATTAAACCTTCCCAGGAACCTTGTAAAGATATAGGTCTTCTGATTTTTGTGGTCAAGGAATTTGTAAATAATAGGACTTATATGAAGTCACCAGAGCCTGGGTTGGTGTTTCCACTCATGTCTTCCCATTTCCCAGATTCTTGCTTTGTGGGAAGCTAAAACCCAGGCCTTTCTAAGTGCTCATTGTATCCATATTCTGTGCATGCTTTAATGATGCATTTAGAGCATATGTCTTGAGTTAGTTATACTGGGTCCTTAAGTAAGTCATCTGCCTTCTTCAGAGTCTTTCCTTTGGAAAGCTGAGACATCCCAAGCATCTGCCTGTCCTGGGACACTGTGACCACTTTCTTCAAACCTGCTGCTCCTCCATCCCCACTTTCCACTTCTCATGTCCTCCAAAGAGAAAGTGTGTGTGTGTGTGTGTGTGTGTGTGTTTGTGTGTGTGTGTATGTGTGTGTGTGTGTGTGTTTGAAGGCTAGAAATACTGGGATTCTCCCAGGTCAAGGGGGTAGATACAAATAAGACTAGCTGGTGGTATTGTGGAAGCATCTACACTGCATCCTTGGAACTTTTCTTACACAGTTGAGATGATTTAATGTCTGTCAACTCTTTCAGGTGCATGATAATGGCAGACTTGAGTGGTGACTCAGAGATATTTGGTTTAACCAAAAAATTGCACATTTGAAATATCTCAGAATGCAAGAGTACTGGCCACATAAGCCTGATGACATTCCCACATTGGATTCATGGAATCCTCTGTAGAAGAAGAGAACTAACTCCTCAAAGTAGTTCTATGATCACCATATACACCACACGGCATGTATGCACTCAATTTCTCTCTCTCTCTCTCTCTCTCTCTCTCTCTCTCTCTCTCTCTCTCTCTCTCTCTGTCTCTCTCTCAAACACACATTCATACACAAACACATCTATGAAACAATAATGCTCAATACAAAAGTTGTTTATTCTTTAATTCTATAAAAAGAAAATTTTATGTGACAGAACCAGGTCATCTAAGACACAGCAGCACAAGTCTTTAATGAGGACAGGAGTAGATTAAGAAGTATGAGAAAAAATTGGAGGTGGGAATGAAAAAGAAATAAGGAAGCCTCTGAGCAGTGATGATTCAAAACTGACTGGAAGTTAGTAATGGAGGCTGGAGTTATCGGGTTCCTAACTACTCTATCAGGCACAGGCTTTCAGTGCATCTTCAGTTTCTCTTCTAGTTTCAAGCCATCCACCATTTCTCAGTGCTTGGTTAACCACAGTCACTTTCTTTGAAGAATAATTTAAATTATTTTCATAAAAAACAAGCCAGTCAGTTGGAAAATCTACAATCAAATGAAAGCACAGTTTAGTGAGAGACTTGAACATATTCTGAAAAGGGTGAGTTCATGGCAAGAGACATTGAAATCAACCAGGCTTTTATTTCCACTCTTTATTCTATTGTTATTACCATTGTTTTTGTTACTATCATTGCCATTTGTATTATTATTGTCATTGTTATGATTATTGTGTTCTATGAGGTCAAGCCTTTGTCCATCCCCTACCCTGGGCTGGAACCTCAACCCCAGGGAAGTGTCTAAATTCTTCAGCATGAGCAGCATTACTAGTAATGTGCACAGCAAGAGTTTTGAATGAAATGCTATTGATGCAAACCCCATCATTCCCCTTAAGAAATAAGCGATAGTATGTTCTGGAATCATTTTGAGTGACCATGGTTCCTTGTTCCAATGTGGAAGCAGTTTCATGAAGTTTTGCAGTTTTAAAGAACATAGAAAGTCATAAATCCAGACAATGTCAGCATACATTAGTGGGTACATCACAAAGGTTGTTACAGCAAGATGGGGGAAGCTTTTCTATAGTTCATCAGAGGACATTCTTAGCCTTCATGTGGTAGAAGTTAGTGGTCAGCTATGTTCATAGATTTATCTTTTTTTAATATTTTTCTTTTATTATTATTAATCATTCTATTCATTACAAATGATATCCCACTTCCTGGTTATCACTTCCACCAACCGCCCATCCCATCATATCCCACTTCCTGGTTACCCCTCTGCCACACACCCCCATCCCACATCTGCCCTGCCACCTCCATTTTGCCTGTATGAGAGTGTACTCACACCCACCCACACTCTTCTGCACCACAGCTTCAGCATCTCCCTACTCTGGGGCATCAAACCTCCCTGGGACCAAGGGCCTTCTGTCCTGTTGCTGTTGGGCAAGGCTATCCTCTGCTACATATGTATCTGGAGCCAAAGATCCCTTTAGGTACACTCCTTGGTTGGAGGCCTATACTCTGGAAGAACTGGGTGGTCAGGCCAGCCTATGTTGTTCTTCCCATGAGGTTACAATCTGCTCCTCCCGTCTTTCTGCCAGCTCCCCCACCAGTTTCCCTGAGTTCAGCCTGATGGTTGATTCCAAACATCTGTGTCTGCTTTGGTCAGTTGCTGGCCAGACCTCCCCAGGAACTATCACACTTGGTTCCTGTCTGCAAGTGCCTCTTGATCAGAACAACAGTGATGGGATTGGTGTCTGCAGACATGATGTATCCCCAGGTGAGGCCATCACTGGTTTGCCCTTCCTTAAGTCTCTGTTCCATTTTTTTATCCCCGCTCTTCCATTTGTGTTCTTTTATATCTGGGTTACCTCAACAGGATATTTTCTAGTTCCATCCATTTGACTGCAAATTTCATGAAGTCATTGTTTTAAAACCTGCTTAGTACTCCATTGGGTATATGTACCACATTTTCTGTATCCATCCTTCTGTTTGGGGACATCTGGGTTGTTTTGAGCTTCTAGTTATTATAAATAAGGTGGCTTTGAACATAGTGGAGCATGTGTCCTTGTTATATTTTGGAGCATCTTCTGGGTATATGCCCAGGAGTGGTATACCTGGGTCCTTAGGTAGTATTATGTCCAAATTCCTGAGGGTCTACCAGACTGATTTCCAGAGTGGTTGTACCAGTTTGAAGTTCCATGAACAATGAAGGAGTGCTCTTCTTTCTCCACATTCTCACCAGCATCTGCTGTCACCTGAGTTTTTGATCTTAGCCCTTCTGACTGATGTGAGGTAGAATATCAGGGTCATTTTGATTTGCATTTCCCTGATGACTAAGGATATTGAACATTTCTTTAAGTGTTTCTCAGCCATTTGAGATTCCTCAGTTAAGAATTCTCAACTTAGTCCTGTACTTCACTTTTCAATAGGGCTATTTGATTTTCTGGAGTCGGCCTTGAGTTCTTTGTATATTTTGGATTTTCACCCTCTATAGGATGTAGTGTTGGTAAATATCTTTTCCCAATCTGTTGGTTGCCATTTTGTCCTATTGATAATGTCCCTTGCTTTACAGAAGCTTTTTAATTTTATGAGGTCCCATTTGTCAGGTGTGGGTTCATTTCTGGGTCTTTAATTCTATTCCACTGATGTACGTGCCTGCGTATGTACCAATATTACACTGCGTTGTTGTTGTTGTTGTTGTTGATTTTTATCACTATTGCACTATAGTATAGCTTGAGGTCAGGGATGGTGAATCCCCCAGAAATTCTTTTATTGTTAAGAATAATTTTTGCTACCCTACGGGAGCTGGAGAGATAGCTAAGGGTTAAGAGCACTGACTGCTCTTCCAGAGGTCCTGAGTTCAATTTCCAGCAACCACATAGTGGCTCACAACCATCTGTAATGGGATCTTTTGCCCTCTTCTTGTGTATCTGAAGACAGCTACAATGTACTCATTTACAAAATAAATCTTAAAAAAAAACGACTGGAGAGATGGCTCAGGAGTTAAGAACACTGGTTTCTCTTCCAGAGGTCCGGAGTTCAAATCCCAGCCAACAACATGGTAGCTCATGACCAGCTGTTCACAGATTTCATGAAGTT
Organism: Uromys caudimaculatus; assembly: GCA_028551405.1. NCBI lineage: Eukaryota > Metazoa > Chordata > Mammalia > Rodentia > Muridae > Uromys > Uromys caudimaculatus. Next base: position 16,484,203 of record CM052700.1, read on the forward strand.
TTTCTCTATTAGTCACAAGATCTTAGTTCTGACACAGGTTACTTAGAGAGGTAGAAATAGTCTCTGGTAAAATGTTTAGTCCCTATACCACAACATGACAACGTTCCCAGTTCTCTGTAGTTTAAATCAGTCATTGCTGTAATAATTTCTTTCCAGGAATTCTCATCACAAACCCATGGGCAAAACTCGTAGAAGAAAAATCATCTCATCTCATTTTTATAAAATCAATTGTGAAAATTTTCACAACAGATAGACTGTAAATTAAATAATTGTCATGTGATGATCTATATCAGAGTTTCTTAAATGAACATCTCCTTGAATCCCATGACTTCATGCATAAAATGTCTTTCTTAGTATATTCTAAAGTATATCTCATGTAGATTTTAAAGTAATAACAACAAAATACCATAAAACAACTAAAAAGTTCAGAAGTAGGGGATTATCTAATTAGCGATGTATATAAGTGCTTAATAAGTATATATGTCTTTAAAAATCTTGAGATCAATATCTCTAAAATGAAGAAATTATTATTTTTCAGAAAAAGATCTATCAGAAAAATAGTGTATATTGGTATAGAGGTATACAGCTATAGTTCTAAGACAGGAAAGAGTGAGGCCAAAGGACTGTGAGTGTTAGGTCAGCATATGCTACATAGTAAGATATAATAAGTATCTCAAAACAACAACAACAAAACAAAACAGAAACTTAACACGAGAACAAAACAAATCTGAGGCCTGAGTCTTTAGCTCAGGGGGAGAGTATTTACTGAGCATGCTCATTGCCTTAAATTCAATTTCCCATCACCAAAAACATCAGCAGTAAAACCACTCCACATATAATGGCATCAATGTTCACAGTAAATATTATTTGTGATTAAAAAGGTAGAAGAGTGTAATGGAAGATTTCACAAGTGGAAATGGAAGTGCTTTAAATGCTTTCCTAATACATATTTCAAGCTGTTATTAGCATAATTCAAAATCAAGAAGTAACTTTAAAAAAATCGTAAAATAAGAGAAAATTTCTGACAGCCTAGTACAAAATGAGGAGCAGAGCAGTTTCAGCCTCTCTTTCCTAGTGCTTTTGCAGAGGACACTGGTTTTGTTCCCTCTGCAGGAGTGCTCATCTTGTCAGTCTTCAGTCAATCATGAACATTTGTTTTGCAGCATCTGGCATAGTATGTTGCTTCTCTCCTTTGCACCAAGGCTCAGCTTTCATTAAGCTATTTCCTCTTTTCACTTTGGTCAAGAGAAGGGGCAGAAAATCGTGAGGTTGAGTATCACTCAGAGTAAATTCAGTTTTACCTTTTCTCTTGGAGCCTCTTCGGGTATAAAGACAAGGAACGGCCAATTTTCCCCCAACTGGGGGATCAATTCTCTCCACCAGGGTCACTTCAGGATAGAGACACAGGTAACAGTAGATGCTTTTATTGTTTTTCTACCTAATGATCAAATATACTCTAGAGAATTTCATATGGTGTGACATGAGAGTGGGATTGATGGGGAAGCCCTGTTTGTTGTGTTAGATCAGGTTAATTCTGGCAGCATGTGAAGACTGTCATTCTGTACTGCTTATTTTCTTTCAGAGTATGCTGTATTGTGTGCTAGGAAATTCAGGAAAATGAACTATGGCGTTCATTACTGTTTAACTTTTTCAAATGTTTATATATTATTCGTCTGAAAGATGCCATTATAGGAGCCAGATAAGATAGGTCAATGTGAAAAGGTAATTTCTCTAACACCTACATGAACACGGAGTGAGAAAACTGTCATTGCAAAGTTGTCTTCTGGACACATGCACCCTTGCTTGGCCCGCTCCACCCCAAGAGCAAAATTAAAAATAACAATTTTGTAAAAGAATTCTGTAGTGGAAGGATTCTTTTTTGGTCATCAAATAAGGCAGAGAGTAAATTATGTCAGAAAACTTCATGAATTAAAAAAAAAGACTATGGAAGAATGCTGTAACATGTCCAGCATTTTGTCCATATTATTTACTGGCTCTCCTCTCAGGTATTAATGCACGGGTAAGGTCAGTTATAAATATTATTTACTAATACATTGATATCTATTATCACACTGTATCCTCATGGGCCTTAACTCATGTCTGCTACATAGTGACAACATTTATTTTCATATATCCTTTTCTTGCAATATCATGTATGAGTATATTATTCGTGACATGATTATGTACATGGAATGATATCCTCTGTGCCTTGCTCTGATGCTCCCTCACCCCAGCCTGCAATGCCCCCTTTCTACTTTCCTGGTTTCGGGGGTTACTAAAGGTTATAGATCATTTCTGAAGACTTTGACCAGGACCCTCAATTGAGAGAGGATATTCAGTATTGCCTTTCTGGGTCTGGATTATTTCATTCAGTAGGATCTTTTCTAGTTGAATCCATTTACCAGGTCCAAGTATGGAGAGGAATGTGTAGGCTATGGCCGTGTGGAGAGGTTGGACATCTCAGCTGACTGGGGCTTCAACCCAAGAGATATTTATGTGTCTTGGATCCTCTGCAGTATTCACCTTCAAATATTCTTTTCAAGGTTGTGTCTGTGAAACTCTGGGCGTCATGTATAAATAAAGACTGAAAGAACATTTAATATTCAAGTGTTTATCAAAAATGTGTAAATAATTTTAAGGCAACTGTTTTATTTATTCCTAAAGCCTTGACTCTTGTTATTTGAATAGATTGTTTACAAGTTTTTCAATAATTTTCAGTGGTTCTAATTTTACCTAAACTTTTTACATGCTGAATATTTTATACAACTGACTGTGTCAATATCACAATGACTTGGTACATTTTTTCCATATTTCCTACAAATAATTGCTGTGACAATGAGAAATTTAAAGGATTTTAACAGAAATCTGCACAGGGTTCTCTCCTGTAAGGGAAATCGGGGTCCATCCGTGTCAGGGTGTTTGGATCATTAAGTGAATTAGTATGATCCAAGCCTTTCCCAACCTCATGTATAATCAGATCCAGGGACCTACTTAACGGTGGACATCTTAAATTTTCTTTAGAAATCACTCAAGGACATATTTTAACAGAGAACACACTCTACATACTCCAACAATGAGTGAGCAGGTGGTCACTTACTCAGCTGTGAGAGTTCATAAGTCTTCAGGGTTGCAGAACCAAGTGAGGCTTGAGGAGAATCAAGGGCCCAGAGAAGCTGATCACAGAGGTAAGTGTTTTAATTGTCTAAAATCACATGTTTCTTTTTACTCATTTTAAAGTTTAAAAATTAGATATATCCCACTAGCTTCTATGGAAAACTGTAATATTCCATTTCATTTGGGCTTGGTTTTGCACAAGGGTGGGAGGGAAGGAAAGAGTTTTAGTTGGTACAAAATTGTTCAAAACTAAGTTTAAAAAACAAAGTAATCAAACTTTAAAATTAAAAAAGAATAAATTATAACCTTACTTCTACTTTTTAGTTGTTAGCTAGTTACAAAAAAAACCAGATGAGCAGAGTAGAACAATGAGGGTTTATACAAAAAAAATTCTTGAGAATAAAGAAATGAGAAACAATTAGGATTTTTTTATTGTTATTTAGTCTATGCAAGAATAATTCTGAAATCTTGAAACCTAACAGACAAACTAGAGACTGAAAAAAAAACCAAATATACTAGAGAAACAAAATCCTAATGAAATGAAGCTTGTGCATTAGGAACAATACTTTCCTTCTAGAAGAAAGTGTTTAATTGTCATAAATATCCCCAACATCTAATGCAACATGGTAAAAACAGTTGTCCATCAGAAGAGTAAGACTCCTCCTGGAAATAAAGTTGCAGGGGAAGGAAGAGTGATGACAGGTTAGTGGGGCTAGAAATGAGTAAATCCCAGTGAGTTCCTGAAAACGTCAAGGAATACTTTTATTTATTAATGAAAAAGCAGATATATCCCTTTTTATTCTCTTTTTAGTTACTCTGTACTCACTGTTACAGCTGTGTCCCAAGCTGAGATCTTTCTCTTCTTTGATAGAGTAGTAATCAGAGGTATGAGTTTCAGATTCCAAATACCTTAGATACACCAAAATGTTCAGCATTATATAGAGCAAAATCAAACTTGCAGGGAAGAAGAAATAGTTGAATTATACGTCCTTTCAAGGATGGGGCTGAACACAGGTCAGGCACAGAGCAGCTGTGGTTCCCTACCAGTTCTCAAGAACATCCATCCCTCTTTCCTTCCTCTCCATCCTCAGTTATCTTTCTTGATGGACTGCATGCTCCAGTTTGGTATCTTGTACTTAGATTGTATTTATGCTTCCAATGTCTTCTGTAGAATGTACTATTATTCCTATAGAACTGAGTGAGGGCACATGTCTGTCATCCAGCTCCTTCTAAGCTGAGTTAGGAAGATTCACAGTATAAGGCTAAAGCAGAAATAAGTTCAAAATTTTGTGAAACTTCACAAATGTCAGATTTCTACAGTTAGTGCATTTTAGGTAGAAATGTACAATTTAAGAGCATATTTTTGGTAAGTTTGTATCATCAAGTTGTGCAAAATTTCCCCTTGTTTCCATGCTACAGACAATTGTAATTAGTATTGAGATGTGCTCTTTTCAAGGTGATGATATTCTTGCTTTGTTTTGTTGATTTAAGAATGTTCTGTTCCCTGGCACCTCATTGTGATAGCTTTCGAAATCCTCCGTTCTCTTCTGCTGGTTACTATTGCAGTGTTGGTGACAAACAGTGAGTAATTGAGATACGTTGTGTTTGACGTTTTGCCCAAACAATAGCTTTAAACATAAACTACAGAGTTACACACTCTATCCATTGTCCTGCCTATAATAAGGTGATGAGCCAAAATCTTTGGACATTAATATTTTTTTTCTGACACACTGCAGAGTCTGTTCTCTTTCATACCTAATGTGTTATCTCTGGGGCTGTTTGGAGTTTCCCTTTTCTGTCACAATTTTGGTTATGCTCCTTCTGAGGACTTGGAGATAGTCTGCTTTCTGAGCTCAGGTGATTGTTAATGTTACATGAACATTTTGTGAGAAACAGCTATGCAAAGAATCAGTGTCTTTCTTTTCCTATTTCTTCTATGTATATTGAGGTCATGCTTAAGTAAAAAGACTTCATATATACAGAGATACTAAAGTTTAACGTTCATTGGATTCCTCCACATTTACAGAGGAAATCACTTCTAGGCTGTGCTAAAACACAGCTATGCATGTTGATATATTGCATTGCATATGCTCCAATATGAATTGTGCTATTTCTTAAAATTTTTTAGTTGTTATTTTCACTGTGTGTTAACTAGTCTCTGAATATTTTATTTAGGTTATTATTTGTAAATTTATCCTTCAAAAAATGAAGTGATTGGAAGTTACTTCCACCATAATTTTTTTCAGTTGTATTATTTTTCAGTCAACTTACCTTAGAGAAAAATTGATCTATCTGTTTCTATAGTGAGTTAATTGAAATGCTAGCGTATAAATGTTAACACATGAATGAAAGTAATGATATGTATTGGCTGTTAAGATGAAACTTTTCTGTAGTCTTAAATTTTAATATGTACTCCTTATAAGCATTTTTGATATTATATCTGTGACTAATTCAGTTTTTCAATATTGCCAAGAAAAACATGAACTGCAGGAAACTTTAAACCACCACCATAACTGCAGCACCATGCAAAGAGACATCGAATTAAAGGAAGAAATGCTGAGAAATAAGTCTATAGAGTGTAGTCCAGGCAACGATCTTCTGGAATCCCTCAAAAGAGAACAGAACAGATGGTACTATGAAACCAAGGCTGTTTTAAAGTCCTCACAGCACACAGGTATGTGGCGGGGGAGGAATGTGAAGGCCGATTTGCATTATTATCTATTGTTTCTTCCCTCGAATCTTTGAAATTCAACCAGCAGCCTTTGATGATGCTGGTGATCCTTGTGTTAGTTATTTGGGGGCTCCTTATTTCATGTAGGGTCCTGGAAACCCAGAAATCCATGTTTGGATTAGGAGAATCTTAGAGTTTCTAGAAGTCAGTGTCTTTTTTGGCATTCCTACTGCTCCCTGGAGATGGAATTACAAATCAGTGCCCCTGAGAATTTTGACTGTTTTGGACCATGGGAAAACCTGAATCTCGAACTTAGTTGCTGACAGAACATGGAAATTTTTAGTAAGATTGTATTTATCAATTATTTGTGCTAAAATGGACTTAGAGCATTTACATAGATGCAGTTATAAAAATAATTTTGTCTGTCTTTCTGTCTGTGTCTGTCTCTCTGTCTCTCTGCTTCTCTGTGTCTCTGTGTCTCTGTCTCTGTCTCTGTCTCTCTCTCTCTCTCTCTTTCTGTGTGTGTGTGTGTGTGTGTGTGTGTGTGTGTGTGTGTGTGTGTGCCTGTATTCCAAATTAATTGTTTTGAGAGAGTTGTTATGTTCCAAACATAACAAAGGTACCTCCCCTAGAGCAGACATGGGAACTTTACCATGGTGTGCACACATTGCATTTCTGTCAGTGACACAGTAAGTGAAGCTAGAAAGATGGAAATATTAAGTGTCACAAGGAACATTTCTTACCCTTCATCCTGACTGATCATCTTTAACTGACACAGTTTATCAATCAACATTAAATATGTTTTTCAGCATTTAGATTTTACAAAACCCTATTGCATATAATCTCACCACACTGTGATAGTAAGATGTGACAATTCTCATTATGTTATGACTAAAATATTTACAATTGCTACATTAAAAAAATTGTGACAGAAAAAAAGTTATAAAAATATCTTTGAAATATTCCAGACCCATGGATAATGTATTGTGTTATTACTTTAAAGTAACTTCATGATCTAAAAAGTTTAGCATAATGATGTAATGCCTTTGATTATGAGGTTAAGGGAGGAGGATTATAACTTTCAGGACAATGCAGACATCCCAGCAAATTCCAAGCCAGCCTGAGTTACACATGGTCCCTCTTCACACAAAATAAAGGTTGGATATAAAGTTTGTTAACCATGTATGGCCACTCCCAGCCGCTCACAAAAAATATTCATATTGAAGTGATCTTGATACACAAACTGCACACATTTTAATGTATTGAACTTGACATTTGTGAATGTGGGCATACCATTGAAGGCATCAACATAATCAAGAGACCAGACTATGAACAACAAAACCTCCTTTGTATGTCTCTTATTTCTCTTAAGGTAAGAGCATGTAACACAGACCATGGCACAATGCACTGTATGTGGACCTGTGCTGGTACAATGCATTAGTGCAGATCTAGAAATCTGACATCAGTTTAGCTGCCTCTGAGTAGCAAGTGCTTATTGCCTCTTCTCCAGCCTCTGGTATCTTACAAGCTTCTGCTTCATAGAGTTGGGCTGTTTTCGAAACCTCATCTGCATGAAATGATAAACTTGGTCCTATATCTGGTGTGTTTCACTTTGCACACAATCCTCAAATTCATCCATGTTCATCATATACATCAGCATCTCTCTTTTGGGTTTTAATGTGAGACACGATGTCTTCCTCCAGCCCAAGGTGACTGGAACTCACTGTATTACCAAGGCTGGACTGGAATTTACCACTAAGCCTAGGTCGGTCGTAAACTGGTGATGACCCTACTGTCTCTCTTTTTGGAGTGCTCCGGCTATAGACATAAGTCATCATGCTGGGCTGACTGATTTCCCTTTAAAGGATAAATAGTATTCTTTTGTGTGTTTGTGCTACATCGCCTCGACTGATTCATCAGTGATTGCCTAATAAAATGTTTTTTGTATCTTTACTGTTATATACAATGTTGCATAGATCATGGGGACACATGGGTCTCTGTGTATTATACAATCTCAATTTCAGAGACCAGTGTGATTTTAATTTAATTTACACAGGCTTAACAAATACATTGTTCTGGTAACAGAATACCAGAAAATAATAAGTTTAACTATCTACCTTCTCTGTTGTAGGCAATAAAGTTAAAATACACTGGTTCTGCTATGGTATAAAATGTTATTATTTCATCATGGACACAAAAACGTGGAGTGAATGTAAACAGGCCTGCCAGAATTCCAGGTTATCCCTTCTGAAGATAGAGATGAGGATGAACTGGTACTGAAGATACTTACTTGCCCCTTTATTCTCTTAGACTGTCTCTAATCCTGAATAATGAGATACTCAAACCAGTTTTTTTTGTTGTTTGTTTTGTTTTTGTTTTTTGTATGTATATGGTTTTCCTGTAATGTGAACAAAATTGTGGGACACAGGTCTGTTAAAAGGACACTAGTTTCTACAGAGACAGGACAAGGCAGTCCAGTTAGAACATAACCGATGTACAGGCTTCAGCTTTTGGGATAGTACCAGCTGCAGTTGTTCTGGACCCACAGGAAGACATCACCACACAAGTGCATGGAAGCCCCATGAATGCTCTTTGTGTTGTGGTTCTTACTCTGAGAGACTCCTGGGTCCAGGGTAGTTAATTCTGTTGGTCTTCATGTGGAGTTCCTATCCCATTCAGAGCCCACCGTCTTTTCACATATTCTTCTATAAGAGTCCCCAAGCTGCATCCACTATTTGGCTGTGGGTGTCAGTGTATGTATGAATCAGCTGCTGGAAGAAGCCTCACAGAGGATAGCCATGATAGACTCCTGTCTGCAAGCATAATAGAGTATCATTAATAGGGTCAGGAATTGATGCTTTTCCATGGTATGGGTCTCTGGTTGAGCAGTTTATTAGTTGGCTGTTTTCCTCAGTCTTTGCTCCATCTCCAGTTCCTGCATTTCTTGTACACAGGATAAGTTTTGAGTTAAAAGTTTTGTGGCTGTGTTGGTATCCCTATCACTCTTCAGGGGTTCTCTCCCCAGTCTACATAGAGTCACAGCTAAGGATACCCCCATTGATTCTTGTGTGCTTCCCCTTCACTGGTTTCCATCTCTTCCTGGAGATGTCCCCTACCACCTGCCCCATCAGTTGCAGATTTCTATTCATTCTCATGGCCATCAGACCATCAACCCACCCATCCCAACACCAGAACCTGAAACCCCACAACCCCTCATCATACTTCTCCCACCCAGTTCCCTCCCTCCATCAGCCTTTTATGACCATTCCATTTCTGCTTCCAAGTCAGACTTAAGCATCCTTGCTTGTGCCCTTCTTCCTGTCCAGCCACTTGGGTCTGTGGAGTGTAGCATGGGAATCCTGTATTTTATGGCTAATGTACACTTATAAGTGAATATATACCATGCATGTCCTTTTGGGACTTGGTTACCTCACACAGGATGATATTCTCAAGTTCCATCCATTTGCCTGAAAAATGATTTCACATCTGAATAGTATTCCATTGTGTAGATGTACCACATTCTTTATTCCTTCTTCAGTTGAGGAGCATCTAAGTTGTTTCCACTTTCTGGCTATTATGAAGAAAACTGCTATGAATATTCAAGTGTCTTTGTGAGATGGTGGAGTATCTTTTTGTTATATGCCAAGGAGTGGTATAGCTGGTTCTTGAAGTAGAACTATTGCCAGTTTTCTGTGAAAAAGAAAAATTGATTTCCAAAGTGGTTGTACAAGTTGGCACTCCTAACAGCAATGGAGGAGGGTTCCCCTTGCTCCACAGCCTTGCCAGCATGTGCTATCATTTCAGTTTTTAATCTTAGCCATTCCTGTTGGTGTATGGTGAGATCTCAGAGTTGTTCTGATCTGCAATTTTCTGGTGGCATATGACTTTGAACATTTCTTAATATGCTTCTTAGACATTTGAGATTTCTCTGTTGAGATTTCTAGTGTTTTGCTGAGGCATAGAAGATGCAATAGAAGAAATTGATATATCAGTTAATGAAAATGCTAAATCTAGAAATTCCTGCCTTAAGCAGGAAGATTGTGAGTTCAAGGCCACCCTTGGTTACATAGTAAGACTTGGTCTAAGAAACACAGTCACAAACCATGACATGATCCCAATATCTCAGAAAACCTAAAACTTTTATTTTAAATTACTTGTTGAACTGACATAAGTTTTGATTTAAATGTGCTACTAGTAGGAATTCACTATAGAAAATGAACATAGTGGGACAGAGGGTTGGGGGGAGGACAGGAAAGCAGATAATGACACAGGAATGCTGCTAACTTTTCCTGCGTGTTCTCTCACCCAACAGCAATCTCATCATAAGGTCTGTTGTTTCCTTTACAGAAGTTCCTCCAGCTCCAAGTTACTCCAGGCACTTACTGGATTGGATTGTCATATGATAAGAAGCAAAAGGATTGGGCATGGATTGGCGGTGGCCCATCTAAACTGTGAGTTTCCAGAACCCTTCAGACTCTAACACTGGTGTGGGAATTGGGAGGGTTGTGTGTAAAGGCTTTTCTCTCATTTCCCATGGCTCTTCTCATTTTCTATGGAGCTCATGGGTAAGGACAAGTTGTATAAGGCAGTGTCTGTGCAAGTGTTACAGACAGAAAATGTATGGTCTAGGAACTGACTAAAAGTGGCTTAATACTGCATACATCTCAGGATTGTGTCTACCCCCCCACCGATATTTCATTTATTTTCATTTCAATGGTTATCCCCTTTCCTGGTTTCCCCTTCTGACACTTCCTATCCCATCTCCCCTCCCCCTGCTTCTATGAGGGCGCTCCCCCACTCACCACCCACTCCTGCCTCCCCATTCTGGCATTTCCCTTGATGGGCATTGAGCCCTCTCAGGGTCAAGTGCCACTCCTCCCACTGATGCTTGATAAGGTCATCCTCTATATATGCGGCTGGAGCTGTGGGTTACTTCATGTGTACTCTCTGGTTGGTGGTTTAGTCCCTGAAAGCTCGGGGGGGGGGGCATCTGGTTGGTTGCTATTGTTGTTCTTCCTATGGTGTTGCAAACATCTTCAGCTCCTGCAGTCCTTTCTCTAATGCCTTCATTGTGGTTCCTGTGCTCAGTCCAATGGTTGTCTGTGAGCATCCACCTCTTTATTTGTCAGGCTCTGGCAGAGCCTCTCAGGAGACATTTATATCAGGCCCCTATAAGCAAACACTTCTTCGCATCTAAATTGTGTCTGTGTTTGGTGTCTGCAAAGGGAACTAGAATGTCATCAACTTAAGATGGTCTGAAGTGACTGAATGATCATGTCAAATACAATCAGTGTGAGTCTCTCAGACATTTTTGTGATATATTTGCTATTGTTAGCTTATATAATTGTTGGTTATTTATAAATATAAGAACGTGTTTATATGCATATGGTAACACTTAGAGTTAGGTGCCAGAGGGAGAGATAATGCCTCCATCCAGGTTCAGAGTTTTTTGAGGACATTGATAGTACAGGTCTAGGTGAGCACCATTATGAGAGTAAAGTTAAGAGCTCATGATGCAGAATATGTGCTTCATGTGTATCTGTGAATAGTTAGTGTCTGTTGAATCCCTGTCCTCTTTGCCCATGTTCAGCTTACATCCTTCATTGATTGCCCTGATAAGAATATCTCATGCCTGGCTGATGTGTCCACTCATTCCTACTGCAGCTTCCCTCTCCTGTCCATTATTCATGGCCACATGGCTTTCATTTATCTTCCTTTTCTGTTTCTATGGTAAATTGAAATACTCTGTTTCTTCCTGGTTTTAGTCCAAAGTGAAAGAAAGTTAGTCATTTGGTAAAGTTTTATCCCTACCATTTCTGCTCTAAGGAGGTTGCTGGATGTCGTTCTCTGTTGGGTATTCTTTGACATAGATTTTTACTAAACTAACCTGGTTCGAATTCACTGTATTTCTCAAACATGCTTTTAATTCTTGAACTTCATGGATTCATTATTTCACATGACCATTTCACATAGATAAACTGTTCTTCTTGCTCTGAGATTTAGGAGAAGGACAGACTGCCAGGCTATGATGATCTTTTGAAGGTTCAGCTCTGCTGTAGTCTGAGCCTGTGTAGCAATCTCCTTACTGAGCATTCATAAATGCATCGAGTGAGGTTTTAATTATTAGTTATTATTTGATTAGGGCCTTGCTCTATAACCTACTCTGACCTGGTTATAATCTTCCTACATTATCCTGCCTTGCCTTTCCTAGTGCCTTATTGTTTAGTCTACATTTTAAAGTACATTTTCCCAAGAATGTAGTTGCAGCACTTGCAGGGAAGTCTGTGAATCACCTTGCTTCAGTGAAGTCCCATTGTCTCTGGGGCAGGGAAGCAAGAACAACAGCAGCAGTTACAAACCCTCTACTGTGACTGTATTCCAAATTTCCCATTTCCTCTAAAAATGAGGTATATACTACCTTGTTCTGTGAGCTATGTAATGCATTTCTCATTTTTATCTGTTGTTTTTGCAAAGAATATCAGAGGAAATCAACTTTAATATAAAATTATCCATTAGAAATATTGAAAAATATGTTTACTTGCTCATGAAATATTAACACTGCAGTATATATGAAGAGTTAGTTGTGAACAAAAGACAATTTTTATTTTTCATTCATATTTCATTTAAATTTGGGGTCATGTACACACATGTACATGTGAATTTTGGAGCACAAGTGCAGCTGGAAAAAAAACTGAGGGAGTTATTTCTCTACTAGTTTGTGAGGTCTGAAGTCTGACTACATATTGTCAGGTTTGGTGAGGCACGTTACTGGCCCACGACCTTTTTTTAAAATGAGTTTAGAGAAAATAACAGTTTTCATTGATACACTTATGATTAAGTCTTTATTCTGTATGTTTTGGTTAATAAATCTTGTTTTTAAAACTATGGGCTAAGTCAATATAAGATTATACAATTTGAGTATATAAAGATATTGTTATGGGCTTCTATTAGTTAGTTGGTTGTTTTTGTTAATTTTAGGACATAGGAGAATTTCTACATTTGGAATGCATTTATTTGCTGTAAAATATATGTTTAGAATTGATCAATAGTTGCCTAACTTGTTCAAGAGACTCATTCAAACTTCCATAATCTACATTATGTCCTTATTCACTCTCTGTCTCTCTCAGATCCAGTTGATGAAGGCTGCAATCTCACAGTAGTATTCGCTGCAGCCAGCTGCTTGTGATAGTACAAGATTCACTGTCTTATAGGTTCATGAGATTAGAGGACAGCTTAGGCTTCCCAGTATGTTTGACATCACAGTGTGATACAGAGTGAGACTCTGTCTTATGAAGCCTAACAGTAATAATGATAATAATATGAAGCTATCCAGAAATACTTTCTTGGGTGAAGCAATTTCCTTTATAGCATCATAATAAACCTCAAAAACTCAGTATGGACCTTGTAATATGTTTTAATCCATAACCCATATTCATAGCTCTCAGTGTTATGGACCATGTCCCTGTCAAAATTTCTTCAAGTTCTAGATCATGCAGTGCACTCACTGTAATGTCCTTTAATTCGGAAATGATTTGGATCATTTTTTCTTTGCTCATTTGTTTGACAGTTTCATTTTAAAAAATCAAGTCTTGAAGTTGGGGTCTGCATGTAATAAAATGCACCCACTGCATGTTATGAGATGTTTGAATTTTAACAAATATTTACACCTTTTCAAGCAGCATTGTGCAAACTAGTTTTAAGTGAACTGAGAGAAGCTAGTGTCATGTGAGAGGAGGGAATCTTAATTGAGAAAGTGCCTCAATAAGATATGACTGTAAGGCAGCCTATAGGGCCTTTTCTTAGTTACTGATATAAGAGAGCCCAGCCTATTTTGGTATCACCCCTGGGATGGTGGTGTTGGCTACAGTAAGAAAACAGGTTGAGCAAATTTTGGGGAGCAAGACAGTAAGTTGCACTCCTTCCTGACATCTGCATGAGATTGTGCTTCCCAGCTCCTGCCAGCTTGGCTCTTGCCCTGACTTCCTTCCATTATGGATGGTAATGTGGGAGTTTAAGCAAAATAAATCTGTCCTCCACAAGTTGCTTTGGCCCTCGGGTTTTATCACAGCAGTAGAAAACCATCAAACTAAAGCATCAGTTTTGCTACCCTCTAAAGTTCTTTTCTGAACCTTGTTCCACACCTGGCCCTGGGAAAGCAGACATGTGCTCTCTTGTACTATAAATGAGTTTGACCTAGTGCAGAGTGGCTTGTTCTGTGTACAGATTTGTGATTGGCTCCGTGTTTCCCTGCATCTTTCCCTATTATTGTCATTATGATGTTTTCACTAACTCAAGCTGTTTTCTTAGATCAGTGTTTCATTCTCCTTCTTACAAAACCCGTTTGTACTGCCGAAATATTCCACAGTATTTCTCCAGTCTCTTATGAACATATGTGTTTGCAAATTTTGACAATTTTGAATGTTGTCATATAACTTCATGTGCAAGTCACCGAATAAACATACAATTTTTTCTTTTTATTAATTATCTTTTGTGAACTGCTGTCTGCTGGGTTCTTTCTTCCTTTTGCCTATATTCAACATTCACACATGATTATTTGTCTGTGCTTATGATAATGTCTTATGGCTGTCTAATGTGCATATCCATCTCTTTTGTAGTTTACCTGTTTTGTCTATGCTCCGAACAACATTTGGCTTAATATATGTTCTTTGTTTAAATTCCTAAATATGTTAAATATGAATATTCCATTTCTCCTCATTGTAATCCTGAAGGTCAAACACATTGACATATTTTGCTAAAGACTGATCCCTTCGAAGTCTCACTCACCTGTATTTAGGTTGGATTTCATCTATTTTCCTTCTTTGACAAAATCTCATTAACTGAATACAGGCTCAATCTCACTATTTATTAAAGGTTAGCCTTAAGGTTGGATCCTCCTAACTTCATCTCCCAAACCCTAGGAATACAATTGTATTTCAGTAGGCCTGGATGTATTTAATATTGGGGCTCTCCATTCTGAGTGCATTCTTTAGTCAGATTTCTCTATTAGGGATAAAACTGGCTGCAGTACTTCTCTGAAAAGCTGAGGATTGGTCCAACTCCTGCTAATATCTCACCCTGAGTAGAAATCAGACATATGCCGGTTTATATAAGAAAATCTTAATTATTAAATAATTACTTCTGTTTCAGCCTATGTGCTAATTTGCTCTGTTTTTATTTTTATTTTTCTCTTATTGGATATTTTCTTTATTTACATTATAGATGTTATCCCCTTTCCCAGGTTCCCCTCCACACCCCCCTATCCTAACCCCTTCCCCCTATTTCTATGATGGTTCTCCCTCACCGCACGATTCCCACCTAGCTCTATCCAGCATTCATTAATAGAATAATTTGATTCTCTGAAGTTTACTTCTTGAGTTCTTTGTATATATTAGATATTAGCCCTCTATCAGATGCCGGATGGGTAAAGATCTTTTCCCAATCTGTTGGTTGCCATTTTGTCCTATTGACAGTGTCCTTTGCCTTACAGAAGCTTTGCAATTTTATGAGGTCCCATTTGTGGATTCTTGAACTTAGAGTATAAGCCATTGGTGTTCTGTTCAGGAAAATTTCCCCTCTGCTCATGTATTAGAGACTCTTCCTCAATTTCTCTTCTATTAATTTCAGTATATCAATTTATTTTTTTATTTTTCAACAATTCTTTTTAAAGAAGATTATTGATGGCCTTTAATATACCATTCTGCATATTACCATGTTTCTGTGAAGGCCCATTAGCTAGAATGTGGGAAAGGAAAGAGGAGTGCACAGTACAAAACATTGGTTACAAACCTGCATCTGTGATTGTATTTCAGATCTTCCCTTTCTCTTTATAACAGAAGCATATAAGACTGTATTTTGTGTGTCACAGACATCTATTTTTACTTTTAACTTGGCATATTTATCGAGAAGAATAAAGTCGGAGAGCAGGTTCAGTATAAAATAAGTCCTTGGAAATATTGAAAATCAGTTTTTCCTGCTGTGTGAAAGAAGACGGAGATTTTTTTGTGACAAAGAGACCATTTCTTTTTAATGAGCTTAGACAAAAGAACACACTTTAGTGATCAACTTACGATTAGTAGTTACATATTCTGTTTACTTTGGCAAATAGAATTTTTAAAATCATGATTTATTTCTGTGAATATTCAAAATTCACCAGTTGCACATTGTTGTTTTTGTTCATCAGTGACTTGAACATAAGGAAATTTGATGCAAACGATGGAGGATGTGTGTTCTTATCTAAAACAAGAGTAAACAATATTGACTGTGGCTATTCTCACAGATGTATTTGTGGGAAGAGACTGGATAAATTCCCTGATTGACTCTCCAATGAGTGTTAAAGGTAAAAAATGAAATGTTCTGATTCTAATTTCTTTACGGTAGTAATTCATGACTCCTTACAAACAAGTGTTTTGATCACAGACTTAGTCTGCAGTGCAAACAGAGAGATAATCTGGAAGATACTGGGAATATTTTCTGAAATCTGACTTGACAGAGAAGAAGAAATCTTCCTTCCTGGGAGAGGCAGGACAGATCTCCTCTGGTGCATGGACAAGCTTTGCCCCACAGCTTGAAGGAATGTGTTTTTTGTTTTTTTTTTTTTTTTTTTTTTATTGCATCAACTCCCATAGAACTCAATAAAGAACCATAAGAAACAGTGTGAGTATTTCATTATGTGTAGAATAAATCATATTAATTGAAAGCACAATTAAGAACTAGAATATAGCTCTTTACCCACCCACCTTCCTGCTTGCTGAGTCCTGTAGAGCAAACCGAGCTGTACTGGTCAACCTGCTAGGCAAGGGGAACCTCCATTCTCTACCTATCTGCCTGCCCACTTTCATCAGATCTGTGGCTGTTGAACAGACCTGCTCATCCTGTACAGACCTACATTCTGCAGATCCACAATCATACAACCCAAGGATACCCATCAGACTCCTGCCACACCAGGAACATTTTTTTTCCAAGATGTAACAGAAACCATAAAGAGAGTTAGAAATAGAAGCAGTAAAGAAAGCAAACTTAGCGAATCGTGGAGATGGAAAACCTATGGAAGAGAACAGGAACAACAGATACAAGTATCACCAACAGAGTACAGGAAGGAAGTGGATGAGAGAATCCCAGGCATAGAAATTACAGAGAAGATACCGATGTATCAATCAAAGAAAAAGTTAACTGTAAAAATTTCCTGACACAAAATATCCAGGAAATCTGGAATACCATGGAAAGAACTAACCTGAGAAAAATAGGAATAGAAGAAAATTATGTGTCCCAGCTTCAAAGCCCAGAAAATATTTTCAACAAATCATAGATAAAAAATTCCAACCTAAAGGAAGAGATTGCTGTAAATATACAAATTCCTATAGAACCTTAATTAGACTGGACCAGAAAATATCATCCTCATCCCACATAATAAAACACAAAATCTACAGAACAAAGAAAGAATATAAATAGAAGCAAGGTGAAAGGACAGATAACATAAATGGCAGACATTCCATAATTACAACCAGCTTGTGAACAAAGCCTCTAAAAGCTAGAAGGGCCTGGATATGCTGCAACCTCTAAAAATACACAGATCCCAACCTAGACTATAATACCCAGCAAAACTCTCATGTAAATGGCTTTAAATTATTTTGTGAAACAGAGCCTTACACTTGTCCTGAAACTGACCTGGAACTCACTGTGTAGCCTAGGCTTCCCATGAACTCTCTTACATGTTATAATTATGGTTGTCATCCATATAATTCTCTTAAAAATGTATTTATTTATTTGTTTATTTTTGTGTTTGTTTTATGTTTGTTTATTTGTTTGTTTTCCCAAGGCAAGGTCTTCCGATATAGCCTTTCCTGGCCTGAATTCATTATGTTAACCAGATTGATATCAAGCTCACAGAATCTGCCTCTCTCGCCCAAGTGCTTTGATTAACAGTATGTGCTCTCATATCCAACACTTTTATTTTATGACATGGAGAAAGAACTGGTGTTTAATGCTTATTTGGCGTTTCTAATTCTCAAATTCCTGATCCTCTGTCCTTCTCTGCCATCTCCTCCCATATCTGAACTGGCCTACCTTTTTCTCCTCCTCCCTCCTCTCTCCCTCCCATATCCCTCTCTCCCTCTCCTTCCCGGAAATTATTTTCTTCCCCCTTCTTGGGTTTCATATGCTCTGTGAGTTGCATCATGGGAATTTTGAGCTTATTTTTGGCTAATATCCACTTATCAGTGAGTATATACCATGTGTG
>CM052700.1:16502722-16525871 GCA_028551405.1 Uromys caudimaculatus
TTGGATCGCCCTGTAATCTCAGAACTCACAAGTTTGAGGGAGTAAGAGCAAGTGTTTCAGGGATTTCTCAGTTATGTAGGCATTCTAGCCATCCTGAACTACATCAGACCATGCACCAGAAAAAAAAATTACTTAGAAGAAAGAGTGCTTTAAGGAGGATAAACTGAGCCTGCAGACTCCACAGAGGATATAGTGGAGTTTGACTAGAGTCTCTGCTCAGAAATATGACACCGAGAGAACAGGGACTGAAGAGGCAATGTTCTTAGTCATGGATTGTTGGCTGTCTTCTCCAAAAGTGACTTGTATCCCTGGGTATTGAAGAGCTCAGATATACACAGGAAACCCTCATGGGGGCCCCTTTTATCATGCTTACTACATTCCTGAATCATCTTTCTCATTTACTCTCTCTCAGTGATTGAGCCCATCAAGGATTGTGAAGGTAGACCTATAAGGCAGAGTGTTAAAATAGCTGTGAGTATAAATGCCCAGGGTAGATAGAAGCAAAGGAAATCTCAAAATAGAGCTGTTTGTGGTTTTCTTAAGATCTGTGAAGTTTACCACATTTCATGGTTGTGAAAGTTCCACCTTAAGACAGAAGTATCAAGAGGTGAGACATGATCAGGACCAGCCAGTCTTCCCAGTGAAGCAAGTGATCAAACTTTTTCTGTGGGCTGGTGACTATCCCAGGTGTCCCTCATCTCAGTCTAGGACAGGAAGAGCAGCCTGCTGCTTTGCAATAATGGCCTTGTGGTCTAAGGATCTGACTAGAGGGTTTGAATGTGGGACTAGAATTATGTCTGTCTCACCTTAAAGGAGTAGGCAGTTGTGGTTTCACAAATAGTATCTTTTACAGCAAAGCAGCCAGGAAAAGGATTATATATGCATGTGTGTGTGTGTGTTTGTGTGTGTGTGTGTGTGTGTGTGTGTGTGTGTGTGTGTAGGTGTGTTTTCTCTTGTTTGTTTTTTTATAAAAAATGAATTTAGAAGACAAAACTCAAGAAAACAAAAATTTCTTCACATTCTCACTTTTCTGTTTTATTACCTGGTTAGGTGACGCTCAGTACTTCCTGTTTTATGCTGCACTTTGTTCAAGGAAACAAAATTCAAGTGTCAATCATGTCTATCTGAAGTCGCTATTCTTTCAATGCTAATTGTGCTCCTTAACCGTTTACATTTTTCTATAAATTTAGAGCTCAATTGTACAGAGCTTAGAGAAAGCTGTTGCATTTTTTCTTTACAGTTATGGGCCTTCTCCTATGTCTGTCCAAAAAAAGAAACACCTAGTCTGTATTCAGTTTCTACTAATTACTTTCTTCCTTCATTAAGCACACTGATAGGCCCCTCATTTCCTGCTAATGTTAAGGCAATAGACATGAACAGATAGCTCTGGAGCTCTTGCTCAAAGTTTTTGCAGTATGTTAAAGGAGGCAAACAGTATGCAGAAAGCACAAAGAAGTGTAACCTGTGCATTCAGTTAGCCTCTGTGGTAAGGATAACACCCTCCCAGCAGAGATAAGGATGTACAACGGTCTAATCACTATTAATATTTCTGTGGGCATGTGACATATACCTCCCAGATGTGAGGGAGGAATTGTACGGTTGTGGGATCCAGTGTTTGCTCTGCTACAGGGTTCAGCTGCTCAAGAAGGCAGGACTTGGGCGTTTTGACTATGCTTAACTTACCTGTCAATGGGTGAGTTTCCTGCTGTGTGGCAGCCCAGGACACAGCTCCAGGGCTTTGGAAGTGCAGTCTGAGGTGTGGGAAGCAGGAGCTGGCTTTGGTGTTGCATGGGCCTGAAACACAATGAATCCTGGGCCATCTGATTCTCAGACTCTCAGAGGCTCATGCTCTACTGTGAGCTTCAGAAGAGCAGAGAAAGGATTGGGGACCCACAGGTTGGATCTAGTCCAGGGGCAGGGGGCAAAAGAGGAGTCCGTCTGGTCTTTTGAACTTGGCTTGGTGGCAGCCGCAGCTAGGAGGGCAGAGAGGCCTTCTATAGGAGACTAGACAGCAACTCTATAGGCCAGGTCTTCTCAGTGGCTCCCACCTGGTGGATACCAATGAAAAGAGATAGTCCAAGTTTTTAAGGCATTAAAAATTATGGCAGAAAGTGGATGAGTAAAATCATACCTCACTTCTCAGGCTGGGCCTGAGGTTAAATAACATTTGCAGGGAGAAATGTCTGGGAAGGAAAGCTTATGGGCTAACTCCTCAGGCCTTTAGGTACCTCATTTTAATGGAGATCTGTCTCTAGCTTATGTGACCACAGGTCAGATCCTCTACCTGAGGAGGGGTTTGGGGCATTGGCCCTACAAGACTGATGGCCACAAATCTGTGGAGGGTTGTGACAAGAGCCTGTTGTTCAGGAACAGGCAAAACACCTACTTTTCCTTCAAGGACACTGGGGTTTCCAGTCTTAGCTCAACGGTGAACCAAACTATGTTACAAGATCCCACAAAGAATAGGGTTTTTCTAGAGCAGCAGTGACTCAGTGCTGTAGATGTGTTTGTTTCTCACTTAATTAGCATAATTCAAAAGCAAGAAGTAACTTCAAAAAATAGTAACATAAGACAAAATTTACAACACTCTATTTGGAAAGTAGGAGCAGAGCAATTTTGTTTTTTTTTCCAGTGGTTTGGCTAAAGACAATGAATTGCTCTCTCTGCAGGAGTGTTCATGATCTCTGTCTTTAATGTCAGTTATGGACATTTGTTTTGCATCATCTGGTACAATATGTTGATTATCTCCTTTGCTCTAAGAGTCAGCTTTCATTAAGCAATGTCCTCTTCTCACTTTGGTCAAGAGAAGGGGCAGAAAATCATGAGGTTGAGTATCACTCAGAGGAAATTCAGGTATGCCTTTCCTCTTCGAGCCTCTTAGGGGATACAGGCAAGGAAACAGCCTGGGTTGTGTCTTAGAGAAGCTTCTGGAGGCTAAAGGCTTCAAAAAATGTTCACTTGAAATCTACGAGCAGTCTATATTCCTTATTAGTCCAAACTTTGGAAGTAGGTGACACACTCTTGATGACCTCCTGAAAACACAGGATTGAAGAGTCAGGGTTCTGCTCAGATTTATATGTTAAGCAATTGGAGTATTTCTCTGGAAATAATATTGTTTAATGTTGAATGCAACTTATAATCCACTTGCCAGGTTATGATTAAAGCTTCATTTAAAACTGCATGTGGTGATTCAGCCATTTAATACCAGCACTAGGGAAACAGACTCAGGTACTCTCTATGACTTTGAGGCCAACTAGGTCTATACGGTTTGTTCTAGATTGGTCAGGTTAAATAGTGAAACTCTGTCTCAGATACAACAAAACAAAAAGCTATTCGTGTATCTCATTAAATCTTCCCAGGAACCTTGTAAAGATATAGCTCTTCTGATTTTTGTGGTCAAGGAATTTGTGAATAATAGAACTTATATGAAGTCACCAGAGCCTGCGTTGCTGTTTCCACTCATGTCTCCCCATTTCCCAGATTGTGGCTTTGTGGGAAGCTAAAACCCAGGCCCTTCTAAGTGCTCATTGTATCCATATTCTGTGCATGCTTTAATGATGCATTTAGAGCATAGATCCTGAGTTAGTTATTCTGGGTCCTTAAGTAAGTCAGCTGACTTCTTCAGAGTCTTTCCTGTGGAAAGCTGAGACATTACAAGCATCAGCCTGTCCTGGGACACTGCGACCACTTTCTTCAAACCTGCTGCTCCTCCATCCCCACTTCCCACTTCTCATGTCCTCCAAAGAGAAGGTGTGTGTGTGTGTGTGTGTGTGTGTGTGTGTGTGTGTGTGTGTGTGTGTGTGTGTGTGTGTTTTGTGTTTGAGGCTAGAAATACTGGGATTCTCCCAGGTCAAGGGGGTAGATACAAATGAGACTAGATGGTGGTATTGTGGAAGCAGCTACACTGCATCCTTGGAACTTTTCTTACACAGTTGAGATGATTTAATTTCTGTCAACTCTTTCAGGTGCATGATAATGGCCAACTTGTGTGGTGACTCAGAGATATTTAGGTTAACCCAAAAATAGCACATTTGATATATCTCAGAGTGTAAGAGCACTGGCCACATAAGCCTGATGACATTCCAACATTTGATCCATGGAATCCTCTGTAGGAGAAGAGAACTAACTCCTCAAAGTAGTTCTATGACCACCTTATACACCACATGGCATGGATGCACTCAATCTCTCTCTCTCTCTCTCTCTCTCTCTCTCTCTCTCTCTCTCCCTCTCTCTCTCTCTCTCTCTCTCTCTTTCTCTCTCTCTCTGTCTCTCTCTCAAACACACATTCATACACATACACACCTATGAAACAATAATGCTCAATATAAAAGTTGTTTATTCTTTAATTCTATAAAAGGAACAATTTTATGAGACAGAACCTGGTCATCTAAGACACAGCAGCACAAGTCTTTTGATAAGGACATGAGTAGATTAAGAAATGTGAGAAAAAATTGGAGGTGGGAATGAATAAGAAATAAGGAAGCCTCTGAGCAGTGATGATTCAAAGCTGGCTGGAAGTTAGTAATGGAGGCTGGAGTTATCGGGTTCCTACCTACTCTATCAGGCACAGGCTTGTCAGTGCATCTTCAGTTTCTCTTCTAGTCTCAAGCCATCCACCATTTCTCATTGCTTGGTTAACCACAGTCACTTTCTTTGAAGAATAATTTAAATTATTTTCATAAAAAACAAGCCAGTCAGTTGGAAAATCTACAATCAAATGAAAGTAAAGTTTAGTGAGAGACTTGAACATATTCCAAAAAGGGTGAGTTCATGGCAAGAGACTATTGAAATCAACCAGTCTTTTATTTCCTCTCTTTATTCTATTGTTATTATCATTGTTTTCGTTACTATCATTGCCATTTGTATTATTATTGTCATTGTTATGATTATTGTGTTCTATGAGGTCAAGCCTTTGTCCATCCCCTACCCTGAGCTGGATCCTCAATCCCAGGGAAGTGTCTAAATTCTTCAGCATGAGCAGCATTACTAGTAATGTGCACAGCAAGAGCTTTGAATGAAATGCTATTGATTCAAAACCCATCTTTCCCCTTAAGAAATAAGCGATAGTATGTTCTGGAATCATTTGGAGTGACCATGGCTCCTTATCCCAATGTGGAAGCAGTTTCATGAAGTTTGGTTGTTTTAAAGAACATAGAAAGTCATAAATCCAGACAATTTCAGCATACATTAGTGGGTACATCAGAAAGGTTGTTACAGCAAGATGGGGGAAGCTTTTCTATAGTTCATCAGAGGACATTCTTAGCCTTCATGTGGTAGAAGTTAGTGGTCCGCTATGTTCATAGATTTATCTTTTCTTAATTTTTTTCTTTTATTATTATTAATCATTCCATTCCTTACAAATGATATCCCACTTCCTGGTTACCCCTCTGCCACACACCCCCATCCAACATCTGCCTTCCCACCTCCATTTTGCCTGTATGAGAGTGTACTCACACCCACCCACACTCTCTTGCACCAGAGCTTCAGCATCTCCCGACTCTGGGGTATCAAACCTCCCTGGGACCAAGGGCCTTCTGTCCTGTTGCTGTTTGGCAAGGCAATCTTCTGCTACATATGTATCTGAGCCAAAGATCCCTTTGGGTTCACTCCTTGGTTGGTGGCCTATACTCTGGAAGAAATGGGTGGTCAGGCCAGCCTATGTTGTTCTTCCCATTGTGTTGCAATCTGCTCCTCCAGTCTTTCTGCCAGCTTCCCCACCAGTTTCCCTGAGTTCAGCCTGATGGTTGATTCAAAACATCTGTGTCTGCTTTGGTCAGTTGCTGGCCAGACCTCCCCAGGAACCATTACACTTGGTTCCTGTCTGCAAGTGCCTCTTCACCAGAGCAACAGTGATAGGTATGGTGTCTGTAGACATGATGTATCCCCAGGTGAGGCCATCGCCGGTTTGCCCTTCCTTAAGTCTCTGTTCCATGTTTTTATCCCTGCTCTTCAATGTGTGCTCTTTTATATCTGGGTTACCTCAACAGGATATTTTCTAGTTCCATCCATTTGACTGCAAATTTCATGAAGTCATTGTTCTAATCCCTGCGTAGTACTCCATTGTGTATATGTACCTCATTTTCTGTATCCATTCTTCTGTTTGGGGGCATCTGGGTTGTTTTGAGCTTCTAGTTATTATAAATAAGGTTGCTTTGAACATAGTGGAGCATGTGTCCTTGTTATATGTTGGAGCACCTTTTGGGTATATGCCCAGGAGTGGTATAGCTGGGTCCTCAGGTAGTATTATGTCCAATTTTCTGAGGGTCCACCAGACTGATTTCCAGAGTGGTTGTACCAGTTTGCAATTCCATGAACAATGGAGGAGTGCTCTTCTTTCTCCACATCCTCACCAGCATCTGCTGTCACCTGAGTTTTTGATCTTAGCCATTCTGACTGATGTGAGGTGGAATAGCAGGGTCGTTTTGATTTGCATTTCCCTGATGACTAAGGATATTGAACATTTCTTTAAGTGTTTCTCAGCCATTTGAGATTCCTCAGTTAAGAATTCTCGACTTAGTTCTGTACTTCACTTTTTAATAGGGCTATTTGATTTTCTGGAGTCTGCCTTGAGTTCTTTGTGTATTTTGGATATTAGCCCTCTCTAGGATGTAGTGTTGGTAAATATCTTTTCCCAATCTGTTGGTTGCCATTTTGTCCTATTGATAATGTCCCTTGCTTTACAAAGCTTTTGAAATTTTATGAGGTCCAATTTGTCAGTTGTTGATTTTAAAGCATAGGCCATTGGTGTTCTGTTCAGGAAGTTTTACCCTGCGTCCAAGTATTTAAGGCTCTTCCCTACTTTCTATTCTATTAGATTCAGTGCATTTGGTTTTATGTGGAGTTCCTTCATCCACTTGGAGTTGAGTTTTGTGCAAGTAGATAGGTATCAATCAATTTACACTCTTCTACACGCAGACTGCCAGTTGAACCAGCACCATTTGTTGAAAATACCATCCTTTTTTTTCCACTGAATGGTTTTAGCTCCTTTGTCAAAGATCAAGTGACTGTAGGTGTGTGGGTTCATTTCTATGTCTTTAATTCTATTCCATTGATGTACCTGCCTGTGTACATACCAATATTACACAATGTTGTTGCTGTTGTTGTTGTTGTTGTTGTTGTTGTTGCTGTTTTTATCACTATTGCTCTATAGTATAGCTTGAGGTCAGGGATGGTGAATCCCCCAGAAATTCTTTTATTGTTAAGAATAATTTTTGCTACCGTACGGGAGCCCGGAGAGATGGCTAAGGGTTAAGAGCACTGACTGCTCTTCCAGAAGACCTGAGTTCAAATCCCAGCAACCACATAGTGGCTCACAACCATCTGTAATGGGATCTGATGTCCTTTTCTGGTGTATCTGAAGACAGATACAATGTACTCATTAATAAAATAAATCTTTTTTTAAAAAGGCTGGAGAGATGGCTCAGGAGTAAGAACACTGGTTTCTCTTCCCGAGTTCCGGAATTCAAATCACAGCAACAACATGGTAGCTCATGGCCAGCTGGTCACAGATTTCATGAAGTTTTTCTCTATTAGTCACAAGATGTTAGTTCTGACACAGGTTACTTAGAGAGCTAGAGCTAGCCTCTGGTAAGATGATTAGTCCCTATACCACAACATGACAATGTTCCCAGTTCTCTGTAGTTTAAATCAGTCATTGCTGTAATAATTTCTTTCCAGGAATTCTCATCAAAAAACCATGGGCAATACTCATAAAAGAAAAATCATCTCATCTCATCTTTATAAAATCAATTGTGAATATTTTCACAACAGATAGACTGTAAATTAAATAATTGTCATGTGATGATGTGTATCAGAGTTCCTTAAATAAATATGTCCTTGAATCCCATGACTTCATGCATAAAATGTCTTTCTTAGTATATCCTAAAGTATATACCATGTAGATTTTAAAATAATAACAACAAAATACCATAAAACAACTAAAAAGTTCAGAAGTAGGGAATTATTTAATTAGCGATGTGTATAAGTGCTTAATAAGTATATATGCCTTTACAAATCTTGAGATCAATATCTATAAAATGAAGAAATTATTATTTATCAAAAAAGTATCTATCAGAAAAATAGTGTATATTGGTGTAGAGGTATACAGCGATAGTTCTAAGACAGGAAAGATGGAGGCCAAAGAACTGTGAGAATGAGGTCATCATATGCTACATAGTAAGGTATAATAAGTATCTCAATATAACAACAACAAAACAAAACAGAAACTTAACACCAGAACAAAGCAAATCTGAGGCCTGAGTCTTTAGCTCAGGGGGAGAGTATTTACTGAGCATGCTCATTGCCTTAAATTCACTTTCCCAGCATCAAAAAACATTAGCAGTAAAACCACTCCACATATAATAGCATCAATGTTCACACTAAATATTATCTGTGATTAAAAAGCTAGAAGAGTGTATTGGAAGATTTCACCAGTGGAAATGGGAGTGTTTTAAATGCTTTCCTAATACATATTTCAAGCTGTTATTAGCATAATTCAAAATCAAGAAGTAACTTTAAAAAAATGAGAGAAAATTTCCAACAGCCTATTACAAAATGAGGAGCAGAGCAGTTTCAGCCTCTTTTTCTTAGTGGTTTTGCTAAGGACACTGGTTTTGTTCCCTCTGCAGGAGTGCTCATCTTGTCAGTCTTCAGTCAATCATGAATATTTGTTTTGCAGCATCTGGCATAGTATGTTGCTTCTCTCCTTTGCACCAAGTCTCAGCTTTCATTAAGCTATTTCCTCTTTTCACTTTGGTCAAGAGGAGGGGCAGAAAATCGTGAGGTTGAGTATCACTCAGAGTAAATTCAGTTTTACCTTTTCTCTTGGAGCCTCTTGGGGTATAAAGACAAGTAACGGCCAATTTTCCCCCAACGGGGGTATCAATTCTCTCCACCCGGGTCACTTCAGGAAAGAGACACAGGTAACAGTAGCTGCTTTTATTGTTTTTCTACCAAATGATCAAACATA
This sequence comes from Uromys caudimaculatus, assembly GCA_028551405.1. Classification (NCBI taxonomy): domain Eukaryota; kingdom Metazoa; phylum Chordata; class Mammalia; order Rodentia; family Muridae; genus Uromys; species Uromys caudimaculatus. The sequence continues at coordinate 16,511,691 of CM052700.1, forward strand.
CTCTAGAGAATTTCATATGGTGTGACATGAGAGCGGGATTGATGGGGAAGCCCTGTTTGTTGTGTTAGATCAGGTTAACTCTGGCAGCATATGAAGACTGTCATTCTGTACTGCTTATTTTTTTTAAGAGGATGCCATGACTTTTATTGTGTGCTAGGAAATCAAGGTAGAGGGAACTATGACGTTCATTACTGTTTAACTTTGTCAAATGTTTATATATCATCCATCTGAAAGATGTCATAATAGGAGCCAGATAAGATAGGTCAATGTGAAAAGGTAATTTCTCTAACACCTACATGAACACGGAGTGAGAAAACTGTCATTGCAAAGGTGTCTTCTGGACACATGCACCTTTGCTTGGCCTGCGCCACCCCAAGAGGAATAATAAAAAATAACAATTTTGTAAAAGAATTCTGTACTGGAAGGATACATTTTTGGTCATGAAATAAGGCAGAGAGTAAATTATGTCAGAAAACTTCATGAATTAAAAAAAAAAAGACTATAGAAGAATGCTGTAACATGTTCAACATTTTGTCCATATTATCTGCTGGCTCTCCTCTCAGGTATTAATGCACGGGTAAGATCAGATATAAATACTATTTACTAATACATTGATATCTATTATCACATTATATACTCATTGGCATTAACTCATATCTGCTGCACAGTGACAACATTTATTTTCATATATCCTTTTCTTGCAATATCATATATGAGTATATTATTTGTCACATGATTATGTACATGGAATGATTAGAGATTAAAACTTCATATTGTATCCTCTGTGCCTCGCTCTGATGCTCCCTCACCCCAGCCGGCAATGCCCCCTTTCTACTTTTCTGGTTGCTGGAGTTACTAAAGTTTATAAATCATTTCTGAAGACTTTGAGCCAGGAGCCTCAGGTGAGAGCGGATATTCAGTATTGCCTTTCTGGGTCTGGATTATTTCATTCAGTAGGATCTTTTCTAGTTGAATCAATTTACCAGGTCCAAATATGGAGAGGAATGTGTAGACTATGGCCGTGTGGAGAGGTTGGACATCTCAACTGATTGGGGATTCAACCCAAGAGATATTTATGTGTCTTGGATCATCTGCAGTATTCACCTTCAAATATTCTTTTCAAGTTTGTGTCTGGGAAACTCTGGGCATCATGTATAAATAAAAAGACTGAAAGAACATTTAATATTCATGTGTCTATCAAAATGTGTAAATAATTTTAAGGCAACAGTTTTATTTATTCCTAAAGCCTTGACTCTTGTTATTTGAATAGATTGCCTACAAGTTTTTCGATAATTTTCAGTGGTTCTAATTTTACCTAAACTTTTTACATGCTGAACATTTTATACAACTGACTATGTCAATATCACAATGACTTAGTAAATTTTTATTTCTTTCCATATTTCCTAAAAATAATTGCTGTGACAATTAGAAATTTAAAGGATTTTAATAGAAATCTCCACAGTGTTCTCTCCTGTAAGGGAAATCGTGGTCAATCCATGTCAGGGTGTTTGGATCATTAAGTGAGTTAGTAAGATCCCACCCTTTCCCAAGCACATGTATAATCCGATCCAGGTATCTACTTAAAGGTGGACATTTTAACTTTTTCTTTAGAAATCACTCAAGGACATATTTTAGCAGAGAACGCACTCTACATACTCCAGCAATGAGTGAGCAGGCAGTCACTCACTCAGCTGTTAGAGTTCATAAGTCTTCAGGGTTGCAGAACCAAGTGAGGCCTGAGAAGAATCAAGGGCCCAGAGAAGCTGGTCACAGAGGTAAGTGTTTTAATTGTCTAAAATCACATGCTTCTTTTTACTCATTTTAAAGTTTAAAAATTAGATATATTCCACTAGCTTCTATGGAAAACTGTAATATTCCATTTCATCTTGGCTTGGTTATGCACAAGGGTGGGAGGGAAGAAAAGAGTTTTAGTTGGTATAAAATTGTTCAAAACTAAGTTTAAACAACAAAGCAATCAAACTTTAAAATTTAAAAAGAAAAATTATAACCTTAGTTCTACTTTTTAGTTACTAGCTAGTTACAAAAAAACAATATGAGCAGAGTAGAACAATGAGGGTTTATAAAAAAAAAATTCTTGAGAATAAAGAAATGAGAAACCATTAGGATTTTTTTTCTTATTATTATTTAGTCTATGGAAGAGGAATTCTGAAACCTTGAAAACTAACAGACAAACTAGAGTCCAAAAAAAAAAACCCCACCAAATGTTCTAGAGAAACAATATCCTAAGGAAATGAAGCTTGTGCATTAGGAACAATACTTTCATTCTAGAAGAAAGTGTTTTAATTGTCATAAATACCCCAACATCAAATGCGACATGGTAAAAACAGTTGTCCATCAGAAGAAGAAGTCTCCTCCTGGAAATAAAGTTGCAGAGGAAGGAATAGGGATGACAGGTTAGACGCTAGAAATGAGTAAATCCCAGTGTGAGTTCCTGAAAACGTCAAGGAATACTTTTGTTTATTAACGAAAAGCTGATATAACACTTTTTATTCTCTTTTTAGTTACTCTGTACACACTGTTACAGCTGTGTCCCAAGCTGAGATCTTTCTCTTCTTTGATAGAGTAGTAATCAGAGGTATGAGTTTCAGATTGCCAATATCTTAGATACTCCAAAATGTTCAGCATTATATAGAGCAAAATCAAACTTGCAGGGAAGAAGAAATGGTTGACTTATAGGCCCTTTCAAGGACGGGGCTGAACACAGGTCAGGCACAGAGCAGCTGTGGTTCCCCACCAGTTCTCAAGAACATCCATCCCTCTTTCCTTCCTCTCCATCCTCAGTTATCTTTCTTGATGGACTGCATGCTCCAGTTTGGTATCTTGTACTTTGATTGTAATTATGCTTCCAATGTCTTCTGTAGAATATACTATTATTCCTGTAGAACTGAGTGAGGGCACATGTCTGTCATCCAGCTCCTTCTAAGCTGAGTTAGGAAGATTCACAATATAAGGATAAAGTAGAAATAAGTTCAAAATTTTGTGAAACTTCACACATGTAGGATTTCTACAGTCAGTACATTTTAGGTAGAAAAGTACAATTTTGAGAGCATATTTTTGGTAAGTTTGTATCATCAACTTGTGCAAAATTTCCCCTTGTTTCCATGCTACAGAAAATTGTAATTTGTATTGAGATGTGCTCTTTTCAAGGTGATGATATTCTTGCTTTTTTTTTGTTGATTTAAGAATGTGCTGTCCCCTGGCACCTCATTGTGATAGTTTTCGAAATCCTCTGTTCCCTTCTGCTGGTTACTATTGCAGTGTTGGTGACAAACAGTGAGTAATTGAGATACACTGTGTTTGACGTTTTGCCCAAAAAATAGCTTTAAATATAAACTATGGAGTTACACACTCTGTCCATTGTCCTGCCTATAATCAGGTGATAAGCCAGAATCTTTGGACATTAATTTTTTTTTTCTGACACACTGCAGAGTCTGTTCCCTTTCATCCCTAATGTGTTAGCTCTGGGGCTGTTTGTAGTTTCCCTTTTCTGTCACATTTTTGGTTATGCTCCTTCTGAGGACTTGGAGATAGTCTGCTTTCTGATCTCAGGTGATTGTTAATGTTACATGAACATTTTGTGAGAAACAGCTATGCAAAGAATCAGTGTCTTTCTTTTCCTATTTCTTCTGTGTATATTGAGGTCATGCTTAAGTAAAAAGACTTCATATATACAGAGAAACTAAAGTTTAACGTTCATTGGATTCCTCCCCATTTTCAGAGGATGCATTGCATGTGCTCCAGTATGAATTGTGCTATTTCTTAACATTTTTTAGTTGTTATTTTCACAGTGTGTTAACTAGTCTCTGAATATTTCATTTAGGTTATTATTTGTAAAATTATCCTTCAAAAAATAAAGTGATTGGAAGTTACTTCCACCATAATTTTTTTCAGTTGTAATATTTATTTTTCAGTCAACTTACCTTAGAGAAAAATTCATCTATCTGTTTCTATAGTGAGTTAATTGAAATGCTAACTTATAAATGTTAAAGTATGAACAAAGGTGATGATATGAATTGGCTGTTAAGATGAAACTTTTTCCCTAGTCTTAAATTTTAATATGTACTCCTTATAAGCATTTTTGATATTATATCTGTGACTAATTTAGTTTTTCAATATTGCCAAGAAAAACATGAACTGCAGGAAACTTTAAACCACCACTATAACTGCAGCCCCATGCAAAGTGACATCGACTTAAAGGAAGAAATGTTGAGAATTAAGTCTATAGAGTGTAGTCCAGGCAGCGATCTTCTGGAATCCCTCAAAAGAGAACAGAATAGATGGTATGGTGAAACCAAGACTATTTCAAAGTCCTCACAGCACACAGGTATGTGGTGGGGGAGGAATGTGAAGACAGATTTGCATTATTATCTATTTTTTCTTCTCTGGAAGCTTTGAAGTTCAACCAGCAGCTTTCTATGATGCTGGTAATCTTTGTGTTAATTATTTGGGGGCTCCTTATTTCGTGTAGGGTCCTGGAAACCCAGAAATCCCTGTTTGGATTATGAGAATCTTAGAGTTTCTAGAAGTCAGTGTTTTTTTTTGGCACTCCTACTGCTCCCTGGGGAAGGAATTACAAATCAGTGCCCCTGAGAATTTGATTGTTTTGGACTATGGGAAAATCTGAATCTCCAACTTTGTTGCTGACAGAACATGGAAAGTTTTAGTAAGAGTGTATTTATCAATTATTTGCTCTAAAATGGACTTAGAGCACTTACATGGATTCAGTTATAAAAATAATTTTGTCTGTCTTTCTGTCTCTGTCTGTTTCTGTCTCTCTGTGTGTCTCTGTCTCTGTATGTCTCTCTGTCTCTCTCTGTCTCTGTCTCTGTCTCTCTCTCTCTCTCTGTGTTTATGTGTGTGTGTGTGTGTGTGTGTGTGTGTGTGTGTGTGTGTATTTGTGTGCCTCTATTCCATATTAATTGTTTTGAGAGAGTTGTTATGTTACAAACATAACAAAGGTACCTTCCCTAGAGCAGACATGGGAACTTTACCATGGTGTGCACACATTGCATTTCTGTCAGCGGCACAGTCAATGAAGCTAGAAAGATGGAAATATCAAGTGTCACAAGGAACATTTCTTACCCTTCATCCTGACTGGTCATCTTTAACTGACACAGTTTATCAATCATCATTAAATAATTTTTTTAGCATTTAGATTTTACAAAAGCCTATTGCATATAATCTCACCACACTGTGATATTAAGATGTGATGATTCTCATTATGTAAGGAGTAATATATTTAAAATTGCTACATTAAGAAATTTGTGACAGAAAAAAAGTTATAAAAACATCTTTGAAATATTCCAGTCCCATGGAAAATATATTGTGTTATTACTTTAAAGTAACTCCATGATCTGAAAAGGGCAGCATAATGATGGAATGCCTATGATCATGAGGTTAAGGGAGGAGGATTATAACTTTCAGGACAATGCGGACATCCCCGCAAATTCCAGGCCAGCCTGAGCTGCACATGGTCCTCTTCACAGAAAATGAAGGTTGGATATAAAGTTTTTTAACTAAATATGGCCATTCCCAGCCACTCACAAAAAATATTCATATTGAAGTGATCTTGATACACAAACTGCACACATTTTAATGTATTGACCTTGAAACGTTTGTGAATGTGGGCATACCATTGAAGGCATCAACATAATCAAGAGACTGGACTATGAACAACAAAACCGCCTTTGTATGTCTCTTATTTCTCTTAAGGTAAGAGCATGTAACACAGACCATGGCACAATACACAGTGTGTGGACAGGTGCTGGTACAACGCATTACTGCAGATCTAGAAATCTGACATCAGTTTAGCTGCCTCTGAGTACCAAGTGCTTATTGCCTCTTCTCCAGCCCCTGGTATCTTACAAGCTTCTGTTTCATAGAGTTGGGCTGTTTTTGAAAACTGATCTGCATGAAATGATAAACTTGGTGCTATATCTGCTGTTTTTCACTTTCACACAATCCTCAAATTCACCCATGTTCATCATATACATCAGCATCTCTCTTTTGGGTTTTAATGTGAGACATGATGTCTTTCTCCAGCCCAGGGTGACTGGAAGTCACTATACTACCAAAGCTGGACTGGAATTTACCACTTAGCCTAGGTTGGTCTTAAACTGGTGATGACCCTACTGTCTCTCTTTTTGGAGTGCTCCAGTTATAGACATAAGTCATCATGCTGGGCTGACTGATTTCCCTTTAAAGATTAAGTAGTATTCTGTTGTGTGTTTGTGCTACATTCTCTCTACTGATTCATCAGTGATTGCCACATAAAATGTTTTTGTATCTCTACTGTTATAAACAATGTTGCATAGATCATGGGTACACATGGGTCTCTGTGCATTATAGAATCTCAATTTCAGACACCAGTGAGATTTTAATTTATTTTACACAGGCTTAACAAATACATTGTTCTGATAACAGAATACCAGAAAATAATAAGTTTAACCATTTACCTTCTCTGTTGTAGGCAGCAATGTTGAAATAGAATGGCTCTGCTATGGTATAAAATGTTATTATTTCATCATGAACAGAAAAACGTGGAGTGGATGTACACGGGCATGCAGGCATTCCAGGTTATCCCTTCTGAAGATAGAAGATGAGGATGAACTGGTACTGAAGATACTTACTTGCCCCTTTATTCTCTTAGACTGTCTCTAACCCTGAATAATGAGATACTCAATCCAGTTTTTTTGTTGTTTGTTTTTGTTTTTTTTTTTTGTATATGGTTTTCCTGTAATGTGAGCAAAACTGTGGGACACAGGTCTGTTAAGAGGAGACTAGTTTCTACAGAGACCAGACAAGGCAGACCAGTTAGAAGAACATAACCCATGTACAGGCTACAGCTATTGGGATAGTACCAGTTCCAGTTGTTCTGGACCCACAGGAAGGCGATACCACACATAAGCATGGAAGCCCCATTAATGCTCTTTGTTTGGTGGTTCTGACTCTGAGAGACACCTGGGTCCTTGATAGTTAATTCTGTTGGTCTTCATGTGGAGTTCCTATCCCATTCAGAGCCCACCATCTTTTCACATATTCTTTTATAAGAGTCCCCAATCTACATCCACAATTTGGCTGTGAGTGTCAGTATATGTATGAATCAGCTGCTGGAAGAAGCCTCACAGAGGATAGCCATGATAGACTCCTGTCGGCACACATAACAGAGTGTCATTAATAGGGTCAGGAATTGTTGCTTTTCCATGGTATGGGTCTCAGGTTGAGCTGGTTATTAGTTGGCTGTTTCCTCAGTCTTTGCTCCATCCCCATTCCCTGCATTTCTTGTACACAGGATAAGTTTTGGTTTAAAGTTATGTGGATGTATTGGTATCCCTATCACTCCCCAGGGGTTCTATCCTGGCCATAGGAGGCAGCCTCCCCAGGCTACATAGAGTCACAGCTAAGGATACTCCCATTGATTCTTGTGTGCTTCCCCTATTACTGGTTTCCATATCTTCCTGGAGATGTCCCAAACCACCTGCCCCATCAGTTGCAGATTTCTATTCATTCTCATGGCCATCAGACCATCACCCCACACATCCCCACACCGGAACCTGAAAGCCAAGAACCCCTCATGATCCTGCTCCCACCCAGTTCCCTCCCTCCATCAGCCTTTTATGACCATTCCATTCCTGCTTCCAAGTTAGACTTAAGCATCCTTGCTTGTGCCCTTCTTCCTGTCTAGCCACTTGGTTCTGTGAAGTGTAGCATGGGCATTCTGTATTTTATGGCTAATGTCCACTTATAAGTGAATACATACCATGCATGTCCTTTTGGGACTTGGTTACCTCACACAGGATGGTATTCTCAAGTTCCATCCATTTGTCTGCAAAATGTTTTTCATAGCTTAATAGTATTCCATTGTGTAGATGTACCACATTCTTTATAGATTCTTCAGTTGAGGGGCATCTAAGTTGTTTCCACTTTCTGGCTATTATGAAGAAAACTACTATGAATAGTCAAGTGTCTTTGTGAGATGGTGGAGTATCTTTTTATTATATGCCCAGGAGTGGTATAACTGGTTCTTGAAGTAGAACTATTGCCAGTTTTCTGTGAAATAAACAAATTGATTTCCAAAGTGGTTGTACAAGTTGGCACTCCTAACAGCAATGGAGGAGTGTTCCCCTTGCTCCACATCCTTGCTGGCATGTGCTATCATTTCAGTTTTTTATCTTAGCCATTCCTATTGGTGTAAGGTGAGATCTCAGAGTTGTTCTGATCTGCATTTTTCTGGTGGCATATGACTTTGAACTTTTCTTAATGTGCTTCTTGGACATTTGAGATTTCTCTGTTGAGATTTCTCGTGTTTAGCTCAGGCATAGAAGATGCAATAGAAGAAATTGATATATCAGTTAATGAAAATGCTAAATCTAGAAAGGCCTGCCTTAAGCAGGAAGATTGTGAGTTCAAGGCCAGCCTTGGTTACATAGTAAGAATTGGTCTAAGAAACACAGTCACAAATCATGACATGATCCCAATATCTTAGAAAACCTAAAACTTTTATTTTAAATTACTTATTGAACTGACATAAGTTTTGATTTAAATGTGCTACTAGTAGGAATTCACTATAGAAAATGAACATAGTGGGGCAGAGGGTTGGGGGGAGGACAGGAAAGCAGATAATAACACAGGAATGCTCCTAACTTTTCCTGCGTGTTCTCACCCAAAAGTAATTTTATCATAAGGTCTGTTGTTTCCTTTACAGAAGTTCCTTCAGCTCCAAGTTACTCCAGGCACTTACTGGATTGGATTGTCATATGATAATAAACAAAAGGATTGGGCATGGTTTGGCGGTGGCCCATCTAAACTGTGAGTTTCCAGAACCCTTCAGACTCTAATACTGGTGCGGGAATTGGGAGGGTTGCGTGCAAAGGCTTTTCTCTCATTTCCCATGGCTTTCCTCATTTTCTACGGAGCTCATGGGTAAGGACAAGTTGCATAAGGCAGTGTCTGTGCAAGTGTTACAGACAGAAAATGTATGGTCTAGGAACTGACCATAGTGGCTTAATACTGCATACATCTCAGGATCGTGTCTCTCCTCCCTCCCCAATATTTCATTTATTTACATTTCAAATGTTATCCCCTTTCCTGTTTTCCCCTTCTGACACTCCCTATCCCATCTCCCCTCACCCTGCTTCTATGAGGGTGCTCCCCCACCCACCACCCACTCCTGCCTCCCCACTCTGGCATTTCCCTTCCCCGGATTAAGCCTTCTCAGGACCAAGAGCCTCTCCTCCCATTGATTGCCTGACAAGGCCATCCTCTGCTATATATGCAGCTGGAGCTGTGGGTTACTTCATGTGTACTCTTTGGTTGGTGGTTTAGTCCCTGGGAGCTCTGCGGGAGGTCTGGTTGGTTGATATTGTTGTTCTTCCTATGGTGTTGCAAACATCTTCAGCTCCTGCAGTCCTTTCTCTAATGCCTTCATTGGGGATCCTGTGCTCAGTCCAATGGATGGCTGTGAGCATCCACCTCTTTATGTGTCAGGCTCTGGCAGAGCCTCTCAGGAGACAGTTATATCAGGCTCCTATAAGCAAGCATTTCTTGGCATCTAAATTGTTTCTGTGTTTGGTGTCTGCAAAGGGAACTAGAATGTCAACAACTTAAGATGGTCTGAAGTGAATGAATGATCATGACAGATACAATGAGTGTGAGTCTCTCAGACATTCATGTGACATATTTGCTGTTCTTAGCTTATATAATTGTTGTTTATTTATAAATATAAGAATGTGTTTATATGCATATGGTAACATTTAGAGTTAGTTGCCAGAGGGAGAGATAATGCCTCCATCTAGGTTCAGAGTTTTTTGTGGATATTGATAGTACACGTCTAGGTGAGCACCATTATGAGAGGAAAGTTAAGAGCTCATGATGCAGAATCTGTGCTTCATGTGTATCTGTGAATAGTTACTGTCTGTCGTATCCCTGTCTTCTTTGCCCATGTTTAGCTTACATCCTTCATTGATTGCCCCGATAAGGATATCTCATGCCTGGCTGATGTGTCCACTCTTTCCTACTGCAGCTTCCCTCTTCTGTTCATTATTCATGGCCACATGACTTTCATTTATCTTCCTTTTCTGTTTCTATGGTAAATCGAAATACTCTGTTCTTCCTGGTTTTAATCCAAAGTGAAAGAAAGTTAATCATTTGTTAAAGTTTTATCCCTTTACCATTTCTGCTCTAAGGAGATTGGTGGATGTCATTCTCTGTCTGGTATTCTTTGACATAGATTATTACTAGACTAACCTGGTTCAAATTCACTGTACTTCCCAAACATGCTTTTAATTCTTGAATTTCATGAATTCATTATTTCACATCACCATTTCAAATAGATAAACTGTTCTTCTTGCTCTGACATTTAGGAGAAAGACAGACTGCCAGGCTATTATGATCTTTTGAAGTTTCAGCTGTGCTGCAGCCTAAGCCTGTATAGGAATCTCTTTACTGAGCATTCATAAATACAGTGAGCAAGGTTTTAATTATTAGTTATTATTTGATTAGGGCCTTGCTCTATACCCTGGTCTGACCTGGTTATAATCTTCCTACTTTAGCCTGCCTCACCTTTCCTAGTGCCTTATTGTTTAGTCTACATTTTAAAGTACGTTTTCCCAAGAATGTAGTTGTGGCACTTGCAGGGAAGTCTGTGAATCTCCAGGCTTCAGTGAAGTCCCATTGTCTCTGGGGCAGGGAAGCAAGAACAACAGCAGCAGTTACAAATCCTCTACTGTGACTGTATTCCAAACTTCCCATTTCCTCTAAAAATGAGGTATATACTACCTTGTCCTGTGAGCTATGTAATGCATTTCTTCTTTTTATCTGTTGTTTTTGCAAAGAATATCAGAGGAAATCAACTTTAATATAAAATGATCCATTAGAAATATTGAAAAATATGTTTACTTGCTCATGAAATATTAACAGTGCAGTGTATATGAAGAATTGAGTTGTGAATAAAAGACAATTTTTATTTTTCATTCATATTTCATTTAATTTTTGGGTCATGTACATACATGTACAATGGAATTTTAGAGCACAAGTGCAGCTGGAAAAAAAACTGAGGGAGTTATTTCTCTACTACTTTGTGAGGTCTGAAGTCTGACTACATATTGTCAGGTTTGGTGAGGCATGTTACTGGTCCAAGACGTTTTTTTAAAATGAGTTTAGAGAAATTAACAGTTTTCATTGATACACTTATGATTAAGTCTATATTCTGTATATTTTGGTCAATAAATCTTGTTTTTTAAACCTTGTGCTAAGCCAATATAAGATTATAAGAATTTGAGTATATAAAGATATTGTTATGGGCTTCGATTTGTTAGTTAGTTGGTTGTTTTTTGTTAATTTTTGGACATAGGAGAATTTATACCTTTGGAATGCATTTATTTGCTGTAAAATGTATGTTTAGGATTGATCAATAGTTGCCTAACTAGTTCAAGAAACTCATTCAAACTTCCATAATCTACATTATGTCCTCATTCACTCTCTATCTCTCTCAGATCCAGTTGATGAAAGCTGAGATCTCACAGTAGTATTCGCTGCAGCCAGCTGCTTGTGATGGCACAAGACTCACTGTCTTATAGGTTCATGAGTTTAGGGGACAGCTTAGGCTTCGCAGTATGTTTGACATCACTGTGTGATACAGAGTGAGGCTCTGTCTTATGAAGCCTAACAATAATAATGATAGTGATAATAATATGAAGCTATCCAGAAATGCTTTCTTGGGTGAAGCAATTTCCTTTATAGCATCATAATAAACCTCAAAAATTCAGTATGGACCTTGTAATATGTGTTAATCCATAACCCATATTCATAACTCTCAGTGTTATGGACCATGTCACCGTCAAAACTTCCTCGTGTTCAGGATCATACTGTGCATTCCCTGTAATGTTCTTTAATTCGGAAATGATTTGGATCGTGTTTTCTTTGCTCATTTGTTTGACAGTTACATTTTAAAAAGTCAAGTCTTGACGTTGGGGTCTGCATGTAATAAAATGCACCAGTGCATGTTAGGAGACTGTTTGAATTTTAGCAAATATTTACACTTTTTCAAGCACCATTGTGCAAACTAGTTTTAAGTGAACTGAGAGAAGCTAGTGTCATGTGAGAGGAGGGAATCTTAATTGAGAAAGTGCCTCAATAAGATATGACTGCAAGGCAGCCTTTAGGGCCTTTCCTTAGTTACTGTTGTGAGAGAGCCCAGCCTATTATGGGTATCACCCCTGGGATGGTGGTGTTGGCTACACTAAGAAAATAGGTTGAGCAAATTTTGGGGAGCAAGACAGTAAGTTGCACTCCTTCCTGACATCTGCATGAGATTGTGCTTCTCAGCTCCTGCCAGCTTGGCTCTTGCCCTGACTTCCTTCCATTATGGATGGTAATGTGGGAGTTTAAGCAAAATAAATCTGTCCTCCCCAAGTTGCTTTGGCCCTGGGGTTTTATCACAGCAATAGAAAACCGTCAAACTAAAACATCAGTTTTGCAACTGTCTAAAGTTCTTTTCTGAACCTTGTTCCACACATGGCCTTGGGCAAGCAGACATGTACTCTCTTGTAGTATAAATGGGTTTGGCCTAGTGCAGAGTGGCTTGTTCTGTGTACAGATTTGTGATTGGCTCCGTGTTTCCCTGCATCTTTCCCTATTATTGCCATTATGATGTTTTCAGTAACTCAAGCTGTTTTCTTAGATCAGTGTTTCATTCTCCTTCTTTTTTTTTTTTTTTTGAGGCTCAAATCTCCTTTATTTCACTTAATGTAAAACTACACATGTTCCTTTCCATAATCTTTCTCACTTAATAATAACTTACCCTATCTTGCTCTAAACTAGATCTTTGTAAGTCATTTTATTTTATTTTATTTTTTTCCTCCTTTTTTATTTTTGATACTTTATATACATTTCCAATGTTTCCCCTTTTCTGAGTCTCCTCTTTGGATACCCCTCATCCCCTCCCCAACCCGCCTCTAGGAGGGAATTCCACCTCCCACCCCCACCCCCCCCCGTCCACCCATCCCCATATTCCCGCCTTGACATTCCCCTTTACTGAGGCCTCTAACATCCTCAGGCCCAAGGGCCTTTCCTCTCTCCCTGATGGCCATCGAGGTCATCCTCTGCCACATATGTGGTCCAAACCATGAGTCCATCAATGTGTATTCTTTGGTTGGTGGTCCAAATTCCAGGAGGACTGGGGGGGGGGGGTCAGGCCCGTTGAATCTCTTGCTCCCTCCGTGGGGCTGCAAATTCCCTCAGCTCCTTCAGACCTTCCTCCAACTCCTCCATCTGGGACCTCACTCTCAGTCCAGCAGTGACTGTTAAGTGAAACTTGGGTGTTCTGAATGTTTGAGCTAATATCCGCTTATCAGTGAGTACATACCATGTTCTTTCTTTTGTGACTGAGTTACCTCGATCAGGATGATAATTTCAAGTTCCATCCATTTGTCTACAAATTTCATTAAGTCATTGTTTTTAATAGCTGAGTAGTACTCCATTGTGTAGATATACCACATTTTCTGTATCCATTCCTCTGATGATGGACATCTGGGTTGTTTCCAGCTTCTGGCTATTATAAATATGGCTGCTATGAACATGGTGGAGCATGTGTCTTTATTACATGTTGGAGCATCTTCTGGGTATATGCCCAGTAGAGGTATAGCTGGGTCCTCAGGTAGTATTATGTCCATTTTTCTGAGGGTCCGCCACACTGATTTCCTGAGTGGTTGTACCAACTTGCAATCCCACCAACAGTGGAGAAGTGTTCTTCTTTCTCCGCATCCTTGCCAGTATCTGCTGTCACCTGAGTTTTTGATCTTGGCCATTCTGACTGGTGTGAGGTGGAATCTCAGACTTGTTTTGATTTGCATTTCCCTGATGACTAGGGATGTTGAGCATTTCTTTAAGTGCTTCTCAGCCCTGCGAATTTCCTCAGTTGAGAATTCTCTGCTTAGCTCTGTTCCCCATTTTTTGATGGGGTTATTTGGTTTTTTGGAGTCTAACTTCTTGAGTTCTTTGTATATATTGGATATTAGCCCTCTATCGGACATAGGATTGGTTAAGATCTTTTCCCAATCTGTTGGTTGCTGTTTTGTCCTATTGACAGTGTCCTTTGCCTTACAGAAGCTTTGCAGTTTCATGAGGTCCCATTTGTCTATTCTTGATCTTAGAGCATAAGCC
>CM052700.1:16526371-16582170 GCA_028551405.1 Uromys caudimaculatus
AAGGCTTCTCGTTGTTTATCTCTGTTCTCTTGCATTTCTTTAAGGGTGTTATTCATTTCTTTCTTAAAGTCTTCTATCATCATCATGAGAAATGATTTTAAATCTGAGTCTTGCTTTTCTGGTGTGTTGGGGTATCCAGGGCTTGCTGTGGTGGGAGAGCTGGGTTCTGAGGATGTGGAGTACTCTTGGTTTCTGTTCTTTATGTTCTTACCCTTGCCTTTTGCCATCTTGTTGACTCTGATGTTAGCTGATCTTACTCTGTCCGGTTGTGGCTTGCCCCTCCTGCAGGTCTCTGTGTCAGTACTCCTTGAAGACCAGGTATCTCTGAGAGGTGTTTGGGTTTGGAGAGCTGTCCCTCAGGGTCTGCTCTGGGGTGCAGAATGGGATCAGAAGGATCTTGTCCCCAGCTGTCCCTTGGTTCCTATGCCCCAAAGGTTCTGTAAAGGTCTCTCTTGATCCAGAAGTGGTGGTTTTGCCTGTGCTCAAAGGTGTGTCAGCACTTCTGGGATTCCCTGTTCACGTGGAGCCTTGTGGCCCAGGCTGAGGTCCCCAGGCACCAGTGTAAATCGGAAAGTTCACAGTCTTTCTGTCTCTGGGTTCTCAGGCCCTGGATCCTGGCAGATCCTGCCAGGTCTGGGTGAGAGGTGCTGCTCCCCTCAACCCCACGGCCTTTACAGGCTCCTGGGAGGGCACCCCTCTCCGGTGCTAGTTGGGTACCGAAACCTGGTGGTGCAGGCAGAGGTTTCCGCCCGCAAGTGAAATCCGAAAGTTTTAGAGTTTTTCTGTCCCCAGGTTCTCAGGCCCCGGATCCTGGCATCATTCTCCTTCTTACAAAACACTTTTGCACTGCCAAAATATTCCACAGTATTTCTCCATTCACTTATGAACATATGTGTTTGCAAATTTTGACAATTTTGAATGTTGTCATGTAACTTCATGCGCAAGTCACTGAGTAAACATACATTTTATTTCTTTTTATTAATTATCTTTTGTGAACTGCTGTCTGCTGGGTTCTTTCTTCCTTTTGCTTATATTCAATATTCACACATGATTATTTGTCTGTGCTTATGATAATGTCTTATGGCTGTCTAATGTGCATATCCACCCCTATTGTAGTTTACCTGTTTTGTCTATGCTCCAAAAAACATTTGATTTAATATATGTTCTTTGTTTTAAATTCCTAAATATGTTAAATATGGATATTCCATTTCTCCTCATTGTAATCCTGAAGTTCAAACACAGTGACATATTTTGCTAAAGAGTGATCCCTTCGAAGTCTCAGTCCCTTGTATTTAGGTTGGATTTCATCTATTTTCCTTCTTTGACAGAATCTCATTAACTGAGTCCAGCCTCAATCTCACTATGTATTGAAGGTTAGTCTTAAGGTTGGATCCTCCTACCTTCATCTCCCAAACCCTAGGAATACAATTGTATCTCACTAGGCCTGGATGTATTTAATATTGGGGCTCTCCATTCTGAGTGCATTCTTTTGACAGATTTCTCTATTGGGGATAAAACTGGCTGCAGTACTTCTCTGAAAAACTGAGGCTTGGTCCAACCCCTGCTAATATCTCAGGCTGAGTAGAAATCAGACATATGCTGATTTATATAAGAAAATCTTAATTATCAAATAATTACTTCTGTTTCAGCCTAAGTGCTAATTTGCTCTGTTTTTATTTATGTAATTTTTCTCTTATTGGATATTTTCTTTATTTACATTTCAGATGTTATCTCCTTTCCCAGGTTCCCCTCCAGTACCCCCCTATCCCAATCCTCTTCCCCCTACTTCTATGAGGGTTCTCCCCCCCCATGTCTCCCACTTAGCTCTGCACACCATTTTTTAATAGAATAATTTAATTCTCTGGAGTTTAACTTCTTGAGTTCTTTGTATATATTAGATATAACCCTCTATCAGATGCAGGACTGGTAAAGATCTTTTCCCAATCTGTTGGTTGCCATTTTATTGTATTGACAGAGTCCCTTGCTTACAGAAGCTTTGCAATTTTATGAGGTCCCATTTGTGAATTCTTGATCTTACAGCATAAGTCATTGGTGTTCTGTTCAGGAAAATTTCCCCTCTGCTCATGTATTAGAGACTCTTCCTCACTTTCTCTTCTATTAGTTTCAGTGTATCAATTTATTTTTTTATTTTGCAACATGTAACTTCTTCTTTCTAAAGAAGGATATTTATGGCCTTTAATAGACCATTCTGCAGATTACCATGTTTCTGTGAGGGTCCATTAGCTAGAAGGTGGGAAAGGAAAGAGGAGAGCACAGTCCAAAACATTAGTTACAAACCTGCATCTGTGATTGTACTTCAAATGTTCCCTTTCTCTTTATAACACGAGCATATAAGACTGTGTTCTGTGTGTCACACACATCTATTTTTACTTTTAACTTAGCATATTTATCAAGAAGAATAAAGTGGGAGAGCAGGTTTATTATAAAATAAGTCCTTGAAAATATTGAAAATCAGTTTTTCTTGCTGACCAAAAATTGCAAGAGTGAAATAAGATGGAGATTTTTTTGTGACTAAGAGACCATTTCTTTTTAATGAGCTTTGACAAAAGAACACACTTTAGTGATAAACTTATGATTAGTAGTTACATATTCTGTTTACTTTGGCAAATAGAATTTTTAAAATCATGATTTATTTCTGTGAATATTCAAAATTCACTAGTTGCACATTGTTATTTTTGTTCAACAGTGACTTGAACATAAAGAAATATAATGCAAAGGATGGAGGATGTGTGTTCTTGTCTAAAACAAGAGTAATCAGTATTGACTGTGGTAATTCATACAGCTGTATTTGTGGGAAGAGACTGGATAAATTCCCTGATTGACTCTCCAATGAGTGTTAAAGGTAAAAAATGAAATGTTCTGATTCTAATTTCTTTACGGTAGTAATTCATGATTCCAAGTGTTTTGATCATAGACTTAGTCTGCAGAGCAAACAGAGAGACAATCTGGAAGATATTGGGAATATTTTCTGAAATCTGACTTGACAGAGCAGAAGAAATCTTCCTTCCTGGTGGAGACATCACAGATCTCCTCTGGTGCATGGACAGGCTTTGCCTCAAAGCTTAAAGGAATGTGTTCTGTTTGATTGCATCAACTCCCATAGAACTCAATAAAGAACCATAAGAAACAGCCTGAGTATTTCATTATGAGTAGAATAAATCATCTTAATTGAAAGCACAATGAAGAGCTAGAATGTAGCTCTTTGCCCACCCACCTTCCTGCCTGCTGAGTCCTGTAGAGCAAACCGAGTTGTACTGGTCAGCCTGCTAGGCAAGGGGGACCTCCATTCTCTACCTATCTTCCTGCCCACTTTCATCAGATCTGTGGCTGTTCAACAGACCTGCTTATCCTATACAGACCTACATTCTGCAGATCCAGAATCATACAACCAAAGGATATCCATCAGATGCCTACCACATCAGGAACATTTTTATCCAAGATGGAATAGAAAAAATAAAGAGAGTCAGAAATAGAAGCAGTAAAGAAAGCAAGCTTAGGGAATCATGGAGATGGAAAACCTAGGGAAGAGAACAGGAACAACAGATGCAAGTATCACCAACAGAGTACAAAACGAAATGGATGAGAGAATCTCAGTAGTATAAAATACAGAGAAGATTATGATATATCAATCAAAGAAAAAGTTAACTGTAAAAATTTTCTGACACAAAATATCTAGGAAATCTGGAATACCATGGAAAGAACTAACCTAAGAATAATAGGAATAGAAGAAAATTAAGTGTCCCAGCTTCAAGGCCCAGAAAATATTTTCAACAAATCATAGATTAAAAAATTCCCAACCTAAAGAAAGAGATAGCTGTAAATATACAAATGCCTATAGAACCTTAATTAGACTGGACCAGAAAATATCATCCTCATCCCACATAATAATCAAAACACAAAATCTACAGAACAAAGAAAAAATATTTAAAAAGCAAGGTGAAAGGGACAGATAACGAAAATGGCAGACATTCTACAATTACAATCAACTTTTGAACAAGGCCTCTAAAAGCTAGAAGGGCCTGGATATGCTGCAACCTCTAAAAATCCACAGATCCCAACCTAGACTATAATACCCAGCAAAACTCTCAATCACCATAGATGGAGAAAACAAGACAAATCTAAATTTAAAGAGTATCTATCCACAAATCGTGCCCTACAGAAAATACTAGAAGGAAAACTCCAACCCAATGAGGATAATTATATCCAAGAAAAGATAGGAAGTAAGTAACTCCATACCTTCAAAAACAAGGGAAGGGCTCACACACACACACACAGATAGAGATAGATAGATAGATAGATAGAGAGAGAGAGAGAGAGAGAGAGAGAGACTTTCCCACCCACACACACACACACAAACACACACACACACACACACACACACACACACACACACACACACACACACACACACACACGTAGAAAACACAAGGGTAACCACATTTGAAAAGGAACACTTCCAAAGTTTAAATTGGCATCAAACCCCAAATATTAATAGTAGAGACTTCAACACCAGACTCTCACTAATTGACAGGTCATCCAGACAAAAAAATAAACAGAGAAAAATGAAACTAACAGATATTATCAATGAAATGGACCTAACAGAAATCTATATAATATTTTACCCAAACAAAAATAAAATGCCTTCTTCTTAGTACTTCATAAATTGTTCTCCAAAATTGACCATCATATAATAAATCAGAGAGCAAGCCTGAACAAATACAAGAAAATTGAAATAGTAATTTATGTATCATCACAGCACCATGAATTAAAGCTGAACTTCAACAGTAGAAACAACAGAAAGAATAAACACTCATGGAAGTTGAACAACTCTCTTCTCAATGATGTCTGAGTTAGAAAATAAAGGAAGAAAGAAATTAAAGACATCCTAAAATTCGATAAAAGTGAAGGCACAACATTCTTGAATTTATGGGACACAATGAAAGCAGTGATAGAAGAAAGTTCATAATACTGAGGGCCTCCATAAAGAAATTAGAAAGTTCTCTTACCAGCAAGTCAAAAGTACACCTGAAAGCTAACCAAAAGACAGAGAGACAGATTCTAAATCAACAAAATCAGATCTGTAAATGGAGACATAATAAGAGACATTGAAGAAATTCAAAGAATCATTATGTCTTACTTCAGAAGCATGTACTATAGAAAACTGGAAAATCTTAAGATTTTCTAGAAAGATACCACTTAAGTGAAGATCAGGTAAACTATTTAAACAACACTATAACCACTAAAGAAATAATAGCAGTGATTCAAGGTCTCCCAACTAATATAGCCCTAAACCAGATGGTTTTAGTTCTTCATGGTAATGAAGTACAGAGATAACCCCCTATCTTTCAGCCTGTGAACTTCTTATCTTCCTGGGCATTCCGTCCCACAAAAGCTATTTAATTCCTGGTTCACCAGGGTTCCTTCTGGTCTGAGCAGTTACCCTGAGCAGACCTTGTGTGCTAGCTCTGCAGAGTCCAACAACACCCAGAAAAATCTCAACTCCCAGGCTCTCTAACATGCCAAGGATCATAGGATCATAGGTAAGGAGGCCACAACATCTTCACTATCACTGGGAGTTACTGGGACCAGCAGGATCCAGGGATGCAGGAACACTGCTAGCTGGCCAGTGGCACAGGTTCCTTCCGGTCTGAGCAGGTACCATCAGCAGACCTTGGGCACTAGCTCCAAACCCAGTCCCTTAATATACAGAGGAAGCTCGACTCCCAGGTTCTCTAACATGCCCAGGATCATAGGATCATAGGATCTCAAGAGCTTGTTCACACCAGGATCTCAGGATCCCAGAGGCAGCTTGATTCCCAGGAGCTCTGACGCAACCAGGAACTCAGGTTCATGGGATCCCAGAATCACAAGATGACAGAGACAGCTAGACTCTGATGAGTTCTGACACAACCAGGATCACAGGAGGGACAGGCTAAAGTCAGATACAGCAAAGGCAGGTAACACTAGAGATAACCAGATGGCAAGAGGCAAGCATAAGAACACAAGCAACAGAAACTAAGGTCACTTGGCACCATCTGAACCCAGTTCTCCCACCATAACAAGTCCTGGATACACCATCGCATCAGAAAAGCAAGATTCAGATCTAAAATCACTTCTCATGAGGATGATAGAGGACTTTAAGAAGGACATAAATAACTCCCTTAAAGAAATACAGGAGAACACAACTAAACAGGTAGAAGCCCTTAAAGAAGAAACACAAAAATCCCTTAAAGAATTATAGGAAAACACAACCACAGGTAAATGAATTGAACAAAACCATCCAGGATCTAAAAATGGAAATAGAAACAATAAAGAAATCACAAAAGGAGACAACAGTAGAGAAAGAAAATCTAGGACAGAGAGCAGGAGTCATAGATGCAAGGATCACCAACAGAATACAAGAGATAGAAGAGAGAATCTCAGGTGCAGAAGATACCATAGAAAACATTGACACAACAAAAAGCTCCTAACCCAAAACAGCCAGGAAATCCAGGGCACAATGAGAAGACCAAACCTAAGGATAATAGGTATAGAAGAGATTGAAGATTCCCAACATACAGGGCCGGTAAATATCTTCAACAAAATTATACACGATAGCTTCCGTACCCTAAAGAAGAGATGTACATGAACATACAATAAGACTACAGAATTCCAAATAGTCTGGACCAGAAAAGAAATTACCCCCATAACATAATAATAAAACACCAAATACTCAAAAGAAAGGAAGAATATTAAAAGCAGTAAGGGAAAATGGTCAAGTAACATATAAAGGCAGACCTATCAGACTTACACCTGACTTCTCACCAGATATTATGAAAGCTAGAAAATCCTGGGCAGATGTCATACAGACCCTAAGAGAACACTACTGCCAGCCCAGACTGCTATAACCAGCAATACTCTCAATTAAAATACATGGTGAAACCAAGATATTCCATGACAAAATGAAATTTACACAATATCTTTCCACAAATCCAGCCCTACAAAGGATAAAGATAAAAAACAAAACAGAAGAAGGTAAACTGCACCCTAGGAAATGCAAGAAAGTAATCTTTCAACAAACCCAAAAGAAGATAGCCACACAAACATAATACAACCTCTAACAACAAAAATAACAGGAAGCAACAATCACTATTCCTTAATATCTCTTAACATCAATGGACTCATACCCCAATAAAAAGTATAGACTAAGAAACAGACTGTATATGTAAATAGGACCCAGCATTTTCTTGAATACATGAAACACACTTCAGCAACAAAGAGAGACACTACCTCCGAAGGAAAGGCTGGAAAAAAAATTCCAAGCAAGTGGACCTAAGAAAAATGCTGGAGTAGCCATTGTAATATAGAATAAAATCGAATTTTAACCAAGTTATTTAAGATAAGGAAGATACCTTCATGTTCATCAAAGGAAATATCTACCACGATGAACTCTCAATTCTGAATATCTATACTCCAAATTCGAGGGCACCCACATTCATAAAAGAAACTATACTAAAGCTCAAAGAACACATTGCAACTCACGCAATAATAGTGGGAGACTTCAACACCCTTGAAAACTGCTTCTACTGAGATAAGTTAAATTTGACTCCATGTTTGGTTGCATACCATACCTCCCTGTGTAACTCTAGATAATAAACACATAGTACTTCCAGTGTGCTGCATCTTGCTTATCAGAGAGCCCAGACCACCTCAACATAGCTTTTCTGTGTCCATCTATGTCTCTGTCTTTCTTAATTTGCTCACTGCCCCAGTTAGGTCTATCCCTTCATCCATGCAGAGTGTAGGCTGCAAACTATTATCCACTTGTTCTTCTGTGCTTAATTAATGGGAAAGACACAAATGAAAACAAGGATTACCCCTCTTCCCTGCATTTGTCAATAGCCAATAGTTTCTAAGCAGAGGCTAATGTCCCATGAATCTTTTCCCTACACAAGACTGAATGTTGACAAAATGAAACGTGTACAGTCTCAATACTGATATCTGTAGTTGAACAGTGGCACCTTTTGATGGTTGATGACAGTTTCAGGAGTCACAACCCACTAAAGTATAGTTCCAGTGCAAGATGTTGATCAGGAAGTTCCCAGGGGCCCCTAAAACAACACAGTATATTGCTATTGCTTTGGTTTCTAACCAGAATAGTATTATAAAACACTATTGATTAACATCTTGGTTACAGCATATAGAGAAACCAATTTGGAACACACCAAGAAGCTTTTTGGCTGCTGACTTGTGTATGGTGAGATAGAAAGTACCATATAGGCTAAGGGGAGAGAAATCTACTAACATTCTCATACAGCTGTGAATGATGGGGGCTAGAATACCAGCCTGCCAGTCAAGATGTGTCCCCTTATGCAAATTATATTGTGACTTTTATGGAAGCAAAACCTGACTTTTCAATTGCATTTTAGACCCACTACACAGAAGAAGTTTCATGTGTGATATTGTGAATCTTTTAAAATGCATGGATTGACTTTGTGGATTAAAGAAAATCAGTGTTTATTCTCTGTGTGGTGATCACATATTGTTTATTTGTATGTTTTTGCTTTTATGGGGCCCGGATTTCATAGGCCAGCCTACTTTCAACCTCACTTTCTAGAGGAGAATGTCTGTGACTTGCTGATCCTCCTTCACTGACTTTCTGAGTGCCAAGGTTGCAGATATTCACCCAAACTCTACCCTAGAAGCCAGATGTGTGGCTGTTAGATCTGCTTTGGGATTGATCGTAGCCATCACTTGAAGCAGAGAAGCTGTGATCACCCCTGAAGACTCTCATGACATTTTTCACACTGCTTCTTTGTTGGGAGAGAGTAGGGAGGCTTAAGTAGGAATCATGTACCCTGAAGACACCTTTGGTAGATCCATCTCCAATAATAAGCAACATTAGGCTTTGGAGAAGACTCTTGAGAAATACTTACCAATATGCTGCCAGTAGTACAGCTTTTCCAGGACTGTTCGTGCAGCTTAAATGTGCTTATCTTTTCCCATTTTTTGCTATGCCATTGGAGACAGGGTCTCACTGTGTAGCACTTGTTGGCTTGGTCCTTGCAATACAGAGAAGTGTGAGTGCCCAGGTCCTCTGGGTTCATAAGTTCATGGGTGACTTTCAGAAGCCAGCTACTACTACAGAACATGAATTGACATAACTGGATTTTGCTTTACTTAGAAATATTTCTTCTAGGTCCTGCAGTTTCTGTCCTCTAATAAGAACATGTGTAACACAGGTTTTAATCAAACAGCAGCCACAACCAAGAACTTCGAATTTCTAAAAAATACTTGCAATTTTAAATTATTGGGAATATTTTTTTTTACAGATTTTAATTTTTAAAAGTTGTAATGTGTGCCACCCATGTATCTGTAGGATTAGCAGTGAAAATGGCCATTTTACCAAAAGTAATTGGCAGATTCAATGCAATGCCGATCAAAATTCAACACAATTCTTTATAGACCTTGAAAAGAGATACTCTCAACTTCACTTGGAGAAACAAAAAACCCATAAAGTACATGATAGCTAAAGTAATCCTGTAAAATAAAAGCTACACTCGCTATAATTTTAACAGTAGCTGAATCACAATAGAGTTATTTCCATAGACCTTGTGGCTGGTGTCACAAAACTTGGTGTCTCAAAACTTAGTGAAGTTCCATAGTCTGTCTCCAAATGGAAGAGCAGACATTGCAGCTGTTGCTCACTCCATGAGGCTGGGTGCCTCAGTAATCCTAGTGCAGCACTGAAAACCTTTGGGATTCCTGGAGAGCAGCTGTTTCTTGGCCCATGATGGAAACTGGGAAATGCTGGCTCTAACATCAACTCGTTCTAATTTGTGGTGAGTTAAAATGGAAACTAACAATAAATAAATGTCATTAGACTAAAAATTCACTGAGATATTAAATGTGTGTTCTGGGAATCAAAACTGGGTTCTATGAAGGAGTAGCCAGTAGGAATAGAGCTAATACATATTATTGTTAGGACCATGAATGATAGCTGAGATTGTTTGAAAATTGTGCTGTTAGACTCTTTTATCTTTATTTAAAATGAGTGAGAGCTGTTACAAATGGCTGAGGTATAAGTTGGCCTGTTTTTATAGTGGAATCCCTAGGCATATTGCATAATGATCAAGGATAAAACTCATCAAAATAAGAGACGTAATCACACAATCAAAAGTAAAAGAATGATACAAAAACTTGATATGTTGGATCACCATGTAATCTCAGAACTCACAAGTTTGAGGGAGTAGGATCAAGTGTTTCAGGGATTTCTCAGTTACATAGTCATTCTAACCATCCTGAACTACATCAGAGCATGCCCCAGAAAAAAAATCACTTAGACGAAAGAGTGCTTTAAGGAGGATAAACTGAGCCTGCAGACTCCGCAGAGGATATAGTGGAGTTTGATTAGAGTCTCTGCTCAGATATACGACACCGAGAGACAGGGACTGAAGAGGCAATGTTCTTAGTCATGGATTGTTGGCTGTCTTCTCCAAAAGTGACTTGTATCCTTGGGTATTGAAGAGCTCAGATGTACACAGGAAACCCTAATGGGGTCCCCTTATATCATGCTTACTACATTCCTGAATCATCTTTCTCATTTCCTTTCTCTCAGTGATTGAGCCCATCAAGGATTGTGAAGGTAGACCGATAAGGCAGAGTGTTAAAATAGCTGTGAGTATAAATGCCCAGGGTGGATCGAAGCAAAGGAAATCTCAAAATAGGGCTGCTTGTGGTTTTCTTAAGATCTGTGAAGTTTAACATATTTCATGGCTGTGAAAGTTCCACCTTAAAACAGAAGTATCAAGAGGTGAGACATGATCAGGACCAGCCAGTCTTCCCAGTGAAACAAGTGATCAACCCTTTTCTGTGGGCTGGTGACTATCCCAGGTGTCCCTCATCTCAGTCTAGGACAGGAAGAGCAGCCTGCTGCTTTGCAATAATGGACTTGTGGTCTAAGGATCTGACTAGAGAGTTTGAATGTGGGACTAGAATTGTGTCTGTCTCACCTTAAAGTAGTGGGCAGTTGTGGTTTCACAAATAATATCTTTTACAGCAAAGCAGCCAGGAAAAGATTATATATGAGTGTGTGTGTGTGTGTGTGTGTGTGTGTGTGTGTGTGTGTGTGTGAGTGTGTGTGTGTGTGTGTGTTTAGGTGTGTTTTCTGTTGTTTGTTTTTTCACAAAAAAATGAATTCAGAAGACAAAACTCAAGAAAACAAAAGTTTCTTCACATTTTCACTTTTCTGTTTTATTACCTGGTTATGTGAAGCTCAGTACTTCTGTCTATGCTGCACTTTGTTCAAAGAAACAAAATTCAAGTGTCAATCATGTCTATCTGAAGTCACTATATCTTTCAATGCTAATTGTGCTCCTTAACAGTTTACATTTTTCTATAAATTTAGAGCTCAATTGTACAGAGCTTAGAGGAAGCTCTAAAGTTTCGCTTTACAGTTATGAGCCTTCTCCTATGTCTGTCCAAACAAAGAAACACCTAGTCTGTATTCAGTTTCTACTAATTACTTTCCTCCTTCATTAAGCACACTGATAGGTCCCTCATTTCCTGCTAATGCTATGGCAATAGAAATGAACAGATAGCGCTGGAGCTCTTGCTCATTGTTTTTGCAGTATGGTAAAGGAGGCAAACAATATGCAGAAAGCACAAAGAAGTGTAACCTGTGCATTCAGTTAGCCTCTGTGGTAAGAATAACACCCTCCCAGCAGAGATAAGGATGTAAAACGGTCTAATCACTATTAATATTTCTGTGGGCGAGTGACATAAACCTCCCAGATGTGAGGGAGGAATTTTAGGCGTATGGGATCCAGTGTTTGCTCTACTACAGGGCTCAGCTGCTCAGGAAGGCAAGACTTGGGAGTTTTGACTATGCTTAACTTACCTGTCAATGGGTGAGTTTCCTGCTGTGTGGCAGCCCCAGGACACAGTTCCAGGGTTTTGGAAGTTCAGTCTGAGGTGTGGGACAGCAGGAGCTAGCTTGGAGGTTCCCTGGGCCTGCAACACAATGAGGCTTGGGTCATCTGGTTCTCAGATTCTCAGAGGCTCATGCTCTGCTGGGAGCTGAGGAAGAACTGAGAATGGATTAGGGACCCACAGGTTGGATCTAGTCCAGGGGCAGGGGGCAAAAGAGGAGTCCAGCTGGTATATTGAGCTTGGCTTGGTGGCAGCCGCAGCTAGGAGGGCAGAGAGGCCCTCTACAAGAGACTAGACAGCGGCTCTATAGGCTAGGTCTTCTCAGTGGTGTCCCACTTGTGGATCCCAATGAAAAGAGATAGTCCATGTTTTAAGGCATTAATAATTATGGCAGAAAGTGAATGAGTAAAATCATACCCCACTTCTCAGGCTGGGCTTGAGGTTAAATAACTTTAGCAGGGAGAAATGTCTGGGAAGGAAAGCTTATTGGCTAAGTCTTCAGGCCTTTAGGTGCCTCATTAAAATGGAGATCTGTCTTTAGCTTATGTGACCACAGGTCACGTCCTTTACCTGCAGAGGGGCTTGGGGCATTGGGCTTACAAGATTGATGGCCACAAACCTGTGGAGGGCTGTGTCAAGAGCTTGTTGTTCGGGAACAGGCAAAACACCTACTTTCCTTTCAAGGAAGCTGGGATTTCCAGATTTAGCTCAACGGGGAACCAAACTATGTTTCAAGGTCCCACAAAGAATAAGGGTTTTCTAAAGCAGCAGTGACTCAGTGCTGTAGATGTGTTTGTTTCTCACTTTATTAGCATAATTCAAAATCAAGAAGTAACTTAAAAAAATAGTAACATAAGACAAAATTTACAACAGTCTATTTTGAAACTAGGAGCAGAGCAACTTTGGTTTTTTTTCCAGTGGTTTGGCTAAAGACAATGATTTTGCTCTCTCTGCAGGAGTGTTCATGATCTCTGTCTTTAATGTCAGTTATGGACATTTGTTTTGCAGCATCTGGCACAATATGTTGATTATTTCCTTTGCTCTAAGAGTCAGCTTTCATTAAGCAATGTCCTCTTCTCACTTTGGTCAAGAGAAGGGGCAGAAAATGATGAGGTTGAGTATCACTTGGAGGAAATTCAGTTCTGCTGTTCCGCTTGGAGCCTCTTAGGGGATACGGACAAGGAAACCGCCTGGTTTGTGTCTTAGAGAAGTTTCTGGAGGCTAAAGGCTCCAAAAAATGTTCGCTTGAAATCTATGAGCTGTCTATATTCCCTATTAGTCCAAACTTTGGTAGTAGGTGACACACTCTTGATGACCTCCTGAAAACACAGGATTGAAGACTCAGTGTTCTGCTCAGATTTATATGCTAAGCAATTGGAGTATTTATCTGGAAATAATAATGTTTAATGTTGAATGCAACTTATAATCCACTTTCCAGGTTATGATTAAAACTTTATTTAAAACTGCATGTGGTGATTCAACCATTTAATACCAGCACTAGGGAAACAGACTCAGGCACTCTCTATGATTATGAGGCCAACTAGGTCTACATGGTTTGTTCCAGATGGTCAGGTTAAATAGTGAAACTCTGTCTCAGACACAACAAAACAAAAAGCTATTTGTATATCTCATTAAACCGTCCCAAGAACCTTGTAAAGATATAGCTCTTCTGATTTTTGTGGTCAAGGAATTTGTGAATAATAGAACTTATATGAATTCACCAGAGCCTGGGTTGGTGTTTCCACTCATGTCTTCCCATTTCCCAGATTCTTGCTTTGTGGGAAGCTAAAACCCAGGCCCTTCTAAGTGCTTATTGAATCCATATTCTGTGCATACTTAATGATGCATTTAGAGCATAGGTCCTGAGTTAGTTATACTGGGTCCTTAAGTAAGTCAGCTGACTTCTTCAGGGTCTTTCCTGTGGAATGCTGAGACATCACAAGCATCTGCCTGTCTTGGGGTATTGCGACCACTTTCTTCAACCCTGCTGCTCCTCCATCCCCACTTCCCCGTTCTCATGTCCTCCAAAGAGAAGGTGTGTGTGTGTGTGTGTGTGTGTGTGTGTGTGTGTGTGTGTGTGTGTGTGTGTGTATGTTTGAAGGCTAGAAATACTGGGATTCTTCCAGGTCAAGGGGGTAGGTACAAACGAGACTTGCTGGTGGTATTGTGGAAGCATCTACCCTGTATCCTTGGAACTTTTCTTACGTAGTTGAGATGATTTAATGTCTGTCAACTCTTTCAGGTGCATGATAATGGCAGACATGAGTGGTGACTCAGAGATATTTGAGTTAACCCAAAAACTGCACATTTGAAATATCTCAGAATGTAAGAGCACTGGCCACATAAGCCTGATGACATTCCCACATTGGATCCATGGAATCCTCTGTAGAAGAAGAGAACTAAAACCTCAAAGTAGTTCTATGACCACCATATACACCACATGGCATGTATGCACTCAATCTCCCCCCCTCTTTCTCTCTACTTCTCTCACTCTGTCTCTCTCTCAAACAAACATTCATACACATACATACCTATGAAACAATAATGCTCAATACAAAAGTTGTTTATTCTTTAATTCTATAAAAGGAACAATTTTTGAGACAGAACCTGGTCATCCAAGACACAGGCAGCACAAGTCTTTTGATAAGGACATGAGTAGATTAAGAAGTGTGAGAAAAAATTGGAGGTGGGAATGAAAAAGAAATAAGGAAGCCTCTGAGCAGTGATGATTCAAAGCTGGCTGGACGTTAGTAATGGAGGCTGGAGTTATCGGGTTCCTACCTACTCTACCAGGCACAGGCTTGTCAGTGCATCTTCAGTTTCTCTTCTAGTCTCAAGCCATCCACCATTTCTCAGTGCTTCGTTAACAATAATCACTTTCTTTGAAGAATAATTTAAATTATTTTCATAAAAAACAATCCAGTCAGTTGGAAAATCTACAATCAAATGAAAGTACACCTTAGTGAGAGACTTGAACATATTCTGAAAAGGGTGAGTTCATGAAAGAGACTATTGAAATCAACCAGGCTTTTATTTCCTCTCTTTATTCTATTGTTATTACCATTGTTTTCGTTACTATCATTGCCATTTGTATTATTATTGTCATTGTTATGATTATTGTGTTCTATGAGGTCAAGCCTTTGTACATCCCCTACCCTGAGCTGTACCCTCAATCCCAGGGAAGTGTCTAAATTCTTCAGCATGAGCAGCATTACTAGTAATGTGCACAGCAAGAGCTTTGAATGAAGTGCTATTGATGCAAAACCCATCTTTCCCCTTAAGAAATAAGCGATAGTATGTTCTGGAATTATTTTGAGTGACCATGGCTCCTTGTTCCAATGTGGAAGCAGTTTCATGAAGTTTTGTAGTTTTAAAGAAAATAGAAAGTCATAAATCCAGAGAATTTCAGCATAAATTAGTGGGTATACATCAGAAAGGTTGTTACAGCAAGATGGGGGAAGCTTTTCTATTGTTCATCAAAGGACTCTCTTAGACTTCAGGTGGTAGAAGTTAGTGGTTGGCTATGTTCATAGATTTATCTTTTCTTAATTTTTTTCTTTTATTATTATTAATCATTCCATTCATTACAAATGATATCCCACTTCCTGGTTACCACCTCCACCAACACCACATCCCATAATATCCCACTTCCCAGTTACCTGTCTGCCACACACCCCCATCCCACATCTGCCCTCCCACCTCCATTTTGCCTGTATGAGAGTGTACTCACACCCACCCACACTCTCCTGCACCACAACTTCAGCATCTCCCTACTCTGGGGCATCAAACCTCCCTGGAATCAAGGGCCTTCTGTCCTGTTGCTGTCCGGCA
The DNA here is from genome assembly GCA_028551405.1 of Uromys caudimaculatus. NCBI lineage: Eukaryota > Metazoa > Chordata > Mammalia > Rodentia > Muridae > Uromys > Uromys caudimaculatus. The sequence goes on from CM052700.1 coordinate 16,542,134, forward strand.
AGGCTATCCTATGCTACACATGTATCTGGAGCCAAGGATCCCTTTAGGTACACTCCTTGGTTGGTGGCCTATACTCTGGAAGAACTGGGTGGTCAGGCCAGCCTATGTTGTTCTTCTCATGGGGTTGCAATCTGTTCCTCCAGTGTTTCTGCCAGCTCCCCCACCAGTTTCCCTGAGTTCAGCCTGATGATTGATTCCAAACATCTGTGTCTGCTTTGGTCAGCTGCTGGCCCGACCTCCCCAGGAACTATCACCCTTGGTTCCTGTCTGCAAGTGCCTCTTCACCAGAGCAACAGTGATGGGTTTGGTGTCTGCAAACATGATGTATCCCCAGGGGAGGCCATTGCCGGTTTGCCCTTCCTTAAGTCTCTGTTCCACTTTTTTATCCCTGCTCTTCCATGTGTGTTCTTTTATATCTGGGTTACCTCAACAGGATATTTTCTAGTTCCATCCATTTGACTGCAAATTTCATGAAGTCATTGTTTTAATCCCTGCGTAGTACTCCATTGTGTATATGTACCACATTTTCTGTATCCATTCTTCTGTTTGGGGACATCTGGGTTGTTTTGAGCTTCTAGTTATTATAAATAAGGCGGCTTTGAACATAGTGGAGCATGTGTCCTTGTTATATGTTGGAGCATCTTCTGGGCATATGCCCAGGAGCGGTATAGCTGTGTCCTCAGGTAGTATTATGTCCAATTTTCTGAGGGTTCACCAGACTAATTTCCAGAGTGGTTGTACCAGTTTACAATTCCATGAACAATGGAGGAGTGCTCTTCTTTCTCCACATCCTCACCAGCATCTGCTGTCACCTGAGTTTTTGATCTTAGCCATTCTGACTGATGTGAGGTGGAATATCAGGGTCGTTTTGATTTGCATTTCCCTGATGACTAAGGATATGGAACATTTCTTTAAGTGTTTCTCAGCCATTTGAGATTCCTCAGTTAAGAATTCTTGACTTAGTTCTGCACTTCAATTTTTAATCGGGCTATTTGATTTTGTGGAGTCTGCCCTGTGTTCTTTGTATATGTTGGATATTAGTCCTCTATAGGATGTAGTGTTGGTAAATATCTTTTCCCAATCTGTTGGTTGCCATTTTGTCCTATTGATAATGTCCCTTGATTTACAGAAGCTTTTTAATTTTATGAGGTCCCATTTGTCAGTTGTTGATTTTAAAGCATAGGCCATTGGTGTTCTGTTCAGGAAGTTTTACCCTGCGTCCAAGTATTTAAGGCTTTCCCCACTTCCTCTTCTATTAGATTCAGTGCATTTGGTTTTAAGTGGAGTTCCTTCATCCACCTGGAGTTGAGTTTTGTGCAAGGAGATAGGTATCAATCATTTTACATTCTTCTACATGCAGACTGCCAGTTGAACCAGCACCATTTGTTGAAAATACCATCTTTTTTTTCCACTGAATGGTTTTAGCTCCTTGGTCAAAGATCAAGTGACTGTAGGTGTGTGGGTTCATTTCTGGGTCTTCAATTCTATTCCACCTATGTACCTCCCTGCGTATGTACCAATATTACACAGTTTTATTGTTGTTGTTGTTTTTATCACTATTGCTCTATAGTATCGCTTGAGGTCAGGGATGGTGAATCCCCCAGAAATTCTTTTATTGTTAAGAATAATTTTTGCTACCCTATGGGAGCTGGAGAGATGGCTAAGGGTTAAGAGCACTTACTGCTCTTCCAGAGGTCCTGAGTTCAATTCCCAGCAACCACATAGTGACTCACAACCATCTGTAATGGGATCTGATGCCCTCTTCTGATGTATCTGAAGACAGCTACAATGTACTCATTAATAAAATAAATCTTTTAAAAAAACCCTGGAGAGATGGATCAGGGGTTAAGAACACTGATTTCTCTTCCAGAGGTCCAGAATTCAAATCCCAGCAACAACATGGTAGCTCATGACCAGCTGTTCACAGATTTCATGAAGTTTTTCTCTCTTAGTCACAAGATGTTATTTCTGACACAGGTTACTTAGAGAGCTAGAGCTAGCCTCTGGTAAGATGATTAGTCCCTATACCACAACATAACAACGTTCCCAGTTCTCTGTAGTTTAAGTCAGTCATTGCTGTAATAATTTCTTTCCAGGAATTCTCATCAAAAACCCATGGGCAAAATTTGTAGTAGAAAAATCATCTCATCTCATCTTTATAAAATCAATTGTGAATATTTTCATAACAGATAGACTGTAAATTAAATAATTATCATGTGATGATCTATATTAGAGTTCCTTAAATGAATATCTCCTTGAATCCCATGACTTCATGCATAAAATGTCTTTCTTAGTATATTCTAAAGTATATCCCATGTAGATTTTAAAGTAATAACAACAAAATACCATAAAACAACTAAAAAGTTCAGAAGGAGGGGATTATCTAATTAGCAATGTGTATAAGTCCTTAATAAGTATATATGTCTTTAAAAATCTTGAGATCAATATCTATAAAATGAAGAAATTATTATTTTTCAGATAAGTATCTATCATAAAATAGTTTATGTTGGTGTAGAGGTATACAGCTATAGTTCTAAGACAGGAAAAAGGGAGGCCAAAGGACTGTGAGTGTGAGGTCAGCATATGCTACATAGTAAGATATAATAAGTATCTCAAAACAACAACAACAAAACAAAACAGAAACTTAACACCAGAACAAAACAAATCTGAGGCCTGAGTCTTTAGCTCAGGGGGAGAGTATTTACTGAGCATGCTCATTGCCCTAAATTCCATTTCCCAGCACCAAAAAACATCAGCAGTAAAACCACTCCACATATAATGGCATCAATGTTCACAGTAAATATTATCTGTGATTAAAAAGCTAGAAGAGTGTAATGGAAGATGTCACCAGTGGAAATGGGAGTGCTTTAAATGCTTTCCTAATACATATTTCAAGCCATTATTAGCATAATTCAAAATCAAGAAGTAACTTTAAAGAAATAGTAAAATAAGAGAAAATTTCTGACAACCTATTACAAAATGAGGAGCAGAGCAGTTTCAGCCTCTTTTTCCTAGTGGTTTTGCTAAGGACACTGGTTTTGTTCCCTCTGCAGGAGTGCTCATCTTGTCAGTCTTCAGTCAATCATTAACATTTGTTTTGCAGCATCTGGCATAGTATGTTGCTTCTCTCCTTTGCACCAAGACTCAGCTTTCATTAAGCTATTTCCTCTTTTCACTTTGGTCAAGAGGAGGGGCAGAAAATCGTGAGGTTGAGTATTACTCAGAGTAAATTCCGTTTTACCTTTTCTCTTGGAGCCTCTTGGGGTATAAAGACAAGTAACGGCCAATTTTCCCCCACCTTGGGGATCAATTCTCTCCACCAGGCTCACTACAGGATAGAGACAAAGGTAACAGTAGCTGCTTTTATTGTTTTTCTACCAAATGATCAAATATACTCTAGAGAATTTCATATGGTGTGACATGAGAGCGGGATTGATGGGGAAGTCCTGTTTGTTGTGTTAGATCAGGCTAATTCTGGCAGCATGTGAAGGCTGTCATTCTGCACTGCTTATTTTCTTTCAGAGTAAGTCAGGACTTTTATTGTGTGCTAGGAAATTAAGGTAGAGGGAACTATGGCTTTCATTACTGTTTAACTTTGTCAAATGTTTATATATTATCCATCTGAAAGATGTCATAATAGGAGCCATATAAGATAGGTCAATGTGAAAAGGTAATTTCTCTAACACCTACATGAACACGGAATGAGAAAACTCTCATTGCAAATTTGTCTTCTGGACACATGCACCTTTGCTTGGCCTGCGACACCCCAAGAGCAATAATAAAAAATAACAATTTTGTAAAAGAATTCTGTACTGGAAGTATTCTTTTTTGGTCATGAAATAAGGCAGAGAGTAAATTATGTCAGAAAACTTCATGAATGTAAAAAAAAAAAATGACTATAGAAGAATGCTGTAACATGTTCATCATTTTGTCCATATTATCTGCTGGCTCTCCTCTCAGGTATTAATGCACGGGTAAGGTCAGTTATAAATATTATTTACTAATACATTGATATCTATTATCACATTGTATCCTCATGGGCATTAAATCATGTCTGCTGCATAGTGACAAAATTTATTTTCATATATCCTTTTCTTGCAATATCATATATGAGTATATTATTTGTGACATTAGTATGTACATGGAATGATTAGAGATTAAAACTTCATATTGTATCCTCTGTGCCTCGCTCTGATGCTCCCTCACCCCAGCCGGCAATGCTCCCTTTCTACTTTCCTGGTTGCTGGATTTACTAAAGGTTATAAATCATTTCTGAAGACTTTGAGCCAGGAGCCTCAGGTGAGAGCGGATATTCAGTATTGCCTTTCTGGGTCTGGATTATTTCACTCTGTACGATCTTTTCTAGTTGAATCCATTTACCAGGCCCAAGTATGGAGAGGAATGTGTAGGCTATGGCCGGGTGGAGAGCTTGAACATCTCAGCTGATGGGGGCTTCAACCCAAGAGATATTTATGTGTCTTCGAACATCTGCAGTATTCACCTTCAAATATTCTTTTCAAGGTTGTGTCTGGGAAACTCTGGGAGTCATGTATAAATAAAAAGACTGAAAGAACATTTAATACTCATGTGTTTATCAAAATGTGTAAATAATTTTAAGGCAACAGTTTATTTATTCCTAAAGCCTTGACTCTTGTTATTTGAATAGATTGCTTACAAGTTTTTCAATAATTTTCAGTGGTTCTAATTTTACCTAAACTTTTTGCATGCTGAATATTTTATACAACCGACTGTGTCAATATCACAGTGACTTAGCAAATTTTTATTTCTTTCCATATTTCCTAAAAATAATTGCTGTAACAATTAGAAGTTTAAAGGATTTTAATGGAAATCTACACAGGGTTCTCTTTCGTAAGGGAAACCGGGGTCAATCCATGTCAGGGTGTTTGGATCACTAAGTGAGTTAGTAAGATCCCACCCTTTCCCAACCTCATGTATCAACAGATCCAGGTACCTACTTAAAGGTGGACATTTTAACTTTTTCTTTAGAAATCACTCAAGGACATATTTTAACAGAGAACACACTCTACATACTTCAACAATGAGTGAGCAGGCAGTCACTTACACAACTGTGAGATTCCATAAGTCTTCTAGGTTGCAGAACCAAGTGAGGCCTGAGGAGACTCAGGGGCTGAGAGAAGCTGGTCACAGAGGTAAGTGTTTTAATTGTCTAAAATCACATGTTTCTTTTTACTCATTTTAAAGTTTAAAAATTAGATATATCCCACTAGCTTCTATGGAAAACTGTAATATTCCATTTCATCTGGGCTTTGTTATGCACAAGGGTGGGAGGGAAGAAGAGTTTTAGTTGGTACAAAATTGTTCAAAACTAAGTTTAAAAAACAAACCAATCAAACTTTAAACTTAAAAAAGAAAAAGTTATAACCTTACTTCTACTTTTTAGTTGCTAGCTAGTTACAACAGAAATGAGACACGGAGAGTAGAACAATCAGGGTTTATAAAAAAAAATTCTTGAGAATAAAGAAATGAGAAACCATTAGGATTTTTTTCTTATTATTATTTAGTCTATGCAAGAAGAATTCTGAAACCTTGAAAACTAAAAGACAAACTAGAGTCTGAAAAAAACACCAAATGTTCTAGAGAAACAAAATCGTAAGGAAATGAAGCTTGTGTCTTAGGAACAATACTTTCATTCTAGAAGAAAGTGTTTTAATTGTCATATATATCCCCAACATCTAATGCAACATGGTAAAAACAGTTGTCCATCAGAAGAGGAAGTCTCCTCCTGGAAATAAAGTTGCAGAGGAAGGAAGAGGGATGACAGGTTAGCGGGGCTAGAAATGGGTAAATCCCAGTGTGCGTTCCTGAAAACGTCAAGGAATACTTTTGTTTATTAACGAAAAAGCAGAAATATCACTTATTCTCTTTTTAGTTACTCTGTACACACTGTTACAGCTGTGTCCAAAGCTGAGATCTTTCTCTTCTTTGATAGAGTGGTAATCAGAGGTATGAGTTTCAGATTCCAAGTACCTTAGATACACCAAAATGTTCAGCATTATATAGAGCAAAATCAAACTTGCAGGGAAGAAGAAATAGTTGACTTATAGGCCCTTTCAAGGATGGGGCTGAACATAGGTCAGGCACAGAGCAGCTGTGGTTCCCTACCAGTTCTCAAGAATATCCATCCCTCTTTTCTTCCTCTCCATCCTCAGTTATCTTTCTTGATGGACTGCATGCTCCAGTTTGGTATTTTGTACTTGGATTGTATTTATGCTTCCAATGTCTTCTGTAGAATGTACTATTATTCCTGTAGAACTGAGTGAGCGCACATGTCTGTCATCCAGCTCCTTCTAAACTGAGTTAGGAAGATTCACAATATAAGGCTAAAGTAGAAATAAGTTCAAAATTTTGTGAAACTTCACATGTGTAGGATTTCTACAGTCAGTGCATTTTAGGTAGAAATGTACAATTTTGAGAGCATATTTTTGGTGAGTTTGTATCATCAACTTGTGCAAAATTTCCCCTTGTTTCCATGCTACAGAAAATTGTAATTAGTATTGAGATGTTCTCTTTTCAAGGTGATGATATTCTTGCTTTGTTTTGTTGATTTTAGAATGTTCTGTCCCCTGGCACCTCATTGTGATAGCTTTGGGAATCCTCTGTTCTCTTCTGCTGGTTACTATTGCAGTGTTGGTGACAAACAGTGAGTAATTGAGATACATTGTGTTTCACATTTTGCCCAGACAATAGCTTTAAACATAAACTATGGAGTTACAAACTCTGTCTATTGTCCTGCCTATAATCAGGTGATGAGCCAGAATCTTTGGACATTAATATTTTTTTCTGACACACTGTAGAGTCTGTTCTCTTTCATACCTAATGTGTTAGCTGTGGGGCTGTATGGAGTTTCCCTTTTCTATTATATTTTTGGTTATGTTCCTTCTGAGGACTTGGAGATAGTCTGCTTTCTGAGCTCAGGTGATTGTTAATCTTACATAAACATTTCATGAGGAACAGCTATGCAAAGAATCAATGTCTTTCTTTTCCTATCTCTTCTATGTATATTGAGGTCATGCTTAAATAAAAAGACTTCATATATACAGAGAAGCTGACGTTTCACGTTCATTGTATTCCTCCACATTTACAGAGGATGCATTCCATATGCTCCTATATGAATTGTGCTACTTCTTAATATTTTTTAGTTGCTGTTTTCACAGTGTGTCAACTAGTATCTGAATATTTAATTTAGGTTATTAATTGTAAATTTATCCTTCAAAAAATCAAGTGATTGGAAGTTACTTCCAGCATAATTTTTTTCAGTTGTATTATTTATTTTTCAGTCAACTTACCTTAGATAAAAATTGATCTGTTTTTATAGTGAGTTAATTGAAATGCTAAGTTATAAATGTTAACATATGAATGAAAGTAATGATATGTATTGGCTGTTAAGATGAAACTTTTTCTCTAGTCTTAAATTTTAATATGTACTCCTTATAAGCATTTTTGATATTATATCTGTGACTCATTTAGTTTTTCAATATTGCCAAGAAAAACATGAACTGCAGGAAACTTTAAACCACCACCATAATTGCAGCACCATGCAAAGTGACATCGACTTAAAGGAAGAAATGCTGAGAAATAAGTCTATAGAGTGTAGTCCGGGCAACGATCTTCTGGAATCCCTCATAAGAGAACAGAACAGTTGGTACAGCAAAACCAAGACTGTTTTAAAGTCCCCACAGCACACAGGTATGTGGTAGGGGAGGAATGTGAAGACAGATTTGCATTATTATCTATTGTTTCTTCCCTGGAATCTTTGAAGTTCAACAAGCAGCTTTCAATGATGCTGGTAATCTTTGTGTTAATTATTTGGGGGCTCCTTATTTCATGTAGTGTCCTGGAAACCCAGAAATCCCCATTTGGATTAGGAGAATCTTAGAGTTTCTAGAAGTCAGTGTCTTTTTTGGCACTTCTACTGTTCCCTGGGGACTGAGTTACAAATCAGTGCCCCTGAGAATTTGATTATTTTGGACTATGGGAAAATCTGAATCTCCAACTTTGTTGCTGACAGAACATAGAAATTTTTAGTAAGAGTATATTTATCAATTATTTGTGCAAAAATGGACTTAGAGCATTTACATGGATGCAGTTATAAAAATAATTTTGTCTGTCTTTCTGTCTATGTCTGTCTCTGTCTCTCTGTCTCTGTATGTCTCTCTGTTTCCTGTCTCTCTTTCTCTCTCTCTTTCTCTTTCTCTCTCTCTCTCTCTCTCTCTCTCTCTCTCTCTCTCTCTCTCTCTCTCTGTGCCTCTATTCCATATTAATTGTTTTGAGAGAGTTGTTATATTACAAATATAACAAAGGTACCTTCCCTAGAGCAGACAAGGGAACTTTACCATAGTGTACACACATTGCAGTTCTTTCAGTGGCACAGTAAATGAAGCTAGAAAGATGGAAATATCAAGTGTCCCAAGGAACATTTCTTACCCTTCATCCTGACTTGTCATCTTTAACTGACACAGTTTATCGATCATCATTAAATATTTTTTTTCAGCATATAGATTTTACAAAAGCCTATTGCATATAATCTCACCACACTGTGATAGTAAGATGTGACAATTCTCATTATGTAAGGACTAATATATTTAAAATTGCTACATTAAGAATTATGTGACAGAAAAAAGCTACAAAACATCTTTGAAATATTCCAGAGCCATGGAAAATGAACTGTGTTATTACTTTAAAGTAACTTCATGATCTGAGAAGGGCAGCATAATGATGGAATGCCTATGATTATGAGGTTAAGGGAGGAGGATTATAACTTTCAGGACAATGTGGACATCCCAGCCAATTCCAGGCTAGCCTGAGCTACACATGGTACCTCTTCACAGAAAATGAAGGTTGTATATAAAGTTTGTTAACAGAGTATGGCCATTCCAAGCCGCTCACAAAAAATATTCATATTGAAGTGATCTTGATACACACACTGCACACATTTTAATGTATTCACCTTGAAACATTTGTGAATGTGGGCATACCATTGAAGGCATCAACATAATCCGGAGACCAGACTATGAACAACAAAACCTCCTTTCTTTGTCTCTTATTTCTCTTAAGATAAGAGCATGTAACACAGACCATGGCACAATGCACAGTGTGTGGACCGGTGCTGGTACAACACATTACTGCAGATCTAGAAATCTGACATCAGTTTAGCTGCCTCTGAGTTCCAAGTGCTTATTGCCTCTTCTCCAGCCCCTGGTATCTTACAAGTTTCTGCTTCATAGAGTTGGGTTGTTTTCGAAACCTGATCTGCATGAAATGATAATCTTGGTCCTATATCTGGTGTGTTTCACTTTGTACACTGTCCTCAAATTCATCCATGTTAAACATATTCATCAATATCTCTCTTTTGGGGTCTTAATGTGAGACATGATGTCTTTCTCCAGCCCAGGGTGACTGGAACTCACTGTATTACCAAGGCTGGACTGGAATTCACCACTTAGCCTAGGTCAGTCTTAAACTGGTGATGACCCTACTGTCTCTCTTTTTGGAGTGCTCAGGTTATAGACATAAGTTATCATGCTGGGCTGACTGATTTCCCTTTAAAGGATAAATAGTATTCTTTTGTGTGTTTGTGCTACATTTTCTCTACTGATTCATCAGTGATTGCCACATAAAATGTTTTTGTATCTCTATTATTATAAACAATGTTGCATAGATCATGGGAACACATGAGTCTCTGTGCATTATAGAATCTCAATTTCAGAGACCAGTGAGATTTTAATTTATTTTACACAGGCTTAACAAATACATTGTTCTGGTAACAGAATACCAGAAAATAGTAAGTTTAACTATCTACCTTATCTATTGTAGGCAGCAAAGTTGAAATACACTGGTTCTGCTATGGTATAAAATGTTATTATTTCATCATGGATACAAAAACGTGAGGGAATGTAAACAGGCCTGCCAGAATTCCAGGTTATCCCTTCTGAAGATAGAAGATGAGGATGAACTGGTACTGAAGATACTTACTTGCCCCTTTATTGTCCTAGACTGTCTCTAACCCTGAATAATGAGATACTCAATCCTGTTTTTTGTTGTTGTTTGATTTGTTTTTGTTTTTTTGTTTGTATATGTTTTTCCTGTAATGTGAGCAAGAAGCCTCACAGAGGATAGCCATGATAGACTCCTGTCTGCAAGCATAACAGAGTATCATTAATAGGGTCAGGAATTGATGCTTTTCAATGGTATGGGTCTCAGGTTTAGCTGGTTATTAGTTGACTGTTTCCTCAGTCTTTGCTCCATCCCCATTCCCTGCATTTCTTGTACACAGGATAACTTTTGGGTTAAAAGTTTTGTGGATGTGTTGGTATCCCTATCATTCCCCAGGGGTTGTCTCCCCAGGCTACATAGAGTCACAGCTAAGGACACCCCCATTGATATTTGTGTGCTTCCCCTATCACTGGTTTCCATCTCTTCCTGGTAGTGTCCCCTACCACCTGCCCCATCAGTTGCAGATTTCTATTCATTCTCATGGCCATCAGACAATCACCCCACCGTTCCCCACACCGGAACTTGAAACCCCACAACCCCTCATGATCCCGCTCCCACCCAGTTCCCTCCCTCCATCAGCCTTTGAGACCATTCCATTCCTGCTTCCAAGTTAGACATAAGCATCCTTGCTTGTGCCCTTCTTCCTGTCCAGTCACTTGGGTCTGTGGAGTGTAGCATGGGCATCCTGTATTTTATGGCTAATGTCCACTTATAAGTGAATACATGCCATGCATGTCCTTTTGGGACTTCGTTACCTCACACAGGATGATATTCTCAAGTTCCATCCATTTGCCTGCAAAATGTTTTTCACAGCTGAAAAGTATTCCATTGTGTAGATGTACCACATTCTTTATCCATTCTTCAGTTGAGGGACATCTAAGTTGTTTCTACTTTCTGGCTATTATGAAGAAAACTGCTATGAATATTCAAGAGTCTTTGTGGGATGGTGGAGTATCTTTTTGTTCTATGCCCAGGAGTGGTATAGCTGGATCTTGAAGTAGAACTCTTGCCAGTTTTCTGTGAAATAAACAAATTGATTTCCAAAGTGGTTGTACCCGTTGGCACTCCTAACAGCAATGAGGAGTGTGCCCCTTGCTCCACATCCTTGCCAGCATGTGCTATCATTTCAGTTTTTAATTTTAGCCATTCCTTTTGGTATAAGGTGAGATCTCAGGATTGTTCTGATCTGCATTTTTCTGGTGGCATATGACTTTGAACATTTCTTAATGTGCTTCTTGGACATTTGAGAATTCTCTGTTGAGATTTCTAGGGTTTAGCTCAGGCATAGAAGATGCAATAGAAGAAATTGATATATCAGTTAATGAAAATGCTAAATCTAGAAATTCCTGCCTTAAGCAGGAATATTGTGAGTTCAAGGCCAGCCTTGATTACATAGTAAGACTTGGTCTAAGAAACACAGTCACAAATCATGACATGATCCCAATATCTTAGAAAACCTAAAACTTTTATTTTAAATTACTTATTGAACTGACATAAGTTTTGATTTAAATGTCCTACTAGTAGGAATTCACTATAGAAAATGAACATAGTGGGGCAGAGGGTTGGGGGGAGGACAGGAAAGCAGATAATAACACAGGAATGCTGCTAACTTTTCCTGCGTGTTCTCACCCAAAAGTAATTTTATCATAAGGTCTGTTGTTTCCTTTACAGAAGTTCCTTCAGCTCCAAGTTACTCCAGGCACTTACTGGATTGGATTGTCATATGATAATAAACAAAAGGATTGGGCATGGATTGGAGGTGGCCCATCTAAACTGTGAGTTTCCAGAACCCTTTAGACTCTAACACTGGTGCGGGAATTGGGAGGGTTGTGAGCAAAGGCTTTTCTCTCATTTCCAATGGCTCTCCTCATTTTATATGGAGCTCATGGGTAAGGACAAGTTGCATAAAGTAGTGTCTGTGCAAGTGTTACAGACAGAAAATTTATGGTCTAAGAGCTGACCATAAGTGACACAATACTGCATGTATCTCAGGATCGTGTCTCCCCCCCCCCAATATTTCATTTATTTACATTTCAAATGTTATCCCCTTTTCTGGTTTCCCCTCCTGACACTCCCTATCCCATCTCTCCTCCCCTGCTTCAATGAGGGCACTCCCCCACCCACCACCCATTCCTACCTCCCCACCCTTGCATTCCCCTTCATGGGCATTGAGCCTTCTCAGGACCAAGGGCCTCTCCTCCCATAGATGCCTGACAAGGCCATCCTCTGCTATATATGCAGCTGGAGCTGTGGGTTACTTCATGTGTACTCTTTGGTTGGTGGTTTAGTCCCTGGGAGCTCAGCGGGGGTGTCTGGTTGGTTGATATTGTTGTTCTTCCAATGGTGTTGCAAACATATTCAGCTCCTGCAGTCCTTTCTCTAATGCCTTCATTGGGGACCCTGTGCTCAGTCCAATGGTTGGCTGTGAGGATCCACCTCTTTATTTGTCAGCCTCTGGCAGAGCCATTCAGGAGAGAGTTATATCAGGCTCTTATAAGCAAGCACTACTTGGCAATTAAATTGTGTCTGTGTTTGGTATCTGCAAAGGGAACTAGAATGTCAACAACTTAAGATGGTCTGAAGTGAATGAATGATCATGACAGATACAATGAGTGTGAGTCTCTCAGACATTCATGTGACATATTTGCTGTTGTTAGCTTATATAATTGTTGGTTATTTATAAATATAAGAATGTGTTTATATGCATATGGTAACACTTAGAGTTAGGTGCCAGAGGGAGAGATAATGCCTTCATCAAGGTTAAGAGTTTTTTGAGGACATTGATAGTACAGGTCTAGGTGAGCATCATTATGAGAGCAAAGTTAAGAGCTCATGATGCAGAATATGTGCTTCATGTGTATCTGTGAATAGTTAGTGTCTGTTGAATCCCTGTCCTCTTTGTCCATGTTCAGCTTACATCCTTCATTCATTGCCCCGATAAGAATATCTCATGCCTGGCTGATGTGTCCACTCATTCCTACTGCAGCTCCCCTCTCCTGTCCGTATTCATGGCCACATGGCTTTCATTTATCTTCCTTTTCTGTTCCTATGGTAAATCGAAATACTCTGTTCTTCCTGGTTTTAATCCAAAGTGAAAGAAAGTTAATCATTTGGTAAAGTTTTATCCCTTTACCATTTCTGCTCTAAGGAGGTTGGTGGTATTCTTTGACATAGATTTTTACTAGGCTAACCTGGTTCAAATTCACTGTATTTCCCAAACATGCTTTGAATTCTTGAACTTCATGGATTCATTCTTCAGTATTTAAATGACCATTTCACATAGATAAACTGTTCTTCTTGCTCTGAGATTTAGAAGAAAGACAGACTGCCAGGCTATGATGATCTTTTGAAGGTTCAGCTCTGCTGCAGCCTAAGCCTGTATAGGAATCTTCTTACTGAGCATTCGTAAATGCATTGAGCGAGGTTTCAATTATTAGTTATTATTTGATTAGGCCTTCGCTCTATAGCCTAGTCTGACCTGGTTATAATCTTCTTACTTTAGCCTGCCTCACCTTTCCTAGTGCCTTATTGTTTAATCTACATTTTTAAGTATGTTTTCCCAAGAATGTAGTTGCAGCACTTGCAGGGAAGTCTGTGAATCACCATGCTTCAGTGAAGTCCCATTGTCTCTGGGGCAGAGAAGTAAGAACAACAGGAGCAGTTACAAACCCTCTACTGTGACTGTATTCCAAACTTCCCATTTCCTCTAAAAATGAGGTATATACTACCTTGTCCTGTGAGCTATGTAATGCATTTCTTCTTTTTATCTGTTGTTTTTGCAAAGAATATCAAAGGAAATCAACTTTAATATAAAATTATCCATTAGAAGTATTGAAAAATATGTTTACTTGCTCATGAAATATTAACAGTGTAGTATATAAGAAGAGTTGTGTTGTGAACAAAAGACAATTTTTTTCATTTATATTTCATTTAATTTTTGGGTCATGTACACACATGTACTTGTGAATTTTAGAGCACAAGTGCAGCTAGAAAAAGAAATGAGGGAGTTATTTCTCTACTACTTTGTGAGTTCTGAAGTCTGACTACATATTGTCAGGTTTGGTGAGGCACGTTACTGGTCCAAGACCTTTCTTAAAAATGAGTTTAGAGAAAATTAACAGTTTTCATTGATACACTTATGATTAAGTCTATATTCTGTACATTTTGGTCAATAAATCTTGTTTTTAAAACCTTGGGCTAAGCCAATATAAGATTATAAGAATTTGAGTATATAAAGCTATTGTTATGGGCTTCTATTTGTTAGTTAGTTGGTTGGTTTTTGTTAATTTTGGGGCATAGGAGAATTTGTACCTTTGGAATGCATTTATTGCTGTAAAATATATGTTTAGAATGGATCAATAGTTGCCTAACTAGTTCAAGAAACTCATTCAAACTTCCATAATCTACATTATGTCCTCATTCACTCTCTATCTCTCTCAGATCCTTTTGATGAAAGCTGAAATCTCATAGTAGTATTCACTGCAGCCAGCAGCTTGTGATAGCACAAGACTTACTGTCTTATAGGTTCATGAGTTTAGGGGACAGCTTAGGCTTCACAGTATGTTTGACATCACTGTGTGATACAGAGTGAGACTCTGTCTTATGAAGCCTAACAGTAATAATGATAATAATATGAAGCTATCCAGAAATACTTTCTTGGGTGAAGCAATTTCCTTTATAGCATCAACATAAACCTCAAAAACTCAGTATGGACATTGTAATATGTGTTAATCCATAACCCATATTCATAACTGTCAGTGTATCGACCATGTCACTGTCAAAGTTTCTTCATGTTCAGGATCATGCAGTGTATTCACTGTAATGTCCTTTAATTCGGAAATGATTTGGATCATTTTTTCTTTGCTCATTTGTTTGACAGTTACATTTTAAAAAATCAAGTCTTGAAGTTGGGGTCTGCATGTAATACAATACACCCACTGCATGTTAGGAGATGTTTGAATTTTAACAAATATTTACACCTTTTCAAGCACCATTGTGCAAACTAGTTTTAAGAGAACTGAGAGAAGCTAGTGTCCTGTGAGAGGAGGGAATCTTAATTGAGAAAGTGCCTCAATAAGATATGACTGTAAGGCAGCCTGTAGGGCCTTTTCTTAGTTACTGATGTAAGAGAGCCTAGACTATTATGGGTATCACCCCTGGGATGGTGGTGTTGGCTACACTAAGAAAATAGTTTGAGCAAATTTTGGGGAGCAAGACAGTAAGTTGCACTCCTTCCTGACATCTGCATGAGATTGTGCTTCCCAGCTCCTGCTGACCTTGGCTCTTGCCCTGACTTCCTCCCATTATGGATGGTAATGTGGGAGTTTAAGCAAAATAAATCTGTCCTCCCCAAGTTGCTTTGACCCTGGGGTTTTATCACAGCATAGAAAACCATCAAACTAAAGCATCAATTTTGCTACCCTCTAAAGTTCTTTTCTGACCCTTGTTCCACACCTGGCCCTGGGCAAGCAGACATGTGCTCTCTTGTACTATAAATGGGTTTGGCCTAGTGCAGTGTGGCTTGTTCTGCGTACAGATTTGTGATTGGCTCCGTGTTTCCCTGCATCTTTCCCTATTATTGTCATTATGATGTTTTCACTAACTCAAGCTGTTTTCTTAGATCAGTGTTTCATTCTCCTTCTTACAAAACACTTTTGCAATGCCAAAATATGCCACAGTATTTTTCCATTCACTTTTGAACATATGTGTTTGCAAATTTTGACAATTTTGAATGCTGTCATGTAACTTCATGTGCAAGTCACTAAGTAAACATACATTTTATTTCTTTTTATTAATTATCTTTTGTGAACTGCTGTCTGCTGGGTTCTTTCTTCCTTTTGCCTATATTCAACATTCACACATGATTATTTGTCTGTACTTTTGATAATGTCTTATGGCTGTCTAATGTGCATATCCATACCTATTGTAGTTTACCTGTTTTGTCTATGCTCCAAACAACATTTGGTTTAATATATGTTCTTTGTTTTAAATTCCTAAATATGTTAAATATGAGTATTTCATTTCTCTTCATTCTAATCCTGAAGTTCAAACACAGTGACATATTTTGCTAAAGGCTGATCCCTTCGAAGTCTCAGTCCCTTGTATTTAGGTTGGATTTCATTTATTTTCCTTCTTTGACAGAATCTCATGAACTGAGTCCAGCCTCAAACTCACTATGTATTGAAGGTTAGCCTTAAGGGTGGATCCTCCTACCTTCATCTCCCAAATCCTAGGAATACAATTGTATCTCACTAGGCCTGGATGTGTTTAATATTGGGGCTCTCCATTCTGAGTGCATTTTTTAGTCAGATTTCTCTACTGGGGACAAAACTGGCTGCAGTACTCCTCTGAAAACCTGAGGATTGGCCCAATGCCTGCTAATATCTCAGCCTGAGTAGAAATCAGACATATGCTGGTTTATATAAGAAAATCTTAATTATTAAATAATTACTTCTGTTTCAGCCTATGTGGAATTTGCTCTGTTTTTATTTTTATTTTTCTCTTATTGGATATTTTCTTTATTTACATTTCTGATGCTATCCCCTTTCCCAGGTCCCCCTCCAGAAACCCCCTATACCCACCCTTTCCCCCTACTTCTATGACGGTTCTCCCTCCCCCCACGATTCCCACTTAGCTCTGTACACCATTTATTAATAGAATAATTTGATTCTCTGGAGTTTACTTCTTGAGTTCTTTGTATATATTAGATATTGTCCCTCTATCAGATATAGGATTGGTAAAGATCTTTTCCCAATCTGTTGGTTGCTATTTTGTCCTATTGACAGTGTCATTTGCCTTACAGAAGCTTTGCAATTTTATGAGGTCCCATTTGTGGATTCTTGATCTTAGAGCATAAGACATTGGTGTTCTGTTCAGGAAAATTCCCCCTATGCTCATGTATTAGAGACTCTTCCTCACTTTCTCTTCTATTAGTTTCAGTGTATCAATTTATTTTTTTATTTTGCAACAATTCTTTTTAAAGAAGGAGATTTATGACCTTTAATATACCATTCTGCAGATTACCATGTTTCTGTGAAGGCCCATTAGCTAGAAGGTGGGAAAGGGAAGAGGAGCATACAGTCCAAAACATTGGTTACAAACCTGCATCTGTGATTGTATTTCAAATCTTCCCTTTCTCTTTACAACAGGAGCATATAAGACTGTGTTCTGTGTGTCACACACATCTATTTTTACTTTTAACCTAGCATATTTATCGAGAAGAATAAAGTGGGAGAGCAGGTTCAGTTTAAAATAAGTCCTTGGAAATATTGAAAGTAAGTTTTCCCTGCTGTGTGAAATAAAATGGAGATTTTTTTTTGTGACAAATAGACCATTTCTTTTTAATGAGCTTAGACAAAAGAACACACTTTAGTGATCAACTTATGATTAGTAGTTACATATTCTGTTTACTTTGGCAAATAGAATTTTTAAAATCATGATTTATTTCTACAATTATTCAAAGTTCACCAGTTGGTGTTGTTTTTGTTCATCAGATACTTTAACATAAGGAAATTTGACGCAAATGATGGAGGATGTGTGTTCTTATCTAAAACAAGAGTAAACAATATTGACTGTAGTTATTCGTACAGATGCATTTGTGGGAAGAGACTGGATAAATTCCCTGATTGACTCGCCAATGAGTGTTAAAGGTAAAAAATGAAATGTTCTGTTTCTAATTTCTTTACGGTTGTAATTCATGACTCCTTACAAAAAAGTGTTTTGATCATAGACTTAGTCTTCAGTGCAAACAGAGAGACAATCTGGAAGATACTGGGAAAACTTTCTGAAATCTGACTTGACAGAGCAGAAGAAATCTTCCTTCCTGGTAGAGACAGGACAGATCTCCTCTGGTGCATGGACAGGCTTTGCCCCACAGCTTGAAGGAATGTGTTTTCTTTGATTGCATCAACTCCCATAGAACTCAATAAAGAACCATAAGAAACAGTCTGAGTATTTCATTATGAGTAGAATAAATGATCTTAATTGAAAGCACAATTAAGAGCTAGAATATAGCTCTTTACCCACCCACCTTCCTGCTTGTTGAGTCCTGTAGAGCAAACCGAGCTGTCCTGGTCAGCCTGCTAGGCAAGGGGAACCTCCATTCTCTACCTATCTGCCTGCCCACTTTCATCAGTTCTGTTCAAAAGATGTGGCTGTTGAACAGACCTGGTCATCCTGTACAGACCTACATTCTGCAGATCCAGAATCATACAACCCAAGGATACCCATCCGACACCTGCCACACCAGGAACATTTTTTTTTCCAAGATATAACAGAAACCATAAAGAGAGTTAGAAATAGAAGCAGTAAAAAAAGCAACCTTAGCGAATCTTGAAGATGGAAAACCTATGGAAGAGAACAGGAACAACAGATACAAGTATCACCAACAGAGTACAGGAAGGAAATGCATGAGAGAATCCCAGGCATAGAAAATACAGAAAAGATAACGATGTATCAATCAAAGAAAAAGTTAACTGTAAAAATTTTCTGACACAAAATATCCAGGAAATCTGGAATACCATGGAAAGAACTAACCTGAGAAAAGTAGGAATAGAAGAAAATTAAGTGTCCCAGCTTCAAAGCCCAGAAAATATTTTCAACAAATCATAGATAAAAAATTCCCAACCTAAAGGAAGAGATAGCTGTAAATATACAAATGCCTATAGAACCTTAATTAGACTGGACCAGAAAATATCATCCTCATCCCACTTAATAAAACACAAAATCTACAGAACAAAGAAAGAATATAAATAGAAGCAAGGTGAAAGGACAGATAACATGAATGGAGGAAATTCCATAATTACAAACAGCTTGTGAACAAAGCCTATAAGAGCTAGAAGGGTCTGGATATTTTGCAACCTCTAAAAATACACAGATCCCAACCTAGACTATAATACCTAGCAAAACTCTCAATCACCGTAGATGGAGAAAACAAGACAAATCTAAATTTAAAGAGTATCTAGCCATGAATCATTCCCCACAGTAAATACTTGAAGGAAAACTCCAACCCAATGAGGATAATTATATCCATGAGAAGATAGGAAATAAGTAACTCCATACCTGCAAAAACAAGGGAAGGACACACACACACACACACACACACACACACACACACAGGGGAGGTGGGAGAGAGAGAGAGAGAGAGAGAGAGAGAGAGAGAGAGAGACTCTGTCACCCCCACACACACACATACAGCCCCCTACACCCCATACACATAGAAAACACAAGGACAACCACATTTGAAAAGAAACACTTCTAAAGTTTAAATCAACATCAAGTCCCACATATTAATAGTGGAGACTTCAACATCTGACTCTCACTAATTGACAGGTCATCCAGACAAAAAAATAAACAGAGAAAAATGAAACTAACAGACATTATGAATGAAATGGACCTAACAGTAATCTATAGAATATTTCACCCAAACAAAAAATAAAATGACTTCTTCTTCTACTCAGTACCTCATCAATCCTTCTCCAAAATTGACCGTAGTAAATCAGAAAGCAAGCCTCAACAAATACAAGACAATTGAAATAGGAATTTATGTATCATCAGAGCACCATGAACTAACAACAGTAGAAACACCAGAAAGCATAAACACTCATGGAAGTTGAACAACTCTCTTCTCAATGATCTGAGTCAGAAAATAAAGGAAGAAAGAAATTAAAGAGTTCCTAAAAATCGATGAAAGTGAAGGCACAACATTCTCGAATTTATGGGACAATGAAAGCAGTGATTGTTCATAATACAAAGGGCCTCCATAAAGAAATTAGAAAGTTCTCTTAACAGCAAGTTAAAAGTACACCTGAAAGCAAACCAAAAGACAGAGAGACAGATTCTAAATCAGCAAAATCAGATATGTAAATGGAGACATAATAAGAGACATTGAAGAAATTCGAAGAATCATTATGTCTTACTTCAAAAGCATGTACTATAGAAAATTGGAAAATCTTAAGATTTTCTAGAAAGATACCACTTGAGTGAAGATCAGCTAAACTAAACAGCACTATAACCACTAAAGAAATAACAGCAGCGATTCAAGGTCTCCCAACTAATATAGCCCTAAACCAGATGGTTTTAGTTCTTCATGTTACTGAGGTATGGAGATAGCCCCATATCTTTCAGTCTGTGAACTTCTTATCTTCCTGGGCATTTTTTCCCACAAAAGCTATTTAATTGCTGGTTCACCAGGGTTCCTTCTGGTCTGAGCAGGTACCCTGAGCAGACCTCGTGTGCTAGCTCTGCAGAGTCCAACAACACCCAGAAAAATCTAAACTCCCAGGTTCTCTAACATGCGCAGGATCATAGAATCATAGGTGAGGAGGCCACAACATCTTCCCAATCACTGGGAGTAACTGGGACCAGTGGGATCCAGGGATGCATGAACTTTTCTTGGTGGCCAGTAGCACAGCTGCCTTCTGATCTGAGCAGGTACCCTGAGCAGATCTTGGGCACTAGCACCACACCCAGTCCCATAATACCCAGAGTAAGCTCGACTCCCAGGTGCTCTAACATGCCCACGATCATAGGATCACAGGATCTAAAGAGCTTGTTCACACCAGGATCTCAGGATTCCAGAGGCAGCTTGATTCCCACGAGCTCTGACACAACCAGGATCTCAGGGTCATGGGATCCCAGAATCACAAGATGACAGAGACAGCTAGACTCTGAAGAGTTCTGACACAACAGGATCACAGGAGGGACAGGTTCCAGTCAGATAAAGCAAAGGCAGGTAGCACTAGAGATAAACAGATGGCAAGAGGCAAGCACAAGAACACAAGCAACAGAAACCAAGGATAGTTGGCATCCTCAGAACCCAGTTCTTCTACCATAATGAGTCCTGGATACACCATCATACCAGAAAAGCAAGATTCAGATCAAAAAATCACTTCTCATGAGGATGATAGAGGACTTTAAGAAGGACATAAATAACTCGCTTAAAGAAATACAGAAGAACACAGGTAAACAGGTAGAAGCCCTTAAAGAGGAAACACAAAAATCCCTTAAAGAATTATAGGAAAACACAACCACAGGTAAAGTAATTGAACAAAACCATCCAGGATCTAAAAATGGAAATAGAAACAATAAAGAAATCACAAAAGGAGACAACACTAGAGAAAGAAAATCTAGGAAAGAGATCAGGTGTCATAGATGCAAGCATCACCAACAGAATACAAAAGATAGAATAGAGAATCTCAGGTGCAGAAGATACCATAGAAAACATTGACACAACAAAAAGCTCCTAACCCAAAACATCCAGGAAATCCAGGACACACTAAGAAGACCAAACTTAAGGATAATAGGTATAGAAGTAATTGAAGATTCCCAACTTAAAGGGCCTGTAAATATCTTCAACAAAATTACACAAAAAATCTTCTGTAACCTAAAGAAAGAGATGCACATGAACATATAAGAAGCCTGCAGAATTCCAAATAGACTGAACCAGAAAAGAAATTCCCCCATAAAATAATAACAAAAACACTAAATGTTCAAAACAAAGGAAGAATATTAAAAGCAGTAAGGGACAAAGATCAAGTAACATATAAAGGCAGACCTATCAGACTTACACCAGATTTCTCACCAGAGACTATGAAAGCTAGAAGATCTTGGACAGATGTCATACAGACTCTAAGAGAACACAAATGCCAGCCCAGGCTACTATACCCAACAAAACTCTCAATTACCATAGATGGAGAAACCAAGATATTCCATGACAAAATGAAATTTACACAATATCTTTCTACAAATTCAGCCCTACAAAGGATAAAGATAAAAAACAAAACACAACGAGGGAAACTACACCCTAGAAAAAACAAGAAAGAAATCTTTCAACAAACTCAAAAGAAGATAGCCACACACACATAATACTACCTCTAACAACAAATTAACAGGATGCAACAATCACTCTTCCTTAATATCTCTTAACATCAATGGAGTTAATTCCCCAATAAAAAGACATAGCTAACAAACAGACTGTATATGTAAATAGGACCCAGCATTTTCCTCCATACAGGAAACGCACCTCAGTGGCAAAGACAGACACTACCTCAGAGGGAAAGGCTGGAAAAAAAAACTTCCAAGCAAATGGTTCAAAGAAAAATGCTGGAGTAGTTCTTGTAATACAGAATAAAATTGACTTTTAACCAAAAGTTATTTAAAAAGTTATGGAAGGTCCCTTCATGTTCATCAAAGGAAATATCTACCACGATGAACTCTCAATTCTGAACATCTATGCTCCAAATTCAAGGGCACCTACATTCATAAAGAAACTTTACTAAAGCTCAAAGAACATACTAGACCTCACACAATAATAGTGGGAGACTTCAACACCCTTGAAAACTGCTTCTACTGAGATAAGCTAAATTTGACTCCTTGTTTTGTTGCATACCATACCTCCCTGTGTAACTCTAGATAATAAACACATAGTACTTCCAGTTTGCTGCATCTTGCTTATTAGAGAGCCCAGACCACCTCATCATAGCTTTTCTGTATCCATCCATGTCTCTGTCTTTTCTTAATTTGCTCAGTGCCCCAGTTAGGTCTATCCCTTCATCCATGCAGAGTGTAGGCTGAGAACTATTATCCACTTGTTCTTATGTGCTTAATTAATGGGAAAGACACAAATGAAAACAAGGATTACCCCTCTTCTCTGCATGTGTCAATAGCCAATAGTTTCTAAGCAGAGGCTAATGTCCCATGAATCTTTTCCCTACACAAGACTGAATGTTGAAAAATTGAAACGTGTGCAGTCTCAGTACTGATAGCTGTAGTTGAACAGTGGCACCTTTTGATGGTTGATGACAGTTTCAGGAGTCACAACCCATTAAAGCAAAGTTCCTGTGCAAGATGTTGGTCAGGAAGTTCCCAGGGGCCCCTAAAACAACACAGGATATTGCTATTGCTTTGGTTTCTAACCAGAACAGTATTATAAAACTCTTTTGATTAACATCTTGGTTACAGCATATAGAGAAACCATTTTGGAACACACCAAGAAGCTTTCTGGCTGCTGACTTGTGTATGGTGAGATAGAAAGTACCATATAGGCTAAGGAAGCGGGTGGAGAAATCTACTAACATTCTCATACAGCTGTGAATGATGGGGGCTAGAATACCAGCTTGCCAGCCAAGATGCGTCCCCTTGTGCCAATTATATTGTGAATTTTATGGAAGTAAAACCTGACTTTTCGATTGCATTTTAGGCCCACTACACAGAAGAAGTTTCATGTCAGATATTGTGAATCTTTTAAAATGCATGGATTGACTTTGTGGATTAAAGAAAATCAGTGTTTATCTCTGTGTGGTTATCTTTTTGTTTTTCTTATCTATGTGTTTTTTTCTTTTTGCTTTTTTGGGGCCAGGATTTCATAGGTCAGCCTACTTTCAAACTCACTTTACAAAGGAGAATGTCTGTGACTTGCTGATCCTCCTTCACTGACTTTCTGAGTGCCAAGGTTGCAGATATGCACCCAAACTCTACCCTAGAAGCCAGATGTGTGACTGTTAGATCTGGTTTGGGATTGACCATAGCCATCACTTGAAGCAGAGAAGCTGTGATCACCCCTGACGACTCTCATGACATCTTTCACACTGACTTCCTAGTGGGGAGAGAGTAGGGAGGCTTAAGTAGGAATCATGTACCCTGAAGACACCTTTGGTAGACCCATCTCTAATAATAAGCAACATCAGGCTTTGGAGAAGACTCTTGAGAAATACTTACTGATATGCTGCCAGTAGTACAGTTTTTCTAGGACCCTCGTGCAGCCTAAATGTGCTTATCTTTTCCCATTTTTTGCTATGCTATTGGAGACAGGGTCTCACTGTGTAGCACTTGTTGGCTCGGTCCTTGCTATGCAGAGAAGTGTGATTGCCCAGGTCCTCTGGGTCCATAAGTTCATAGGTGACTGTCAGAAGCCAGATACTACTACAGAACATGAATTGACATGACTGGATTTTGGTTTTACTTAGAAATATTTCTCCTAGGTCATGCAGTGTCTGTCCTCTAATAAGAACATGTGTAACACAGGTTTTAATCAAACAGCAGCCACAACCAAGAACTTCGAATATCTAAAAACTACTTGGAATTTTAAATTATTGGGAATATTTTTTTCTACAGATTTTAATTTTTAAAAGTTGTAATGTGTACCACCCATGTATCTGTAGGATTAGCAGTGAAAATGACCATTTTACAAAAAGCAATTGGCAGATTCAATGCAATGCCCATCAAAATTCCAACACAATTCTTTATAGACCTTGAAAAGAGATGCTCTCAACTTCAATTGGAGAAACAAAAAACCATAAAGTACACGATAGCTAAAATCATCCTTTAAAATAAATCCAGGCTCGCTATAATTTTAACAGTAGCTGAATCATAATAGAGTTATATCCATAGACCTTGTGGCTGGTGTCGCAAAACTTGGTGTCTCAAAACTTAGTGTAGTTCCATAGTCTGTCTCCAAATGGAAGAGCAGACATTGCAGCTGTTGCTCACTCCGTAAGGCTGGGTGCCTCAGTAATCCCAGTGTGGCATAGAAAACCTTTGGGATTCCTGGAGAGCAGCTGTTTCTTAGCCCACGATGGAAACCGGGAAATGCTGTCTCTAACATCAGCTCATTCTAATCTGTGGTGAGTTAAAATGGACACTAACAATAAATAAATGTCATTAGACTAAAAATTCACTGAGATGTTAAATGTGTGTTCTGGGAATCAAAACTGGGATCTATGGAGAAGTAGCCAGTAGAAATATAGCTACTACATATTATTGTTAGGACCATGAATGATAGCTGAGATTGTGTGAAAATTGTGCTGTTAGACTCCTTTATCTTTATTTAAAATGAGTGAGAGCTGCTACAAATGGCTGAGGTATAAGTTGAACCACAGATTGGCCTGTTTTAATAGTGGGATCCCTAGGCATATTGGATAATGATCATGGATAAAACTCATCAAAATAAGAGAAGTAATCAAACAATCAAAATTAAAAGAATGATACAAAACTCTGATATGTTGGATCACCCTGTAATCTTAGAACTCACAAGTTTGAGGTAGTAAGATCAAGCGTTTCAGGGATTTCTCAGTTACACAGTCATTCTAGCCATCCTGAACTACATCACACCATGCAACAGAAAAAAAAATCACTTAGAAGAAAGATTGTTTTAAGGAGGAAAAACTGAGCCTGCAGACTCCACAGAGGATATAGTGAAGTTTGATTAGAGTCTCTGCTCAGAATTATGACACCGAGAGAACAGGGACTGAAGAGGCAATGTTCTTAGTCATGGATTGTTGGCTGTCTTCTCCAAAAGTGACTTGTATCCCTGGGTATTGAAGAGCTCAGATATACACAGGAAACCCTGTGGGGGCCCCTTTTATCATGCTTGCTACATTCCTGAATCATCTTTCTCATTTCCTCTCTTTCAGTGATTGAGAACATCAAGGATTTTGAAGGTAGACTGATAAGACAAAGTGTTAAAATAGCTGTGAGTATAAATGCCCAGGGTGGATAGAAGCAAAGGAAATCTCAAAGTAGAGCTGTTAGTGGTTTTCTTAAGATCTGTGAAGTTTGCCATATTTCATGGCTGTGAAAGTTCCACTTTAAGACAGAAGTATCAAGAGGTGAGACATGATCAGGACCAGCCAGTCTTCCCAGTGAAACAAGTGATCAGCCCTTTTCTGTGGGCTGGTGACTATCCCAGGTTTCCCTCATCTCAGTCTAGGACAGGAAGAGCAGCCTGCTGCTTTACAATAATGACACTGTGGTCTACGGATCTGACTAGAGGGTTTGAATGTGGGACTAGAATTGTGTCTGTCTCAACTTAAAGGAGTGGGCAGTTGTGTTTTCACAAATAATATCTTTTACAGCAAATCAACCTGCAAAAGGATTATATATGCGTGTGTGTGTGTGTGTGTGTGTGTGTGTTTATGTGTGTTTTCTGTTGTTTGTTTTTTTAACAAAAAATGAATTTAGAAGACAAAACTCAAGAAAACAAAAGTTACTTCACATTTTCACTTTTCTGTTTTATTACCTGGTTATGTGAAGTTCAGTACTTCCTGTTTAATGCTGCACTTTGTTCAAAGAAACAAAATTCAAGTGTCAATCATGTCTATCTGAAGTCGCTATATCTTTCAATGCTAATTGTGCTCCTTAACAGTTTACATTTTTCTATAAATTTAGAGCTCAATTGTATAGAGCTTAGAGGAAGCTGCTGCATTTTGGCTTTACAGTTATGGGTCTTCTCCTATGTCTGTCCAAACAAAGAAACACCTAGTCTGTATTCAGTTTCTACTAATTACTTTCCTCCTTCATTAAGCACACTGATAGGCCCCTCATTTCCTGATAATGCTATGGCAATAGAAATGAACAGATAGCCTTGGAGCTCTTGCTCACAGTTTTTGCAGTCTGTTAAAAGAGGCAAACAGTATGCAGAAAGCACAAAGAAGTGTAACCTGTGCATTCAGTTAGCCTCTGTGGTAAGGATAACACCCTCCCAGCAGAGATAAGGATATAAAACGGTCTAATCACTATTAATATTTCTGTGGGCGTGTGACATAAACCTCCCAGATGTGAGGGAGGAATTGTAGGGTTGTGGGATCCAGTGTTTGCTCTGCTACAGGGCTCAGCTGCTCAGGAAGGCAAGACTTGGGAGTTTTGACTATGCTTAACTTACCTGTCAATGGGTGAGTTTCCTGCTGTGTGGCAGCCCCAGGACACAGTTCCAGGGTTTTGGAAGTTCAGTCTGAGGTGTGGGACAGCAGGAGCTGGCTTGGAGGTTCCCTGGACCTGCAACACAATGAATCCTGGGCGATCTGGTTCTCAGACTCTCAGAGGCTCATGCTCTGCTGGGAGCTGCAGAAAACCTGAGAATGGATTGGGGACCCACAGGTTGGATCTAGTCCTGGGGCAGGGGGCAAAAGAGGAGTCCGGCTAGTCTATTTTGCTTGGCTTGGTGGCAGCCGCAGCTAGGAGGGCAGAGAGGCCTTCCACAGGAGGCTAGACAGCAGCTCTATAGGCTAGGTCTTCTCAGTGGCTCCCCACTGGTGGATCCCAATGAAAAGAGATAGTCCATGTTTTTAAGGCATTAATAATTATGGCAGAAAGTGGATGAGTAAAATCAAACCCCACATCTCAGGATGGGCCTGAGGTTAAATAACTTTTGCAGGGAGAAATGTCTAGGAAGGAAAGGTTACTGGGTAATTCATCAGGCCTTTAGGTACCTCATTAAAGTGGAGATCTGCCTTTAGCTTATGTGACCACAGGTCAGGTCCTCTACCTGCGGAGGGGCTTGGGCATTGGCCTTACAAGACTGATGGCTACAAAACTGTGGAGGGCTGTGACAAGAGCCTGTTGTTCAGGAACAGGTAAAACACCTACTTTCCCTTCAAGGACACTGGGCTTTCCAGACTTAGCTCAACGGGGAACCAAACTATGTTTCAAGGTCCTACAAAGAATAGGGGTTTTATAGAGCAGCAGTGACTCAGTGTTGTGTTTGTTTCTCACTTAATTAGCATAATTCAAAATCAAGAAGCAACTTAAAAAAATAGTAACATAAGACAAAATATACAACAGTCTATTTTGAAACTAGGAGCAGAGCAACTTTGTTTTTCTTCCAGTGTTTGGCTAAAGACAATGATTTTGCTCTCTCTGTAGGAGTGTTCATGATCTCTGTCTTTAATGTCAGTTATGGACATTTGTTTTGCAGCATCTGGCTCAATATGTTGATTATCTCCTTTGCTCTAAGAGTCAGCTTTCATTAAGCAATGTCCTCTTCTCACTTTGGTCAAGAGAAGGGGCAGTAAATCATGAGGTTGAGTATCACTAGGAGGAAATTCAGTTCTGCCTTTCCTCTTGGAGCCTCTTAGGGGATACAGACAAGGAAACAGCCTGGTTTGTGTCTTAGAGAAGCTTCTGGAGGCTAAAGGCTCCAAAAAATGTTCTCTTGAAATCTACAAGCTGTCTATATTCCTTATTAGTCCAAAGTTTGGAAGTAGATGGCACACTCTTGATGACCTCTTGAAAACACAGGATTGAAGACTCAGTGTTCTGCTCAGTTTTATATGTTAAGCAATTGGAGTATTTCTCTGGAAATAATAATGTTTAATGTTGAATGCAACTTATAATCCACTTGCCAGGTTATGATTAAAACTTTATTTAAAACTGCATGTGGTGATTCAACCATTTAATACCAGCACTAGGGAAACAGACTCAGGCACTCTCTATGATTTTGAGGCCAACTAGGTCTATATGGTTTGTTCCAGATTGGTCAGGTTAAATAGTGAAACTCAGTCTCAGACACAACAAAACAAAAAGCTATTCGTGTATCTCATTAACCCTTTCCAGGAACCTTGTCAAGATATAGCTCTTCTGATTTTTGTGGTCAAGGAATTTGTGAATAGAACTTATATGAAGTCACCAGAGCCTGGGTTGGTTTTTCCACTCATGTCTTCCTATTTCCCAGATTCTTGCTTTGTGGGAAGCTAAAACCCAGGCCCTTCTAAGTGCTTATTGTATCCATATTCTGTGCATGCTTTAATGATGCATTTAGAGCATAGGTCCTGAGTTAGTTATACTGGGTCCTTAAGTAAGTCAGCTGACTTCTTCAGAGTCTTTCCTGTGGAAAGCTGAGACATCACAAGCATCTGCCTGTCCTGGGACACTGCGACCACTTTCTTCAACCCTGCTGCTCTTCCATCCCACTTCCCACTTCTCATGTCCTCCAGAGAGAAGGTGTGTGTGTGTGTGTGTGTGTGTGTGTGTGTGTGTGTGTGTGTGTGTGTGTGTATGTGTGTTTGAAGGGTAGAAATACTGGGAATCTCCCAAGTCAAGGGGGTAGATACAAATGAGACTAGCTGGTGGTATTGTGGAAGCATCTACACTGCATTCTTGGAACTTTTCTTACACAGTTGAGATGATTTAATGTCTGTCAACTCTTTCAGATGCATGATAATGGTAGATTTATGTGGTGACCCAGAGATATTTGGGTTAACCCAAAAATTGCACATTTGAAATATCTCAGAGTGTAAGAGCACTGGCCACATAAGACTGATGACATTCCCACATTGGATCCATGGAATCCTCTGTAGAAGAAGAGAACTAACTCCTCAAAGTTATTCTATGACCACTGTATACACCACATGGCATTTATGCACTCAATCTCTCTGTTTCTTTCTCTCTCTCTCTTTCTCTCTCTCTCTCTCTCTCTCTCTCTCTCTCTCCCCCTCTCTTTCTCTCCCTCTCTGCCTCTCTCCCTCTGTCTCTCTCTCAAACACACATTCACACTCATACACACCTATGAAACAATAATGCTCAATATAAAAGTTGTTTATTCTTTAATTCTAAAAAAGGATCAATTTTATGAGACAGAACCTGGTCATCTACGACACAGGAGCACAAGTCTTTTGATAAGGACATGAGTAGATTTAGAAGTGAGAGAGAAATTTTGAGGCGGGAATGATAAAGAAATAAGGAAGCCTCTGAACAGTGATGATTCAAAGCAGGCTGGAACTTAGTAATGGAGGCTGGAGTTATTGGGTTCCTACCTACTCTATCAGGCACAGGCTTGTCAGTGCATCTTCAGTTTCTCTTCTAGTCTCAAGCCATCCACCATTTCTCAGTGCTTGGTTAACCACAGTCACTTTCTTTGAAGAATAATTTAAATTATTTTCATAAGAACAAGCCAGTCAGTTGGAAAATCTACAATCAAATGAAAGTACAGTTTAGTGAGAGACTTGAACATACTCTGAAAAGGGTGAGTTCATGGCAAGAGACTGTTGAAATCAACCAGTCTTTTATTTCCTCTCTTTATTCTATTGTTGTTAGAATTGTTTTCGTTCCTATCATTGACATTTGTTTTAATATTGTCATTGTTATGATTATTGTGTTCTATGAGGTAAAGCCTTTGAACATCCCCTACCCTGAGCTGTACCCTCAATCCCAGTGAAGTGGCTAAATTCTTCAGCATGAGCAGCATTACTAGTAATGTGCACAGCAAGAGCTTTGAATGAAATGCTATTGATGTAAAACTCATCTTTCCCCTTAAGAAATAAGCGATAGTATGTTCTGGAATCATTTTGAGTGACCATGGCTCCTTGTTCCAATGTGGAAGCAGATTCATGAAGTTTTGTAGTTTTAAAGAACATAGAAAGTCATAAATCCAGACAATTTCAGCATACATTAGTGGGTACATCAGAAAGGTTGTTACAGCAAGATGGGGGAAGCTTTTCTATAGTTCATCAGAGGACATTCTTCACCTTCAGGTGGTAGAAGTTTGTGGTCGACTATGTTCATAGACTTATCTTTTCTTATTTTTTTTCTTTTATTATTATTAATCATTTCATTCTTTACAAATGATATCGCACTTCCTGGTTGCCACCTCCACCAACCCGCCATCCCATGATATCCCACTTCCCTGTTACCCCTCTGCCACACACCCCCATCCCACATCTGCCCTCCCACGTCCATTTTGCCTGTATGAGAGTGTACTCACACCCACCCACACTCTCCTGCACCACAGCTTCAGCATCTCCCTACTCTGGGGCATCAAACCTCCCTGAGACCAAGGTCCTTCTGTCCTGTTACGGTCAGGCAAGGCTATCCTCTGCTACATATGCATCTGGAGCCATAGATCCCTTTAGGAACACTCCTTGGTTGGTGGCCTATACTCTGGAAGAACTGGGTGGTCAGGCCAGCCTATGTTGTTCTTCCCATGGGGTTGCAATCTGCTCCTCCAGTCTTTCTACCAACTCCCCCACCAGTTTCCCTGAGTTCAGCCTCATGGTTGATTCCAAACATCTGTGTCTGCTTTGGTCAGCTGCTGGCCAGACCTCCCCAGGAACTATCACCCTTGGTTCCTGTCTGCAAGTGCCTCTTCGCCAGAGCAACAGTGATGGGTTTGGTGTCTGCAAACATGATGTATCCCCAGGTGAGGCCATTGCCGGTTTGCCCTTCCTTAAGTCTCTGTTCCACTTTTTTATCCCTGCTCTTCCATGTGTGTTCTTTTATATCTGGGTTACCTCAACAGGATATTTTCTAGTTCCATCCATTTGACTGCAAATTTCATGAAGTCATTGTTTTAATCCCTGCGGAGTACTCCATTGTGTATATGTATCACATTTTCTGTATCCATTCTTCTGTTTGGGGACATCTGGGTTGTGTTGAGCTTCTAGTTATTATAAATAAGGCAGCTTTGAACATAGTGGAGCATGTGTCCTTGTTATATGTTGGAGCATCCTCTGGGCATATGCCCAGGAGTGGTATAGCTGGGTCTTCAGGTAGTATTATGTCCAATTTTCTGAGGGTTCACCAGACTAATTTCCAGAGTGGTTGTTCCAGTTTACAATTCCATGAACAATGGAGGAGTGCTCTTCTATCTCCACATCCTCACCAGCATCTGCTGTCACCTGAGTTTTTGATCTTAGCCATTCTGACTGATGTGAGGTGGAATATCAGGGTCGTTTTGATTTGCATTTCCCTGATGACTAAGGATATTGAACATTTCTTTAAGTGTTTCTCAGCCATTTGAGATTCCTCAGTTAAGAATTCTCAACCGAGTTCTGTACTTCACTTTTTAATAGGGCTATTTGATTTTCTGGAGTCTGCCTTAAGTTCTTTGTATATTTTGGATATTAGCCCTCTATAGGATGTAATGTTGGTAAATATCTTTTCCCAATCTGTTGATTGCAATTTGGTCCTATTGATAATGTCCCTTGCTTTACAGAAGCTTTTTAATTTTATGAGGTCCCATTTGTCAGTTGTTGATTTTAAAGCATAGGCCATTGGTGTTCTGTTCAGGAAGTTTTACCCTGCGTCCAAATATTTAAGGCTCTTCCCCACTTCCTCTTCTATTAGATTCAGTGCATTTGGTTTTATGTGGAGTTCCTTCATCCACTTGGAGTTGAGTTTTGTGCAAGGAAATAGGTATCAATCAATTTACATTCTTCTACATGCAGACTGCCAGTTGAACCAGCACCATTTGCTGAAAATACCATCCTTTTTTTTTCCTGAATGGTTTTAGCTCCTTTGTCAAAGATCAAGTGACTGTCGGTGTGTGGGTTCATTTCTGGGTCTTTAATTCTATTCCAGTGATGTACCTGCCTGCGTATGTACCAATATTACACAGTGTTGTTGTTGTTGTTGTTTTTGTTGTATTTATCACTATTGCTCTATAGTATAGCTTGAGGTCAGAGATGGTGAATCCCCCAGAAATTCTTTTATTGTTAAGAATAATTTTTGCTACCCTATGGGAACTGGAGAGATGGCTAAGGGTTAAGAGCACTGACTGCTCTTCCAGAGGCCCTGAGTTCAATTCCCAGCAACCACATAGTGGCTCACAACCATCTGTAGTAGTATCTGATGCCCTCTTCTGGTGTATCTGAAGACAGCTACAATGTACTCATTAATAAAATAAATCTTCAAAAAAAAAGGCTGGAGAGATGGCTCAGGGGTTAAGAACACTAGTGTCTCTTCCAGAGGTCCGGAGTTCAAATCCCAGCAACAACATGGTAGCTCATGACCAGCCATTCACAGATTTCATGAAGTTTTTCTCTATTAGTCCCAAGATGTTAGTTCTGACACAGGTTACTTAGAGAGGTAGAACTAGCCTCTGGTAAGATGATTAGTTCCTACACCACAACATGACAACGTCCCAGTTTTCTGTAATTTAAATCAGTCATTGCTGTAATAATTTCTTTCTCGGAATTCTCCTCAAAAATCCATGGGCAAAACTCGTAGAAGAAAAATCATCTCATCTCATCTTTATAAAAGCAATTGTGAATATTTTCACACAGATAGACTGTAAATTAAATAATTGTCATGTGATGATCTATATCAGAGTTCCTTAAATGAATATCTCCTTGAATCCCATCACTTCATACATAAAATGTCTTTTTAGTATATTCTAAAGTATATCCCATGTAGATTTTAAAGTAATAACAACAAAATACCATAAAACAACTGAAAAGTTCAGAAGTAGAGGTTTATCTAATTAGCGATGTATATAAGTGCTTAATAAGTATATATGTCTTTAAAATCTTGAGATCAATATGTATAAAATGAAGAAATTTTTATTTATCAGAAATGTATCTATCAGAAAAATAGTGTATATTGGTGTAGAGGTATACAGCTATAATTCTAAGACAGGAAAGAGTGAGGTCAAAGGACTGTGAGTGTGAGGTCAGCATATGCTAAATAGTAAGATATAATAAGTATCTCAAAACAACAACAACAAAACAAAACAGAAACTTAACACCAGAAAAAAATAAATCTGAGTCCTGAGTCTTTAACTCAGGGGGAGAGTATTTACTGAGCATGCTCATTGACTTAAATTCACTTTCTCAGCACCAAAAAACGTCAGCAGTAAAACCACTCCACATATAATGGCATCAATGTTCACAGTAAATATTATCTGTGATTAAAAAGCTAGAAGAGTGTAATGGAAGATTTCACCAGTGGAAATGGGAGCGCTTTAAATGCTTTCCTAATACATATTTCAAGCTGTTATTAGCATAATTCAAAATCAAGAAGTAACATTAAAAAAATCATAAAATAAGAGAAAATTCCCGACAGACTATTACAAAATGAGGAGCAGAGCAGTTTCAGCCTCTTTTTCCTAGTGGTTTTGCTAAGGACACTGGTTTTGTTCCCTCTGTGGGAGTGCTCATCCTATCAGTCTTCAGTCAACCATGAATATTTGTTTTACAGCAACTGGCATAGTTGGTTGCTTCTCTCCTTTGCACCAAGACTCAGCTTTCATTAAGCTATTTCCTCTTTTCACTTTGGTCAAGAGGAGGGGCAGAAAATCGTGAGGTTGAGTATCACTCAGAGTAAATTCAGTTTTACCTTTTCTCTTGGAGCCTCTTGGGGTATAAAGACAAGTAACGGCCAATTTTCCCCCAACTGGGGGATCAATTCTCTCCACCAGGGTCACTACAGGATAGAGACAAAGGTAACAGTAGCTGCTTTTATTGTTTTTCTACCAAATGATCAAATATTCTCTAGAGAATTTCATATGGTGTGACATGAGAGCGGGATTGATGGGGAAGCCCTGTTTGTTGTGTTGGATCAGGTTAACTCTGGCAGCATGTGAAGACTGTCATTCTGTACTGCTCATTTTCTTTCAGAGTATGCTGTGACATGTATTATGTGCTAGGAAATTAAGGTAGAGGAAACTATGGCGTTCATTATTGTTTAACTTTGTCAAATGTTTATATATTATCCGTCTGAAAGATGTCATAATAAGAGCCAGATAAGATAGGTCAATTTGAAAAGGTAATTTCTCTAACACCTACATGAACACGGAGTGAGAAAACTGTCATTGGAAAGTTGTCTTCTGGACACATGCACCTTTGCTTGGCCCGCGCCACCCTAAGAGCAATAATAAAAAATCACAATTTGTAAAAGAAATCTGTACTGGAAGGATTCTTTTTTGGTCATGAAATAAGACAGAGAGTAAGTTCTGCCAGTAAAATTCATGACTTAAAAAAGACTATAGAAGAATGCAGTAACATGTTCATCATTTTGTCCATATTATCTGCTGGCTCTCCTCTCAGGTATTAATGCATGGGTAAGGTCAGTTACAAACACTATTTACTAATACATTGATATCTATTATCACACTGTATCCTCATGGGCATTAACTCATGTCTGCTGCATAGTGACAACATTTATTTTCATATATCCTTTTCTTGCAATATCATATATGAGTATATTATTTGTGACATGATTACGTACATGGAATGATTAGAGATTAAAACTTCATATTGTATCCTCTGTGCTTTGCTATGATGCTCCCTCACCTGAGCCGGCAATGCCCCCTTTCTACTTTCCTGGTTGATGGAGTTACTAAAGGTTATAAATCATTTCTGAAGACTTTGAGCCAGGAGCCTCAGGTGAGAGAGGATATTCAGTATTGCCTTTCTGGGTCTGGCTTATTTCATTCAGTAGGGTCTTTTCTAGTTGAATCCATTTACCAGGTCCAAGTATGGAGAGGAATGTGTAGGCTATGACTGGGTGGAGAGGTTGGACGTCTCAGCTGATTGGGGCTTCAACCCAAGAGATATTTATGTGGCTTGGATCATCTGCAGTATTCACTTTCAAATATTCTTTTCAAGGTTGTGTTTGGGAAACTCTGTGTGTCATGTATAAATAAAAAGACTGAAAGAACATTTAATATTCATATGTTTATCAAAATGTGTAAATAATTTTAAGGCAACAGTTTTATTTATTCCTAAACCCTTGACTCTGGTTATTTGAATAGATAGCTTACAAGTTTTTCAATAATTTTCCGTGGTTCTAATTTTACCTAAACTTTTTACATGCTGAATATTTTATACAACCGACTGTGTCAATATCACAATGACTTAATAAATTTTTATTTCTTTCCCTATTTCCTAAAAATAATTGCTGTCACAATTAGAAATTTAAAGGATTTTAATGGAAATCTGCACAGTGTTCTCTCCCGTAAGGGAAATCGGGGTCAATACGTGTCAGGGTGTTTGGATCATTAAGTGAGTTAGTACGATCCCAACCTTTCCCAACCTCATGTATCATCAGATCCAGGTACCTACTTAACGGCGGACATTTTAACTTTTTCTTTAGAAATCCCTCAAGGACATATTTTAACAGAGAACACACTCTACATACTCCAACAATGAGTGAGCAGGCGGTCACTCACTCAGCTGTGAGAGTTCTTAAGTCTTCAGGGTTGCAGAACCAAGTGAGGCCTGAGAAGAATCAAGGGCCCAGAGAAGCTGGTCATAGAGGTAAGTGTTTTAATTGTCTAAAATCACATGTTTCTTTTTACTCATTTTAAAGTTTAAAAATTAGATATATCCCACTAGCTTCTATGGAAAACTGTAATATTCCATTTCATCTGGGCTTGGTTATGCTCAAGGGTGGGAGGGAAGAAGAGTTTTAGTTGGTACAAAATTGTTCAAAACTAAGTTTAAAAAACAAAGCAATCAAACTTTCAAATTAAAAAAGAAAAAATTATAACCTTACTTCTACTTTGTAGTTGCTATCTAGTTACAAAAAAACCAGATGAGCAGAGTAGAACAATGAGAGTTTATATAAAAAAAATTATTGAGAATAAAGAAATGAGAAACTATTAGGATTTTTTTCTTATTATTATTTAGTCTGTGCAAGAAGAATTCTGAAACCTTGAAAACTAACAGACAAACTAGAGTCCAAAAAAACCCACCAAATGTTCTAGAGAAACAAAATCGAAGGAAATGAAGCTTGTGCATTAGGAACAATAATTTCATTCTAGAAAAAAAGTGTTTTAAATGTCATAAATATCTCCAACATCTAATGCAACATAGTAAATACAGTTATCCATCAGAAGAGGAAGTCTCTTCCTGGAAATAAAGTTGCAGAGGAAGGAAGAGGGATGACAGGTTAGCGGGGCTAGAAATGAGTAAATCCCAGTGTGAGTTCCTGAAAACGTCAAGGAACACTTTTGTTTATTAACGAAAAAGCCGGTATATCACTTTTTATTCTCTTTTTAGTTACTCTGTACACACTGTTACAACTGTGTCCCAAGCTGAGATCTTTCTCTTCTTTGATAGGGTGGTAATCAGAGGTATGAGTTTCAGATTCCAAATACCTTAGATACACCAAAATGTTCAGCATTATATAGAGCAAAATCAAACTTGCAGGGAAGAAGAAATAGTTGACTTATAGGCCCTTTCAAGGATGGGGCTGAACACAAGTCAGGCACAGAGCAGCTGTGGTTCCCTTCCAGTTCTCAAGAACATCCATCCCTCTTTCCTTCCTCTTTATCCTCAGTTACCTTTCTTTAGAAACTGCATTCTCCAGTTTGGTATCTTGTACTGGGATTGTATTTATGCTTCCAATGCCTTCTGTAGAATGTACTATTATTCCTGTACAACTGAGTGAGGGCACATGTCTGTCATCCAGCTCCTTCTAAGCTGAGTTAGGAAGATTCACAATATAAGACTTATGCAGAAATAAGTTCAAATTTTTGTGAAACTTCATACATGTAGGATTTCTACAGTCATTGCATTTTAGGTAGAAATGTTTAATTTTGAGAGCACATTTTTGGTAAGTTTTTATCATCAACTTGTGCAAAATTTCCCCTTGTTTCCATGCTACAGAAAATTGTAATTAGTATTGAGATGTTCTCTTTTCAAGGTGATGATATTCTTGCTTTGTTTTGTTGATTTAAGAATGTTCTGTCCTCTGGCACCTCATTGTGATAGCTTTCGAAATCCTCCATTCTCTTCTGCTGGTTACTATTGCAGTGTTGGTGACAAACAGTGAGTAACTGAGATACATTATGTTTGACGTTTTGCACAAACAATAGCTTTAAACATAAACTGTGGAGTTACACACTCTGTCCATTGTCCTGCCTATAATCAGGTGATGAGCAAGAATCTTTGGACATTAATATATTTTTTTTTCTGACACACTGCAGAGTCTGTTCTCTTTCATACCTAATGTGTTAGCTCTTGGGCTGTTTGGAGTTTCCCTTTTCTGTCACATTTTCGGTTGTGCTCCTTCTGAGGACTTGGAGATAGTCTGCTTTCTGAGCTCAGGTGATTGTTAATCTACATAAACATTTTGTGAGAAATAGCTATGCAAAGAATCAGTGTCTTTCTTTTCCTATTTCTTCTATGTATATTGAGGTCATGCTTATGTAAAAAGACTTCATGTATACAGAGAAACTAAAGTTTAACGGTCATTGGATTCCTCCACATTTACAGAGGATGCATTGCATATGCTCCAATATGAATTGTGCTATTTCTTAATATTTTTTAGTTGTTATTTTCACAGTGTGTTAACTAGTCTCTGAAACTTTTTTAAAGTTATTATTTGTAAATTTATCCTTCAAAAAATGAAGTGATTCGAAGTTACTTCCACCATAATTTTTTTCAGTTGTATTATTTTTCAGTCAACTTACCTTAGGGAAAAATTTATCTGTTTCTATAGTGAGTTAATTGAAATGCTAGCGTATAAATGTTAACACATGAATGAAAGTAATGATATGTATTGACTGTTAAGATGAAACTTTTTCTCTAGTCTTAAATTTTAATATGTACTCCTTATAAGCATTTTTGATATTATATCTGTGACTAATTTAGTTTTTCAATATTGCCAAGTAAAACATGAACT
Organism: Uromys caudimaculatus; assembly: GCA_028551405.1. Classification (NCBI taxonomy): domain Eukaryota; kingdom Metazoa; phylum Chordata; class Mammalia; order Rodentia; family Muridae; genus Uromys; species Uromys caudimaculatus. Next base: position 16,580,285 of record CM052700.1, read on the forward strand.
GCAGGAACCTTTAAACCATCACCATAACTGCAGCACCATGCAAGGCGACATCGACTTAAAGGAAGAAATGCTGAGAAATAAGTCTATAGATTGTAGTCCAGGCAACAATCTTCTGGAATCCCTCAGAAGAGAACAGGACAGATGGTACGGTGAAACCAAGACTGTTATAAAGTCCTCACCGCACACAGGTATGTGGTGGGGGAGGAATGTGAAGACAGATTTGCATTATTATCTATTGTTTCTTCCCTGGAAGCTTTGAAGTTCAACCAGCAGCTTTCAATGATGCTGGTAATCTCTGTGTTAATTATTTGGGGGCTCCTTATTTCATGTAGGGTCCTGGAAACCCAGAAATCCCTGTTTGGATTAAGAGAATCTTAGATTTTCTAGAAGTCAGTGTCTTTTTTGGCATTCCTACTGCTCCTGGGCATGGAATTACAAATCAGTGCCCCCGAGAATTTTGATTGTTTTGGACTATGGGAAAATCTGAATCTCCAACTTTTTGCTGACAGAACATGGAAATTTTTAGTAAGAGTGTATTTATCAATTATTTGTGCTAAAATGGACTTAGAGCATTTACATGGATGCAGTTGTAAAAATAATTTTGTCTGTCTTTCTGTCTATGTCTGTCTCTGTCTTTCTGTGTGTCTCTGTCTCTGTATGTCTCTCTGTCTCTGTCTTTATCTCTCTCTCTTTCTGTGAGTGTGTGTGTGTGTGTGTGTGTGTGTGTGCGTGCGCGCGTGCCTGTGTTCCATAGTAATTGTTTTGAGAGCTTCGTTATGTTACAAACATTACAAAGGTACCTTCCCTAGAGCAGACATGGGAACTTTACCATGGTGTGCACACATTGCATTTCTGTCAGTGGCACAGTAAATGAAGCTAGAAAGATGGAAATATCAAGTGTCACAAGGAACATTTCTTACCCTTCATCCTGACTGGTCGTCTTTAACTGACACAGTTTATCAATCATCGTTAAATATTTTTTTTGCATTTAGATTTTACAAAAGCCTATTGCATATAATCTCACCACAATGTTATAGTAAGATGTGACGATTCTCATTATATAAGGACTAATATATTTAAAATTGCTACATTAAAAAAATTTGTGACAGAAGAAAAGCTACAAAAACATCTTTGAAATATTCCAGAGCCATGGAAAATGTACTGTGTTATTACTTTAAAGTAACTTCATGATCTGAAATGGGCAGCATAATGATGGAATGCCTATGATTATGAGGTTAAGGGAGGAGGATTATAACTTTCAGGACAATGCGGACATTCCAGCAAATTCCAGGCCAGCCTGAGCTACACATGGTCCTCTTCACAGATAATGAAGTTTGGATATAAAGATAGTTAAGAGACTATGGCCATTCCCAGCTGTTCACAAAAATATTCATATTGAAGTGATCTTGATACACAAACTGCACACATTTTAATGTATTGACCTTGAAATATTTGTGAATGTGGGCATACCATTAAAGGTATCAACATAATCAGGAGACCAGACTATGAACAACAAAACCTCCTTTGTATGTCTCTTATTTCTCTTAAAATAACAGCATGTAACACAGACCATGGCACAATGCACAGTGTGTGGACCGGTGCTGGTACAAGGCATTACTGCAGATCTAGAAATCTGACATCAGTTTAGCTGTCTCTGAGTAGCAAGTGCTTATTGCCTCTTCTCCAGCCCCTGCTAGCTTACAAGCTTCTGCTTCATAGAGTTGGGCTGTTTTCGAAACCTGATCTGCATGAAATGATAAACCTGGTCCTATATCTGGTGTGTTTCACTTTGCACACAATCCTCAAATTCATCCATGTTCATCATATCCATCAACATCTCTCTTTTGGGTTTTAATGTGAGACATGATGTCTTTCTCCAGCCCAGG
>CM052700.1:16592160-16602944 GCA_028551405.1 Uromys caudimaculatus
AGAGAAAAATGAAAAAAACCCAGATATTAAAATGAAATGGACCTAACAGAAATCTATAGAATATTTCACCCAAACAAAAAATAAAATGACTTCTTCTCAGTACCTCATAAGTCTTTCTCCAAAATTGACCATAGTAAATCAGAAAGCAAGCCTCAACAAATACAAGAAAATTGAAATAGTGATTTATGTATCATCAGAGCACCACAAATTAAACAACAGTAGAAACACCAGAAAGCATAAACACTCATGGAAGTTGAACAACTCTCTTCTCAATGATGTCTGAGTTAGAAAATAAAGGAAGAAAGAAATTAAAGCATTCCTAAAACTCGATGAAAGTGAAGGCACAACATTCTCGAATTTATGGGACAATGAAAGCAGTGATAGTTCATAATACAAAGGTCTTCCATAAAGAAATTAGAAAGTTCTCGTACCAGCAAGTTAAAAGTACACCTGAAAGCTAACCAAAAGACAGAGAGACAGATTCTAAATCAACAAAATCAGATCTGTAAATGGAGACATAATAAGAGACATTAAAGAAATTCAAAGAATCGTTATGTCTTACTTCAAAAGCATGTACTATAGAAATTGGAAAATCTTAAGATTTTCTAGAATGATACCACTTAAGTGAAGATCAGCTAAACTATTTAAATAGCACTATAACCACTAAAGAAATAAAAGCAGTGATTAAAGGTCTCCCAACTAATATAGCCCTAAACCAGATGGTTTTAGTTCTTAATGTTAATGAGGTACGGAGATAACCCACTATCTTTCAGCCTGTGAACTTCTTGTCTTCCTGGGCATTCCTTCCCACAAAAGCTATTTAATTCCTGGTTCACCAGAGTTCCTTCTGGTCTGACCAGGTACCCTGAGCAGACCTTGTATGCTAGCTCTGCAGAGTCCCACAACACCCAGAAAAATCTCAACTCCCAGGCTCTCTAACATGCCCAGGATCATAGAATCATAGGTGAGGAGGCCACAACATCTTCCCTATCCCTGGGAGTAACTGGGACCAGTGGGATCCAGGGATGCAGGAACTCTTCCCGGTGGCCAGTGGCACAGGTTCCTTCCAATTTTAGCGGGTACTCGGAGCAGACCTTGGGCACTAGGTCCACACCCAGTCCCATAATACCCAGAGGAAACTCGACTCCCAAGTTCTCTAACATGCCCACCGTCATAGGATCACAAAATCTCAAGAACTTGTTCACACCAGGATCTCAGGATCCCAGAGGCAGCTTGATTCCCAGGAGCTCTGACACAACCAGGATCTCAGGGTCACGGGATCCCAGAATCACAAGATGATAGAGACAGCTAGACTCTGAAGAGTTCTGACACAACCAGGATCACAGGAGGGACAGGCTCCAGTCAGATAAAGCAAAGCCAGGTAACCCCAGAGATAAACAGATGGAAAGAGGCAAGCATAAGAACACAAGCAACAGAAACCAAGGACACTTGGCATCATCAGAACCCAGTTCATCCACCATAACAAGTCCTAAATACACCACACCAGAAAAGCAAGATTCAGATCAAAATCACTTCCCATGAGGATGATAGAGGACTTTAAGAAGGACATAAATAACTCTCTTAAAGAAATACAGGAGAACACAGGTAAACAGATAGAAGCCCTTAAAAGAGGAATCACAAAAATCCTTTAAGAATTATAGGAAAACACAACCACAGGTAAAGGAATTGAACAAAACCATCCAGGATCTAAAAATGGAAATAGAAACAATAAAGAAATCACAAAAGGAGACAACAGTAGAGAAAGAAAATCTAGGAAAGAGATCAGGTGTCATAGAGGCAAGCATCACCAACAGAATACAAAAGATAGAATAGAGAATCTCAGGTGCAGAAGATACCATAGAAAACATTGACACAACAAAAAGCTCCTAACCCAAAACTTCCAGAAAATCCAGGACACAATAAGAAGACTAAACCTAAGGGTAATGAGTAAAGAAGAAATTGAAGATTCTCAACTAAAAGGGCCAGTAAATATCTTCAACAAAATTATACAAAAAAACCTCTGTAACCTAAAGTAAGAGATGCACATGAACATACAAGAAGCCTACAGAATTCCAAATAGATGGGACCAGAAAAGAAATTCCCCCATAAAATAATACCCAAAACACCAAAAGCTCAAAACAAAGGAAGAATATTAAAAGCAGTAAGGGACAAAGGTCAAGTAACCTATAAAGGCAGACCTATCAGACTTATACCAGATTTCTCACCAGAGAGTATGAAAGCTAGAAGATCCTGGGCAGATGTCATACAGACTCTAAGAGAGCACAAATGCCAGCCCAGGCTACTATACCCAGCAAAACACTCAATTACCATAGATGGAGAAACCAAGATATTCCATGACAAAATGAAATTTACACAATATCTTTCCATAAATACAGCCCTACAAAAGATAAAGATAAAAAACAAAACACAAGGAGGGAAACTACACCCTAGAAAAAGCAAGAAAGTAATCTTTGAACAAACTTAAAAGAAGATAGCCACACAAACATAATACAACCTCTAACAACAAAAATAACAGGAAGCAACAATCACTATTCCTTAATATCTCTTAACATCAATGGACTCAATTCCCCAATAAAAAGACATAGACTAACAAACAGACTGTATATGTAAATAGGACACAGCATTTTCCTGCATACAGGAAACGCCCCTCAGTGACAAAGACAGACACTACCTCAGAGGGAAATCCTGGAAAAAGAAATTTCCAAGCAAATGGTTCAAAGAAAAATGCTGGAGTAGCTATTGTAATATAGAATAAAATCGACTTTTAACCAAAAGTTATTTAAAAAGTTAAGGAAGGTCCTTTCATGCTCATCAAAGGAAATATTTACCACAGTGAACTCTCAGTTCTGAACATCTATGCTCCAAATTCAAGGGCACCCACATTCATAAAAGAAACTTTACTAAAGCTCAAAGAACATAGTACACCTCACATAATAATAGTGGGAGACTTCAACACCCTTGAAAACTACTTATACTGAGATAAGCTAAATTTGACTCCTTGTTTGGTTGCATACCATAACTCCCTGTGTAACTCTAGATAATAAACACATAGTACTTCCAGTGTCTGCATCTTGCTTATCAGAGAGGCCAGACCACCTCATCATAGCTTTTCTGTATCCATCCATGTCTCTGTCTTTTCTTAATTTGCTCACTGCGCCAGTTAGGTCTATCCCTTCATCCATGCAGAGTGTATGCTCAGAACTATTATCCACTTGTTCTTCTGTGCTTAATTAATGGTAAAGACACAAATGAAAAAAAGGATTACCCCTCTTCCCTGCATTTGTCAAAGGCCAATAGTTTCTAAGCAGAGGGTAATGTCCCATGAATCTTTTCCCTACACAAGACTGAATGTTGAAAAAATGAAACGTGTGCAGTCTCAGTACTGATAGCTGTAGTTGAACAGTGACATCTTTTGATGGTTGATGACAGTTTCAGGAGTCACAACCCATTAAAACAAAGTTCCAGTGCAAGATGTTGGTCAGGACGTTCCCAGGGGCCCCTAAAACAACACAGGATATTGCTATTGCTTTGGTTTCTAACCAGAACAGTATTATAAAACTCTATTGATTAACATCTTGGTTACAGCATATAGAGAAACCTATTTGGAACACATCAAGAAGCTTTCTGGCTGCTGACTCGTGTATGGTGAAATAGAAAGTGCCATATAGGCTAAGGGGGGAGAAATCTACTAACATTCTCATACAGCTGTGAATGATGGGGGCTAGATTACCAGCCTGCCAGCCAAGATGCATCCCCTTGTGCAAATTATATTGTGACTTTTATGGAACTAAAACCTGACTTTTCGATTGCATTTTAGGCCCACTACACAGAAGAAGTTTCATGTCTGATATTGTGAATCTGTTAAAATGCATGGATTGACTTTGTGGATTAAAGAAAATCAGTGTTTATTCTGTGTGTGGTGATCACATGTTGTTTGTTTGTTTGTTTTTCCTTTTTGGGGGCCAGGATTTCATAGGCCAGCCTACTTTCAAACTCACTTTACAGAGGAGAATGTCTGTGACTTGCTGATCCTCCTTCACTGACTTTCTGAGTGCCAAGGTTGCAGATATGCACCCAAACTCTATCCTAGAAGCCAGATGTGTGGCTGTTAGATCTGTTTTTGGATTGACCGTGGCCATCACTTGTAGCAGAGAAGCTGTGATCACCACTGAAGACTCTCATGACATCTTTCACACTGACTTCCTAGTGGGGAGAGAGTAGGGAGGCTTAAGTAGGAATCATGTACCCTGAAGACACCTTTGGTAGACCCATCTCCAATAATAAGCAACATCAGGCTTTGGAGAAGACTCTTGAGAAATACTTACCAATATGCTGCCAGTAGTACAGCATTGCCAGGATTGCTCATGCAGCTTAAATGTGCTTATCTTTTCCCATTTTTTGCTATACTTTTGGAGGCAAGGTCTCAGTGTATAGCACTTGTTGGCTTGGTCCTTGCTATGCAGAGAACGTGCGTTCCTAGGTCCTCTGGGTCCATAAGTTCAAGGTGACTTTCAGAAGCCAGATACTACTACAGAACATGAATTGACATAACTGGATTTTGGTGTTACTTAGAAATATTTCTTCTAGGTCATGTAGTTTCTGTCCTCTAATGACAACATGTGTAACACAGGTTTTAATCAAACAGCAGCCACAACCATGAACTTTGAATTTCTAAAAACTACTTGCAATTTTAAATTATTGGGGATTTGTTTTTATAGATTTTAATTTTTAAAAGTTGTAATGTGTGCCACCCATGTATCTGTAGGATTAACAGTGAAAATGGCCATTTTACCAAAAGCAATTGGCAGATTCAATGCAATGCCCATCAAAATTCCAACACAATTCTTTATAGACCTTGAAAAGAGATACTCTCAGCTTCACTTGGAGAAACAAAAAACCCATAAAGTACACTATAGCAAAACTAATCCTGTAAAATAAAAGCTACACTTGCTATGATTTTAAAGGTAGCTGAATCACAGTAGAGTTATTTCCATAGACCTGGTGGCTGGTGTTGCAAATCTTGGTGTCTCAAAACTTAGTGTAGTTCCATAGTCTGTCTCCAAATGGAAGAGCAAACATTGTAGCTGTTGCTTACTCCATAAGGCTGGGTGCCTCAGTAATCCCACTGTGGCACTGACAACTTTGGGATTCCTGGAGAGCAGCTGTTTCTTAGCCCAGGATGGAAACCAGGAAATGCTGGCTCTAACATCAGCTCATTCTAATTTGTGGTGAGTTAAAATGGAAACTAACAATAAATAAATGTCATTAGACTAAAAATTCACTGAGATGTTAAATGTGTGTTCTGGGAATCAAAACTAGGTTCTATGGAGGAGTAGCCAGTAGGAATATAGCTATTACATATTATTGTTAGGACCATGAATGATAGGTGAGATTGTTTGAAAATTGTGCTGTTAGACTCCTTTATCTTTATTTAAAATGAGTGAGAACTGTTACAAATTGCTAAGGTATAAGTTGAACCACAGTTTGGCCTGTTTTAATGTGGGATCCCTAAGCATATTGGATAATGATCAAGGATAAAACTCATCAAAATAAGAGAAGTAATCACACAATCAAAAGTAAAAGAATGATACAAAACCTTGATATGTTGGATCACCCTGTAATCTCAGAACTCACAAGTCTGAGGGAGTAGGATCAAGTGTTTCAGGGATTTCTCAGTTACATAGTCATTCTAACCATCCTGAACTACATCAGACCATGCAACAGAAACAAAAATCACTTACAAGAAAGAGTGCTTTAAGGTGGATAAACTGAGTCTGCAGACTCCACAGAGGATATAGTGGAGTTTGATTAGAGTCTCTGCTCAGAAATATGACACCAAGAGAACAGGGACTGAAGAGGCAATGTTCTTGGTCATGGATTGTTGGCTGTCTTCTCCAAAAGTGACTTGTATCCCTGGGTATTGAAGAGCTCAGATATACACAGGAAACCCACATGGGGGCCCCTTTTATCATGCTTGCTACATTCCTGAATCATCTTTCTCATTTCCTCTCTCTCAGTGATTGAGCCCATCAAGGATTGTGAAGGTAGACCGATAAGGCAGAGTGTCAAAATAGCTGTCAGTATAAATGCCCAGGGTGGAGAGAAGCAAAGCAAATCTCAAAATGGAGCTGTTTGTGGTTTTCATAAGAACTGTGAAGTTTACCATATTTCATGGTTGTGAATGTTCCACCTTAAGACAGAAGTATCAAGAGGTGAGACATGATCAGGACCAGCCAGTCTTCCCAGTGAAGCAAGTGATCAACCCTTTTCTGTGGGCTGGTGACTATCCCAGGTGTCCCTCAACTCAGTCTAGTACAGGAAGAGCAGCCTGCTGCTTTGCAATAATGGCCTTGTGGTCTAAGAATCTGACTAGAGAGTTTGAATGTGGGACTAGAATTGTGTCTGTCTCAACTTAAAGGAGTGGGCAGTTGTGGTTTCACAAATATTATCTTTTACAGCAAAGCAGCCAGGAAAAGGATTATATATGCATGCGTGTGTGTGTGTGTGTGTGTGTGTGTGTGTGTGTGTGTCTTTCTGTCTGTCTCTGTGTGTGTGTGTGTATGTGTGTGTGTTTAGATGTATTTTCTGTTGTTAGTTTTTTCACAAAAAATGAATTTAGAAGACAAAACTCAAGAATTCAAAAATTTCTTCACATTTTCACTTTTCTGTTTTATTACCTGGTTATGTGAAGCTCAGTACTTCCTGTTTTATGCTGCACTTTGTTCAAAGAAACAAAATTCAAGTGTCAATCATGTCTATCTGAAGTTGCTGTATCTTTCAATGCTAATTGTGCTCCTTAACCGTTTACATTTTCCTATAAATTTAGAGCTCAATTATACAGAGCGTAGAGGAAGCTGCTGCATTTTGGCTTTACAGTTATGGACCTTCTCCTATGTCTGTCCAAACAAAGAAACACCTAGTCTGTATTCAGTTTCTACTAATTACTTTCCTCCTTCATTAAGCACAGTGATAGGCCCCTCATTTCCTGCTAATGCTATGGCAATAGAAATGAACAGATAGCTCTGGAGCTCTTGCTCACAGTTTTTGCAGTATGGTAAAGGAGACAATCAATATGCAGAAAGAACAAAGACATGTAACCTGTGCATTCAGTTAGCCTCTGGGTTTAAGGATAACACCCTCCCAGCCAAGATAAGGATGTAAAATGGTCTAATCACTATTAATATTTCTGTGGGCGTGTGACATAAACCTCCCAGATGTGAGGGAGGAATTGTAGGGTTATGGGGTCCAGTGTTTGCTCTGCTACAGGGCTCAGCTGCTCAGGAAGGCAGGACTTGGGAGTTTTGACTGTGCTTAACTTACCTGTCAATGGGTGAGTTCCCTGCTGTGTGGCAGCCCCAGGACACAGCTCCAGGGCTTTGGAAGTGCAGTCTGAGGTGTGGGACAGCAAGAGCTGGCTTGGGAGTTCCCTGGGCCTGGGACACAATGAGGCCTGGGCCATCTGGTTTTCAGACTCTCAGAGGCTCATGCTCTGCTGGGAGCTGTGGAAGAGCTGAGAAGTGATTGGGGACCCACAGGTTGCATCTAGTCCCGGGGCAGGGGGCAAAAGAGGAGTCCGGCTGGTCTATTGAGCTTAGCTTGGTGGCAGCCGCAGCTAGGAGGGCAGAGAGTCCTTCTACATGAGACTAGACAGTGGCCCTATAGGCTAGGTCTTGTCAGTGGCTCCCCACTGGTGGATCCCAATGAAAAGAGTTAGTCCATGCTTTTTTTTTTTTTTGATACTTTATTTACATTTCCAATGTTTCCCCTTTTCTGGGTCTCCTCTTTGGAAACCCCCTATCTCCTCCCCAACTCCACCTCTATGAGGGAATTCCACCTCCCTCCCACCTATCCCCATATTCCCACCTTGACAATCCACTTTACTGGGGCCTCTGACACCCACAAGCCCAAGGCTTCTCCTCTCTCCTTGATGGCCATTGAGGTTATCCTCTGCCACACATGTGGTCCTAACCATGGGTCCATAGATGTGTATTCTTTGGTTGGTTGTCCAAACTCCAGGACCACCGGGCGGGGGGGGCGTCAGGACCATTGACACTCTTGCTCCCTCCATGGGGCTGCAAATTTCCTCAGCTCCTTCAGACCTTTCTCCAACTCCTCCATCTGTGACCTCACTCTCATTCCAGCAGTAACTGTTAAGTGAAACTTGGGTATTCCGAACTTTTGGGCTAATATCCGCTCATCAGTGAGTACATACCATGTTCCTTCTTTTGTGACTGAGTTACAAGTTCCTTCCATTTGCTTGCAAATTTCATGAAGTCATTGTTTTTAATAGCTGAGTAGTACTCCATTGTGTAAATGTACCATATTTTCTGTATCCATTCCTCTGATGAGGGACATCTGGGTTGTTTCCAGCTTCTGGCTATTATAAATATGGCTGCTATGAACATAGTGGAGTATGTGTCTTTATTACATGTTGAAGCATATTCTGGTTATATGCCCAGGAGAGGTATAGCTGGGTCCTCAGGTAGTATTATGTCCATTTTTCTGAGGGTGGGCTAAACCGATTTCTAGAGTGGTTGTACCAGCTTGCAGTCCCACCAGCAGTGGAGGAGTGTTCCTCTTTCTCCACATCCTCGCCAACATGTGCTGTCACCTGAGATTTTGATCTTAGCCATTCCGACTAGTTTGAGGTGGAATCTCAGACTTGTTTTGATTTGCATTTCCCCGATGACTAGGCATGTTGAGCATTACTTTAGGTGCTTCTCAGCCCTGCGAATTTGCTCAGTTGAGAATTGTCTGTTTAGCTCTGTTCCCCATTTTTTGGTGTGGTAATTTGGTTTATTGGAGTCTAACTTCTTGAGTTCTTTGTATATATTAGATATTAGCCCTCTCTCGGACATAGGATTGGTTAAGATCTTTTCCCAATCTGTTGGTTGCTGTTTTGTCCTATTGACAGTGTCCTTTGCCTTACAGAAGCTTTGCAATTTCATGAGGTCCCATTTGTCTATTCTTGATCTTAGAGCATAGGCCCCTGGTGTTCTGTTCATGAACTCTTCCCCTGTACTCAGGTGTTTGAGAGTTTTCCCCACTTTCTCTTCTATTAGATTCAGTGTAACTGGTTTTATGTGGAGGTCCTTGATCCACTTGGAATTGAGCTTTGTACAAGGAGATAGGAATGGATCAATTTGCATTCTTCTACATGTAGACCGCCAGTTGAACCAGCACCATTTGTTGAAAATGCTGTCTTTTTTCCACTGAGTGGTTTTAGCTCCTTTGTCGAAAAGCAAATGACCATATGTGTGTGGGTTCATTTCTGGGTCCTCAATTCTATTCCTTTGATCTACCTGCCTGTCACTGTACCAATAACATGCATTTTTTTATCTCTACTGCTCTGTAGTACAGCTTGAGATCAGGGATGCAGATTCCCACAGAAGTTCTTTTGTTGTTGAGGATAGCTTTTGCTATCCTGGGTTTTTTGTTGTTCCAAATGAATTTGAGAATTGCTCTTTCTAAGTCTATGAAGAATTGAGTTGAATTTTGATGGGGATTGCATTGAATCTGTAGATTGCTTTTGGCAGGTGGCTATTTTTACTATATTAATCCTGCCAATCCATGAGCATGGGAGATCTTTCCACCTTCTGAGGTCTTCTTCGATTTCTTTCTTCAGAGACTTGAAGTTCTCGTCATACAGATCTTTCACTTGCTTGGTTAGAGTCATACCAAGATAGTTTATATTGTTTGTGAGAATTGTGAAGGGTGTCATTTCCCTAAGTTCTTTCTCAGCCTGTTTATCCTTTGAGTATAGGAAGGCTACTGGTTTGTTTGAGTTAATTTTATATCCGGCCACTTTCCTGAAGTTGTTTATCAGCTGCAGGAGTTCTCTGGTGGAGTTTTTCAGGTCACTTAGGTATACGATCATATAATCTGCAAATAGTGATAATTTGACTTCTTCCTTATCAATTTGTATCCCTTTTATATCCTTTTGTTGTCTAATTGCTCTAGCTAGAACTTCAATTACTATATTGAATAGATAGGGAGAGAGAGGGCAGTCTTGTTTCGTCCCTGATCTTAGTTGGATTGCTTCAAGTCTCTCTCCATTTATATTGATGTTGGTTACTGGTTTGCTGTATATTGCTTTTACTATGTTTAGGTATGGGCCTTGAATTCCTGATCTTTCCAAGACTTTTATCATGAAGAGATGTTGAATTATGTCAAATGCTTTTTCAGCATCTAAGGAGATGACCATGTGGTTTTTTTCTTTAAGTTTGTTTATGTAGTGAATTACATTGATGTATTTCGGGGTATTGAACCATCCCTGCATCCCTGGGATGGAGCCTACTTGATCATGATGAATGATCATTTTGATGGGTTCTTGGATTTGGTTTGCGAGAATTTTATTGAGTATTTTTGCATCGATATTCATAAGGGAAATTGGTCTGAAGTTTTCTTTCTTTGTTGGGTCTTTGTGAGGTTTTGGTATCAGTGTGATTGTGGCCTCATAGAAGGAATTGGGTAGTGTTCCTTTTGTTTCTATTTTGTGGAATAGGTTGAAGAGTATTGGTATTAGGTCTTCTATGATGGTCTGATAGAATTCTGCAGTGAACCCATCTGGACCTGGCCTTTTTTTGGTTGGGAGACTTTTAATGACGGCCTCTATTTCTTTAGGCATTATGGGACTGTTTATATGGTTTATCTGATCCTGACTTAGCTTTGGTATTTGATATCTGTCTAGAAAATTGTCCATTTTATCCAAATTTTGCAGTTTTGTTGAGTATAGTCCTTTGTAGTAGAATCTGATGTTTTTT
>CM052700.1:16609583-16627171 GCA_028551405.1 Uromys caudimaculatus
TCTGCTTGCCCAGGGCCAGGTGTGGAACAAGGTTCAGAAAAGAACTTTAGAGGGTAGCAAAACTGATGCTTTAGTTTGATGGTTTTCTATTGCTGTGATAAAACCCCAGGGCCAAAGCAACTTGGGGAGGACAGATTTATTTTGCTTAAACTCCCACATTACCATCCATAATGGAAGGAAGTCAGGGCAAGAGCCAAGCTGGCAGGACCTGGGAAGCACAATCTCATGCAGATGTCAGGAAGGAGTGCAACTTACTGTCTTGCTCCCCAAAAATTTGCTCATCCTATTTTCTTAGTGTAGCCATCACCACCATCCCAGGAGTGATACCCAAAATAGGCTGAGCTCTCTCACATCAGTAACTAAGAAAAGGCCCTACAGGCTGCCTTACAGTCATATCTTAATGAGGCCCTTTCTCAATTAAGATTCCCTCCTCTCAAATACTTATAATCTTATATTGGCATAGCCCAAGGTTTTAAAAACAAGATTTATTGACCAAAATGTACAGAATACACACTTATTCATAAGTGTATCAATGAAAACTGTTAATTTTCCCTAAAATCATTTTTTAAAACGGTCTTGGGCCGTAACATGCCTCACCAAACCTGACAATATGTTAGTCAGACTTCAGACCTCACAAAGTAGTAGAGAAATAACTCCCTCAGGTTTTTTTCCAGCCGCACTTGTGCTTTAAAATTCACATGTACATGTGTGTACATGACCCCAAAATTAAATGAAATATTAATGAAAAATAAAAATTGTCTTTTGTTCACGACTTAAGTCTTCATATACACTGCAGTGTTAATATTTCATGAGCAAGTAAACATATTTTTCAATATTTCTAATGGATAATTTTATATTAAAGTTGATTTCCTCTGATATTCTTTGCAAAAACAACAGATAAAAAGAAGAAATGCATTACATAGCTCACAGGACAAGGTAGTATATACCTCATTTTTAGAGGAAATGGAAAGTTTGAAATACATTCGCAGTAGAGGGTTTGTAACTGCTGCTGTTGTTCTTGCTTCCCTGCCCCAGAGACAATGGGTCTTCACTGAAGCATGGTGATTCACAGACTTCCCTGCAAGTGCTGCAACTACATTCTTGGGAAAACATACTTTAAAATGTAGACTAAACAATAAGGCACTAGGAAAGGCGAGGCAGGCTAAAGTAGGAAGATTGTAACCAGGTCAGACTAGGCTACAGAGAGAGGCCCTAATCAAATAATAACTAATAATTAAAACCCCACTCGATGCATTTACGAATGCTCAGTAAGGACATTCCTATACAGGCCTGGGCTGCATCAGAGCTGAAACTTCAAAAGATCATCATAGCCTGGCAGTCTGTCTTTCTCCTAGATGTCAGAGCAAGAAAAACAGTTTATCTATGTGAAATGGTCATGTGAAATAATGAATCCATGAAGTTCAAGAATTAAAAGCATGTTTGGGAAATACAGTGAATTTAAACCAGGTTAGTCTAGTAAAAATCTATGTCAAAGAATACCAAACACAGAACGACATCCACCAACCTCCTTAGAGCAGAAATGGTAGGGATAAAACTTTAACAAATGATTACCTTTCTTTCATTTGGATTAATACCAGGAAGAAACAGAGTATTTCGATTTATCATAGGAACAGAAAAGGAAGATAAATGAAAGCCATGTGGCCATGAATAATGGACAGGAGAGGGGAGCTGCAGTAGGAATGAGTGGACACATCAGCCAGGCATGAGATATCCTTACTGGGGCAATCAATGAAGGATGTAAGCTGAACATGGGCAAGGAAGGCAGGGATACAACAGACACTAACTATTCACAGATACACATGAAGAACATATTCTGCATCATGAGCTCTTAACTTTCCTCTCATAATGGTGCTCACCTTGACCTGTACTATCAATGTCCTCAAAAAACTTTTAACCTGGATGGAGGTATTATCTCTTCCTCTGGCTCCTAAATCTAAATGTTACCATATGCATATAAACACGTTCTTATATTTATAAATAACCAACAATTATATAAGCTAACAACAGCAAATATGTCACATGAATGTCTGAGAGACTCACACTCATTGTATCTGTCATGATCATTCAGTCACTTCAGACCATCTTAAGTTGTTGACATTCTAGTTCCCTTTGCAGACACCAAACACAGACACAATTTAGATGCCAAGAAGTGCTTGCTTATTGGAGCTTGATATAACTGTCTCCTGAGAGGCTCTGCGAGAGCCTGACAAATAAAGAGGTGGATGCTCACAGCCAACCATTGGACTGAGCACAGGGTCCCAATGAAGGCATTAGAGGAAGGAATGCAGGAGCTGAAGATATTTGCAACACCACAGGAAGAACAACAATATCAACCAACCAGACCCCCCCCCCCCCGAGCTCCCAGGGACTAAACCACCAACCACAGAGTACACATGATGTAACCCACAGCTCCAGCCGCATATATAGCAGAGGATGGCCTTGTCAGGCATCAATGGGAGGAGAGGCCCTTGGTCCTGAGAAGGCTCAATGCCCGTGAAGGGAAATGCCAGAGCAGGGAGGTAGGAATGGATGGTGGGTCAGGGAGCGCCCTCATAGAAGCAGGGGAGGAGAGATGGGATAGGGAGTGTCAGGAGGGGACACCAAGAAAGAAGATAACATTTGAAATGTAAATAAATGAAATATGGGGGATGGGGGAGACACGATCCTGAGATGTATGCAGTATTAAGCCACTTTTGCTCAGCTCCTAGACCATACATTTTTTGTCTATAACACTTGCACAGACACTGCCTTATGCAACGTGTCCTTACCCATGAGCTCCATAGAAAAGGAGGAAAGCCATGGGAAATGAGAGAAAAGCCTTTGCACACAACCCTCCCAATTCCCGCACCAGTGTTTGAGTCTGAAGGGTTCTGGAAACTCACAGTTTAGATGGGCCACCACCAATCCATGCCCAATCCTTTTGTTTATTATCATATGACAATCCAATCCAGTAAGTGCCTGGAGTAACTTGGAGCTGAAGGAACTTCTGTAAAGGAAACAACAGACCTTATGATGAAATTACTGTTGGGTGAGCAAACATGCAGGAAAAGTTAACAGCATTCCTATGTCATTATCTGCTTTCCTGTCCTCCCCCCAACCCTCTGTCCCACTAGGTTCATTTTCTATAGTAAATTTCTACTAGTTGCACATTTAAATCAAAACTTATGTGAGTTCAATAAGTAATTTAAAATAAAAGTTTTAGGTTTTCTGAGATAGTGGGATCATGTCATGTTTTGTGACTGTGTTTCTTAGACCAAGTCTTGCTATGTAACCAAGGCTGGCCTTGAACTCACAATCTTCCTGCTTAAGGCAGGAATTTCTAGATTTAGCATGTTCATTAACTGATATATCAATTTCTTCTATTGCATCTTCTATGCCTGAGCTAAATTCTAGAAATATCAACAGAGAAATCTCAAATGTCCAAGAAGCACATTAACAAATGTTCAAAGTCATATGACACCAGAAAAATACAGATTAGAACAATTCTGAGAACTCACCTTACACCAATAGGAATGGCTAAGATTAAAAACTGTAATGATAGCACATGCTGACAAGGATGTGGAGCAAGGGGAACACTCCTCCATTGCTGTTAGGAGTACCAACTTGTACAACCACTTTGGAAATCAATTTGTTTATTTCACAGAAAACTCGCAATAGTTCTACTTCAAGAACCAGCTATACCACTCCTGGGCATATAATAAAAAGATACTCCACCATCCCACAAAGACAGTTGAATATTCATAGCAGTTTTCTTCATAATAGCCAGAAATTGGAAACAACTTAGATGTCCCTCAACTGAAGAATGCATAAAGAATGTGGTACATCTACACAATGGAATACTATTCAGCTGTGAAAAACATTTTGCAGGCAAATGGATGGAACTTGAGAATATCATCCTGTGTGAGGTAACCAAGTCCCAAAAGGACATGCATGGTATGTATTCACTTATAAGTGGACATTAGCCATAAAATACCGGATGCCCATGCTACACTCCACAGACCTAAGTGGCTGGACGGGAAGAAGGGCACAAGCAAGGAGGCTTAAGTCTAACTTGGAAGCAGAAATGGAATGGTCATAAAAGGAGGAAGGAGGGAGGGAAATCGGTGGAAGTGGGATCATGAGGGATTGTGGGGTTTCTAGTTCCAGTGTGAGGATCGGTGGGGTGATGATCTGATAGCCATGAGAATGAATAGAAGTCTGCAACTGATGGGGCAGGTGGTAGGGGACATCTACAGGAAGAGATGGAAACCAGTGATAGGGGAAGCACACAAGAATCAATGGGGGTATCATTAGCTGTGACACTATGTGTCCTGGCGAGAGAACCCCTGGGGAGTGATAGGGATACCAACACATCCACAAAACTTTTAACCCAAAACTTATCCTGTGTACAAGAAATGCAGGAACTGGGGATGGAGCAAAGACTGAAGAAACAGCCAAATAATAACCAACTCAACCTGAGACCCATACCATGGAAAAGCACCAATTCCTGACCCTAAGATACTCAGTTATGCTTGCAGACAGGAGTCTATCATGGCTATCCTCTGTGAGGCTTCTTCCAGCAGCTGATTCATACATACACTGACACCCACAGCTAAACAGTGGATGCAGCTTGGGGACTCTTATAGAAGAATATGTGAAAAGACGGTGGGCTCTGAATGGGATAGGAACTCCACATGAAGACCAACAGAATTAACTATCCAGGACCCAGGTGTCTCTCAGAGTCAGAACCACCAAACAAAGAACATTCATGGGGCTTTCATGTACATGTGTGGTGTCTTCCTGTGGGTCCAGAACAACTGGAGCTGGTACTGTCCCAAAAGCTGTAGCCTGTGCATGGGTTATATTCTTCTCACTGCACTGCCTTGTCTGGTCTCTGTAGAAACGAGTCTCCTCTGAACAGATCTGTGTCCCACAGTTTTGTTCACATTACAGGAAAACCATACACAGACAAAAAACAAAACAAAACAAACAACAACAAAAACTGGATTGAGTATCTCATTATTCAGGGTTGGAGACAGTCTAAGAGAATAAAGGGGCAAGTAAGTATCTTCAGTACCAGTTCATCCTCATCTTCTATCTTCAGAAGGGATAACCTGGGATGCATGCATGCCCGTGTACATCCACTCCATGTTTTTCTGTTCATGATGCAATAATAACATTTTATACCATAGCAGAACCATTCTATTTCAACTTTGCTGCCTACAACAGAGAAGGTAAATGGTTAAACTTATTATTTTCTGGTATTCTGTTACCAGAACAATGTATTTGTTAAACCTGTGTAAATTAAATTAAAATCTCACTGGTCTCTGAAATTGAGATTCTATAATGCACAGAGACCCATGTGTACCCATGATCTATGCAATTTGTTTATAACAGTAGAGATACAAAAACATTTTATGTGGCAATCACTGATGAATCAGTAGAGAGAATGTAGCACAAACACACAAAAGAATACTATTTATCCTTTAAAGGGAAATCAGTCAGCCCAGCATGATGACTTATGTCTATAACTGGAGCACTCCAAAAAGAGATACAGTAGGGTCATCACCAGTTTAAGACCAACCTAGGCTAAGTGGTAAATTCCAGTCCAGCCTTGGTAGTACAGTGAGTTCCAGTCACCCTGGGCTGGAGAAAGACATCATGTCTCACATTAAAACCCAAAAGAGAGATGTTGATGGATATGATGAACATGGGTGAATTTGAGGATTGTGTACAAAGTGAAACACACCAGATATAGGACCAGGTTTATCATTTCATGCAGATCAGGTTTCGAAAACAGCCCAACTCTATGAAGCAGAAGCTTGTAAGATACCAGGGGCTGGAGAAGAGGCAAAAGCACTTGCTACTCAGAGACAGCTAAAATGATGTCAGATTTCTAGATCTGCAGTAATGTGTTGTACCAGCACCGTTCCACACACTGTGTATTGTGCCATGGACTGTGTTACATGCTCTTACCTTAAGAGAAATAAGAGACATACAAAGGAAGTTCTGTTGTTCATAGTCCGGTCTCCTGATTATGTTGATGCCTTCAATGGTATGCCCACATTCACAAACGTTTCAAGGTCAATACATTAAAATGTGTGCAGTTTGTGTATCGAGATCACTTCAATATGAATATTTTTTGTGAGGGGCTGGGAATGGCCATAGTCTGTTAACAAACTTTATATCCAACCTTCATTTTCTGTGAAGAGGGACCATGTGTAGCTCAGGCTGGCCTGGAATTTGCTGGGATGTCCGCATTCTCCTGACAGTTATAATCCTCCTCCCTTAACCTCATAATCGTAGGCATTCCATCTTATGCTGCCCTTTTCAGATCATGAAGTTACTTTAAAGTAATAACACAGTACATTTTCCATGGGACTGGAATATTTCAAAGATGTTTTTGTAGCTTTTCTTCTGTCACAAATTTTTTTAATGTAGCAATTTTAAATATATTAGTCCTTATATAATGAGAATCGTCACATCTTACTATCACAGTGTGGTGAGATTATATGCAATAGGCTTTTGTAAAATCTAAATGCTAAAAAAAATATTTAATGATGATTGATAAACTGTGTCAGTTAAAGATGACCAGTCAAGATGAAGGGTAAGAAATGTTCCTGTGACACTTGATATTTCCATCTTTCTAGCTTCATTTACTGTGCCACTGACAGAAATGCAATGTTTGCACACCATGGTAAAGTTCCCATGTCTGCTCTAGGGAAGGTACCTTTTATGTTTGTAACATAACAACGCTCTCAAAACAATTAATATGGAACACAGGCACGTGAGCGCACACACACACACACACACACTCACAGAAAGAGAGAGAGATAGAGACAGAGACAGAGAGACATACAGAGACAGAGACACACAGAAAGACAGAGACAGACATACACAGAAAGACAGACAAAATTATTTTTACAACTGCATCTATGTAAATGCTCTAAGTCCATTTTAGCACAATAATTGATAAATACACTCTTACTAAAAATTTCCATGTTCTGTCAGCAAAAAGTTGGAGATTCAGATTTTCCCATAGTCCAAAACAATCAAAATTCTCAGGGGCACTGATTTGTAATTCCATGCCAAGGAGCAGTAGGAATGCCAAAAAAGACACTGACTTCTAGAAACTCTAAGATTCTCTTAATCCAAACAGGGATTTCTGGGTTTCGAGGACCCTACATGAAATAAGTAGCCCCCAAATAATTAACACAAGGATCACCAGCATCATCGAAAGCTGCTGGTTGAACTTCAAAGCTTCCAGGGAAGAAACAATAGATAATAATGCAAATCTGTCTTCACATTCCTCCCCCACCACATACCTGTGTGCTGTGAGGACTTTACAACGGTGTTGGTTTCACTGTACCATCTGTCCCGTTCTCTTCTGAGGGATTCCAGAAGATCGTTGCCTGGACTACAATCTATAGACTTATTTCTCAGCATTTCTTCCTTTAAGTCGATGTCACCTTGCATGGTGCTGCAGTTATGGTGATGGTTTAAAGGTTCCTGCAGTTCATGTTTTTCTTGGCAATATTGAAAAACTAAATTAGTCACAGATATAATATCAAAAATGCTTATAAGGAGTACATATTAAAATTTAAGACTAGAGAAAAAGTTTCATCTTAACAGCCAATACATATCATTACTTTCATTCATGTGTTAACATTTATACGCTAGCATTTCAATTAACTCACTATAGAAACAGATAGATCAATTTTTCTATAAGGTAAGTTGACTGAAAAATAATACAACTGAAAAAAAATTATGGTGGAAGTAACTTTGAATCACTTCATTTTTTGAAGGATAAATTTACAAATAATAACTTAAAAAAAGTTTCAGAGACTAGTTAACACACTGTGAAAATAACAACTAAAAATTATTAAGAAATAGCACAATTCATATTGGAGCATATGCAATGCATCCTCTGTAAATGTGGAGGAATCCAATGAACATTAAACTTTAGTTTCTCTGTATATATGAAGTCTTTTTACTTAAGCATGACCTCAATATGCATAGAAGAAATAGGAAAAGAAAGACACTGATTCTTTGCATAGCTATTTCTCACACAATGTTTATGTAGATTAACAATCACCTGAGCTCAGAAAGCAGACTATCTCCAAGTCCTCAGAAGGAGCATAACCAAAAATGTGACAGAAAAGGGAAACTCCAAACAGCCCCAGAGCTAACACTTAGGTATGAAAGAGAACAGACTCTGCAGTGTGTCAGAAAAAAAAATAATTAATGTCCAAAGATTCTTGCTCATCACCTGATTATAGGCAGGACAATGGACAGAGTGTATAACTCCACAGTTTATGTTTAAAGCTATTGTTTGTGCAAAACGTCAAACACAATGTATCTCAATTACTCACTGTTTGTCACCAACACTGCAATAGTAACGAGCAGAAGAGAACGGAGGATTTCGAAAGCTATCACAATGAGGTGCCAGGGGACAGAACATTCTTAAATCAACAAAACAAAGCAAGAATATCATCACCTTGAAAAGAGTACATCTCAATACTAATTAAAATTTTCTGTAGCATGGAAACAAGGGGAAATTTTGCACAAGTTGATGATAGAAACTTACCAAAAATGTGCTCTCAAAATTAAACATTTCTACCTAAAATGCACTGACTGTAGAAATCCTACAGGTGTGAAGTTTCACAAAAATTTGAACTTATTTCTGCATAAGTCTTATATTGTGAATCTTCTTACTCAGTTTAGAAGGAGCTGGATGACAGACATGTGCCCTCACTCAGTTCTACAGGAATAATAGTACATTCTACAGAAGACATTGGAAGCATAAATACAATCCAAGTACAAGATACCAAAGTGGAGCATGCAGTCTCTCAAGAAAGGTAACTGAGGATAAAGAGGAAGGAAAGAGGGATGGATGTTCTTGAGAACTCGTAGGGAACCACAGCTGCTCTGTGCCTGACTTGTGTTCAGCCCCATCCTTGAAAGGGCCTATAAGTCAACTATTTCTTCTTCCCTGCAAATTTGATTTTGCTCTATATAATGCTGGACATTTTGGTGTATCTAAGGTATTTGGAATCTGAAACTCATACCTCTGATTACCACTCTATCAAAGAAGAGAAAGATCTCAGCTTGGGACACAGTTGTAACAGTGTGTACAGAGTAACTAAAAAGAGAATAAAAAGTGATATACCGGCTTTTTCGTTAATAAACAAAAGTGTTCCTTGACGTTTTCAGGAACTCACACTGGGATTTACTCATTTCTAGCCCCGCTAACCTGTCATCACTCTTCCTTCCTCTGCAACTTTATTTCCAGGAAGAGACTTCCTCTTCTGATGGATAACTGTATTTACTATGTTGCATTAGATGTTGGAGATATTTATGACATTTAAAACACTTTTTTTCTAGAATGAAATTATTGTTCCTAATGCACAAGCTTCATTTCCTTAGATTTTCTTTCTCTAGAATATTTGGTGGGTTTTTTTGGACTCTAGTTTGTCTGTTAGTTTTCAAGGTTTCAGAATTCTTCTTGCACAGACTAAATAATAATAAGAAAAAAATCCTAATAGTTTCTCATTTCTTTATTCTCAAGAATTTTTTTTATATAAACTCTAATTGTTCTACTCTGCTCATCTGGTTTTTTTGTAACTAGCTAGTAACTACAAAGTAGAAGTAAGGTTATAATTTTTTCTTTTTTAATTTTAAAGTTTGATTGCTTTGTTTTTTAAACTTAGTTTTGAACAATTTTGTACCAACTAAAACTCTTTTCTTCCCTCCCACTCTTGTGCATAACCAAGCCCAGATGAAATGGAATATGAGTTTTCCATAGAAGCTAGTGGGATATATCTAATTTTTAAACTTTAAATTAGTAAAAAGAAACATGTGATTTTAGACAATTAAAACACTTACCTCTGTGACCACCTTCTCTGGGCCCTTGATTCTTCTCAGGCCTCACTTGGTTCTGCAAAACTGAAGACTTAAGAACTCTCACAGCTGAGTTAGTGACCGCTTGCTCACTCATTGTTGGAGTATGTAGAGTGTGTTCTCTGTGAAAATATGTCCTTGAGTGATTTCTAAAGAAAAAGTTAAAATGTCCACCGTTAAGTAGGTACCTAGATCTGATTATACATGTGCTTGGGAAAGGGTGGGATCGTACTAACTCACTTAATGATCCAAACACCCTGACATGGATTGACCCCGATTTCCCTTACGGGAGAGAACACTGTGCAGATTTCCATTAAAATCCTTTAAATTTCTAATTGTGACAGCAATTATTTTTAGGAAATATGGAAAGAAATAAAAATTTACTAAGTCATTGTGATATTGACACAGTCGGTTGTATAAAATATTCAGCATGTAAAAAGTTTAGGTAAAATTAGAACCACTGAAAATTATTGAAAAACTTGTAAGCTATCTATTCAAATAACAAGAGTCAAGGCTTTAGGAATAAATAAAACTGTTGCCTTAAAATTATTTACACATTTTGATAAACGTATGAATATTAAATGTTCTTTCAGTCTTTTTATTTATACATGATGCCCAGAGTTTCCCAAACACAACCTTGAAAACAATATTTGAAGGTGAATACTGCAGATGATCCAAGACACATAAATATCTCTTGGGTTGAAGCCCCAATCAGCTGAGATGTCCAACCTCTCCACACGGCCATAGTCTACACATTCCACTCCATACTTGGACCTGGTAAATGGATTCAACTAGAAAAGATCCTACTGAATGAAATAATCCAGACCCAGAAAGGCAATACTGAATATCCTCTCTCACCTGAGGCTCCTGGCTCAAAGTCTTCAGAAATGATTTATAACCTTTAGTAACCCCAGCAACCAGGAAAGTAGAAAGGGGGCATTGCCGGCTGGGGTGAGGGAGCATCAGAGCGAGGCACAAAGGATACAATATGAAGTTTTAATCTCTAATATTTCCTTGTACATAATCATGTCACAAATAATATACTCATATATGATATTGCAAGAAAAGGATATGTGAAAATAAATTTTGTCACTATGCAGCAGACATGAGTTAATGCCCATGAGGATACAATGTGATAATAGATATCAATATATTAGTAAATAGTGTTTATAACTGACCTTACCCGTGCATTAATACCTGAGAGGAGAGCCAGCAAATAATATGGACAAAATGCTGAACATGTTACTGCATTCTTCTATAGTCTTTTTTTTTTTAAGTTTTCTGACATAATTTACTCTCTGCCTTATTTCATGACCAAAAAAGAATCCTTCCAGTACAGAATTCTTTTACAAAATTGTTATTTTTTATTATTGCTCTTGGGGTGGCGCTGACCAAGCAAAGGTGCATGTGTCCAGAAGACAACTTTGTAATGAGAGTTTTCTCACTCCGTGTTCATGTAGGTGTTAGAGAAATTACCTTTTCACATTGACCTATCTTATCTGGCTCCTATTATGACATCTTTCAGACGGATAATATATAAACATTTGACAAAGTTAAACAGTAATGAACGCCATAGTTCCCTCTACCTTAATTTACTAGCACACAATAAAAGTCCTGACTTACTCTGAAAGAAAATGAGCAGTACAGAATGACAGTCATCACATGCTGCCAGAGTTAACCTGATCTAACACAACAAACAGGACTTCCCCATCAATCCCACTCTCATGTCACACCATATGAAATTCTCTAGAGTATATTTGATCATTTGGTAGAAAAACAATAAGAGCAGCTACTGTTACCTGTGTCTCTATCCTGAAGTGACCCTGGTGGAGAGAATTGCTCCCCCAGTTGGGGGAAAATTGGCCGTTCCTTGTCGTTATACCCCAAGAGGCTCCAAGAGAAAAGGTAAAACTGAATTTACTGAGTGATACTTATCCTCACGATTTTCTGCCCCTCCTCTTGACCAAAGTGAAAAGAGGAAATAGCTTAATGAAAGCTGAGTCTTGGTGCAAAGGAGAGAAGCAACATACTGTGTCAGATGCTGCAAAACAAATGTTCATGATTGATTGAAGACTGACAAGATGAGCGCTCCTGCAGAGGGAACAAAACCAGTGTCCTTAGCAAAACCACTAGGAAAAAGAGGGTGAAACCGCTCTGCGCCTCATTTTGTAATAGGCTGTGGGAAATTTTCTCTTATTTTACTATTTTTTTTTAAAGTTACTCTTGATTTTGAATTATGCTAATAACAGCTTGAAATATGTTTTAGGAAAGCATTTAAGGCACTGCCATTTCTACTGGTGAAATCTTCCATTACACTCTTCTAGCTTTTTAATCACAGATAATATTTACTATGAACATTATATGTGGAGTGGTTTTACTGCTGATGTTTTTGGTGCTGGGAAATTGAATTTAAGGCAATGAGCATGCTCAGTAAATACTCTCCCCTGAGCTAAAGACTCAGGCCTCAGATTTGTTTTGTTCTGGTGTTAAGTTTCTGTTTTGTTTTGTTGTTGTTGTTTTGAGATACTTATTATATCTTACTATGTAGCATATGCTGACATCACACTCACAGTCCTTTGGCCTCCCTCTTTCCTGTCTTAGAAATATAGCAGTATACCTCTACACCAATATACACTATTTTTCTGATAGATACTTTTCTGATAAATAATAATTTCTACATTTTATAGATATTGATATCAAGATTTTTAAAGACATATATACTTATTAAGCACTTATATACATCGCTAATTAGATAATCCCCTACTTCTGAACTTTTTAGTTGTTTCATGGTATTTTGTTTTTAATACTTTAAAATGTACATGGGATATACTTTAGAATATACTAAGAAAGACATTTTATGCATGAAGTCATGGGATTCAAGGAGATATTCATTTAAGGAACTCTGATATAGATCATCATATGACAAATATTTAATTTACAGTCTATCTGTTGTGAAAATATTCACAATTGATTATATAAAGATGAGATGAGATGATTTTTCTTCTATGAGTTTTGCCCATGGGTTTTTGATGAGAATTCCTGGCAAGAAATTATTACAGCAATGACTGATTTAAACTACAGAGAACTGGGAACGTTGTCATGTTGTGGTATAGGGACTAATCATCTTACCAGAGACTAGCTCTAGCTCTCTAAGTAACCTGTGTCAGAACTAACATCTTGTGACTAATAGAGAAAAACTTCATGAAATCTGTGAACAGCTGGTCATGAGCTACCATGTTGTTGCTGGGATTTGAACTCCGGACCTCTGGAAGAGACACCACTGTTCTTAACCCCTGAGGCATCTCATCAGCCTTTTTTTTAAATTTATTTTATTAATGAGTACATTGTAGCTGTCTTCAGATACACCAGAAAAGGGCATCAGATCCCATTACAGATTGTTGTGCGCCACTATGTTGCTGCTGGGAATTGAACTCAGGACCTATGGAAGAGCAGTCAGTACTCTTAACCCTTAGCCATCTCTCCAGTTCCCATAGGGTAGCAAAAATTATTCTTAACAATAAAAGAATTTCTTGGGGATTCACCATCCCTGACCTCAAGCTATACTATAGAGCAATAGTGATAACAACAACAACAACAACAACAACAACAACAACACTGTGTAATATTGGTACATACACAGGCAGGTACATCAATGGAATAGAATTTAAGTCCCAGAAATGAACACACACAGCTACAGTCACTTGATCTTTGACAAAGGTGCTAAAACCATTCAGTGGGAAAAAAAAGGATGGTATTTTCAACAAATGGTGCTGGTTCAACTGGCAGTCTGCACGTAGAAGAAAGTAAATTGATTGATACCTATCTCCTTGCACAAAACTCAACTCCAAGTGGATGAAGGAACTCCACATAAAACCAAATGCACTGAATCTAATAGAAGAGGAAGTGGGGAAGAGCCTTAAATACTTGGGCGCAGGGAAAACTTCCTGAACAGAACACCAATGGCCTATGCTTTAAAATCAACAACTGACAAATGGGACCTCATAAAATTAAAAAGCTTCTGTAAAGCAAGGTACATTATCAATAGGACAAAATGGCAACCAACAGATTGGGAAAAGATATTTACCAACACTACATCCTATAGAGGGCTAATAACCAAAATATACAAAGAACTCAAGGCAGACTCCAGAAAATCAAATAGCCCTATTACAAATTGAAGTACAGAACTAAGTCGAGAATTCTTAACTGAGGAATCTCAAATGGCTGAGGGACAGTTAAAGAAATGTTCAATATCCATAGTCATCAGGGAAATTCAAATCAAAACGACCCTGATATTCCACCTCACATCAGTCAGAATGGCTAAGATCAAAAACTCAGGTGACAGCAGATGCTGGTGAGGATGTGGAGAAAGAAGAGCCCTCCTCCATTGTTCGTGGAATTGAAATCTGGTACAACCACTCTGGAAATCAGTCTGGTGGACCCTCAGAAAATTGGACATAATACTACCTGAGGACCCAGCTATACCACTCCTGGGCATATACCCAGAAGATGCTCCAACATATAACAAGGACACATGCTCCACTATGTTCAAAGCCCCCTTATTTATAATAACTAGAAGCTCAAACCAACCCAGATGTCTCCAAACAGAAGAATGGATACAGAAAATGTGGTACATATACACCATGGATTACTATGCAGGGATTAAAACAATGACTTCATGATTCGCAGTCAAATAGATGGAACTAGAAAATATCATCCTTTTGAGGTAACCCAGATATAAAAGAACACACATGGAAGAGCAAGGATAAAAAATTGAACAGAGACTTAAGGAAGTGCAAACAGGCGATGGACTCACCTGGGGATACATCATGTGTACAAACACCAAACCCATCTCTGTTGCTTAGTCAAGAGACACTGGCAGACAGGAACCAAGTGTGATCGTTCCTTGGAAGGTCTGGCCAGCAACTGAGCAAAGCAAGCACAGATTTTTGGAATCAACCATCAGGCTGAACTCAGGGAAACATGTAGGGGAGCTGGCAGAAAGACTGGAGGAGCAGAGCGGGATTGCAACCCCATGGAAAAAACAACAGAGGCTGGCCTGACCACCCAGTTCTTCCAGAGTATAGGCCACCAACCAAGAAGTGTACCTAAAGGGATCTTTGGCTCCAGAAACATATGTAGCAGAGGGTAGCCTTTCCCGACAGCAACAGGACAGAAGGCCCTTAGTCCCAGGGAAGATTGATGCCCTAGAGTAGGGAGATGCTGAAGCTGTGGTGGAGGAGAGTGTGGGTGGTGAGTACACTCTCATCCAGGCAAACTAGAGGTGGGAGGGCAGATGTGGGATGGGGGTGTGTGGCAGAGGGGTAACCGGTAAGTGGGATATCATGGGATGGGGGGGTGGGTGGAGGTGGTAACCAGGAAGTGGATATCATTTGTAACGAATGGAATGATTAATAAAAATAAAAGAAAAAAATTAAGAAAAGATAAATCTATGAACATAGCAGACCACTAACTTCTACCACCTGAAGGTTAAGAATGTCCTCTGATGAACTATAGAAAAGCTTCCCCCATCTTGCTGTAACAACCTTTCTAATATACCCAAAAATCTATGCTGAAATTGTCGGGATTTATGACTTTCTATGTTCTTTAAAACTACAAGACTTCATGAAACTGCTTCCACATTGGAACAAGGAGCCATGGTCACTCAAAATGATTCCAGATCATACTAACAGTTATTTCTTAAGGGGAAATTTACATCAATAGCACTTCCTTCAAAGATCTTGCTGTGCAGATTACTAGTAATGCTGCTCATGCTGAAGAATTTAGACACTTCACTGGGATGAGGGTACAGCTCAGGGTAGGGGATGAACAAAGGCTTGACCTCATGGAACACAATAATCATGACAATGACAATAATAATACAAATGGCAATGATAGTAATGAAAACAATGGTAATAACAATAGAATAAAGAGAGCAAATAAAAGACTGGTTGATTTCATAGTCTCTTGCCATGAACTCACCCTTTTCAGAGTATGTTCAAGTCTCTCACTAAACTGTATTTTCATTTGTTTGTAGATTTTCCAACTGACTGGCTTGATTTTTATGAAAATAATTTAAACTATTCTTAAAAGAAAATGACTGTTGTTAGCCAAGCAGTGAGAAATGCTGGATGGCTTGAGACTAGAAGAGAAACTGAAGATGCACTGACAAGCCTGTGCCTGATAGAGTAGTTCGGAACCCAATAACTCCAGCCTCCATTACTAACTTCCAGCCAGCTTTGAATCATCACTACTCAGAGGCTTCCTTATTTCTTTTTCATTCCCACCTCCAATTTTTTCTCACACTTCTTAATCTACTCATGTCCTTATCAAAAGACTTGTGCTGCCTGTGTCTTAGATGACCAGGTTCTGTCTCATAAAGTTGTTCCTTTTATAGAATTAAAGAATAAAGAACTTTTGTATTGAGCATTATTGTTTCATAGGTGTGTATGTGTGTGAATGTGAGTTTGAGAGAGAGACAGAGAGAGAGAGGTAGAGAGAGAGAGAGAGAAAGAGAGAGAGAGAGAGAGAGAGAGAGAGAGAGAGAGAGAGAGAGAGAGAGATTGAGTGCATACGTGCCATGTGGTGTATACAGTGGTCATAGAACTACTTTGAGGAGTTAGTTCTCTTCTTCTACAGAGGATTCCATGGATCCAATGTGGGAATGTCATCAGGCTTATGTGGCCAGTGCTCTTACACTCTGAGATATTTCAAATGTGCAATTTTTGGGTTAACCCAAATATCTCTGAGTCACCACACAAGTCTGCCATTATCATGCACCTGAAAGAGTTGACAGACATTATATCATCTCAACTGTGTAAGAAAAGTTCCAAGGATGCAGATGCAGTGTAGATGCTTCCACAATACCACCATCTAGTCTCATTTGTATCTACCCCCTTGACCTGGGAGAATCCCAGTATTTCTAGCCTTCAAACACACACACACACACACACACACACACACACACACACACACACACACACACACACACACACACACCTTCTCTTTGGAGGACATGAGAAGTGGGAAGTGGGGATGGAAGAGCAGCAGGGTTGAAGAAAGTGGTCGCAGTGTCCCAGGACAGGCAGATGCTTGTGATGTCTCAGCTTTCCACAGGAAAGACTCTGAAGAAGGCAGATGACTTACTTAAGGACCCAGTATAACTAACTCAGAACCTATGCTCTAAATGCATCATTTAAGCTTGCACAGAATATGGATACAATGAGCACTTAGAAGGGCCAGGGTTTTAGCTTCCCACAAAACAAGAATCTGGGAAATGGGAAGACATGAGTGGAAACACCAACCCAGGCTCTGGTGACTTCATATAAGTTCTATTATTCACAAATTCCTAGACCACAAAAATCAGAAGAGCTATATCTTTACAAGGTTCCCGGGGAGGTTTAATGAGATACACGAATAGCTTTTTGTTTTGTTGTGTCTGAGACAGAGTTTCACTATTTAACCTGACCAATCTGGAACAAACCATATAGATCTAGTTGGCCTCAAAATCATAGAGAGTGCCTGAGTCTGTTTCCCTAGGGCTGGTATTAAATGGCTGAATCACCACATGCAGTTTTAAATAAAGTTTTAATCATAACCTGGCAAGTGGATTATAAGTTGCATTCAACATTAAACATTATTATTTCCAGAGAAATAGTCCAATTGCTTAGCATATAAATCTGAGCAGAACA
>CM052700.1:16627671-16665662 GCA_028551405.1 Uromys caudimaculatus
ACCATGGCTCCTTGTTCCAATGTGGAAGCAGTTTCATGAAGTTTTGTAGTTTTAAAGAACATAGAAAGTCATAAATCCAGACAATTTCTGCATACATTAGTGGGTACATCAGAAAGGTTGTTATAACAAGATGGGGGAAGCTTTTCTATAGTTTATCAGAGGACATTCTTAGACTTCAGGTGGTAGAAGTTACTGGTCGGCTATGTTCATAGATTTACCTTTTTTAATTTTTTTCTTTTATTATTATTAATAATTCCATTCATTACAAATGATATCCCACTTCCTGGTTACCACCTTCACCAACCCCCCATTCCATGATATCCCACTTCCTGGTTACCACCTTCACCAACCCCCCATTCCATGATATCCCACTTCCCGGTTACCCGTCTGCCACACACCCCCATCCCACATCTGCCCTCCCACCTACATTATGCCTGTATGAGAGTGTACTCACACCCACCCACACTCTCCTGCACCACAGATTCAGCATCTCCCTACTCTGGGGCATCAAACCTCCCTGGGACCAAGGGGCTTCTGTCCTGTTGCTGTCGGGCAAGGCTATCCTCTGCTACATATGTATCTGGAGCCATAGATCCCTTTAAGTACACTCCTTTGTTGGTGGCCTATACTCTGGAAGAAGTGAGTGGTCAGGCCAGCCTATGTTGTTCTTCTCATGGGGTTGCAATCTGCTCCTCCAGTCTTTCTGCCAGCTCCCCCACCAGTTTCCCTGAGTTCAGCCTGATGGTTGATTCCAAACATCTGTGTCTGCTTTGGTCAGTTGCTGGCCAGACCTCCCCAGGAACTATCACACTTGGTTCCTGTCTGCAAGTGCCTTTTGATCAGAGTAACAGTGATGGGTTTGGTGTCTGCAGACATGATGTATCCCCAGGGGAGGCCATTGCTGGTTTGCCCTTCCTTAAATCTCCGTTCCATTTTTTTATCCCTGCTCTTCCATGTGTGTTCTTTTATATCTGGGTTACCTCAACATGATATTTTCTAGTTCCATCCATTTGACTCAAATTTCATGAAGTCATTGTTTTAATCCCTGCGTAGTACTCCATTGTGTATATGTACCACATTTTCTGTATCCATTCTTCTGTTTTGGGACATCTGGGTTGTTTTGAGCTTCTAGTTATTATAAATAAGGTGACTTTGAACATAGTGGAGTATGTGTCTTTATTACATGTTGGAGCATCTTCTGGGTATATATGCCCAGGAGTGGTATAGCTGTGTCCTCAAGTAGTATTATGTCCAATTTTCTGAGTGTCCACCAGACTGATTTCCAGAATGTTTGTACCAGTTTGCAATTCCATGAACAATGGAAGAGTGTTCCTCTTTGTCCACATCCTCACTAACATCTGCTGTCAGCTGAGTTTTTGATCTTAGCCAATCTGACTGATGTGAGGTGGAATATCAGGGTCATTTTGATTTGCATTTCCCTGATAACTAAGGATATTGAACATTTCTTTAAGTGTTTCTTAGCCATTTGAGATTCCTCAGTTAAGAATTCTTGACTTAGTTCTGTACTTCAATTTTTAATAGGGCTATTTGTTTTTCTGGAGTCTGCCTTGAATTCTTTGTATATTTTGGATATTAGCCCTCTTTAGGATGTAATGTTGGTAAATATCTTTTCCCAATCTGTTGGTTGCCATTTTTTCCTATTGATAATGTCCCTTGCTTTACAGAAGCTTTTTAATTATATGAGGTTCCATTTGTCAGTTGTTGATATTAAAGCATAGGCCATTGGTGTTCTGTTCAGGAAGTTTTCCCCTGCGTCCAAGTGTTTAAGGCTCTTCACCACATCCTCTTCTATTAGATTCAGCGCATTTGGTTTTATGTGGAGTTCCTTCATCCACTTGGAGTTGAGTTTTGTGCAAGGAGATAGGTATCAATCAATTTACATTCTTCTACATGCACAATGCCAGTTGAACCAGCACCATTTGATGTAAATACCATCCTTTTTTTCCCACTGCATGGTTTTAGCTCCTCTGTCAAAGATCAAGTGACTGTAGGTGTGTGGGTTCATTTCTGGGTCTTCATTCTATTCCATTGATGTACCTGCCTGCGTATGTACCAATATTACACAGGTTTATTGTTGTTGTTGTTTTTATCACTATTGCTCTATAGTATCTCTTGAGGTCAGGGATGGTGAATCCCCCAGAAATTCTTTTATTGTTAAGAACAATTTTTGCTACCCTATGGGAGCTGGAGAGAAGGCTAAGGGTTAAGAGCACTGACTGCTCTTCCAGAGGTCCTGAGTTCAATTCCCAGCAACCACATAGTAACTCACAACCATCTGTAATGGGATCTGATGCCCTCTTCTGGTGTATCTGAATACAGATACAATGTACTCCTTAATAAAATAAATCTTTAAAAAAAAGGCTGGAGAGATGGCTCAGGGGTTAAGAACACTGGTTTCTCTTCTAGAGGTCCGGAGTTCAAATCCCAGCAACAACATGGTAGCTCATGACCAGCTGATCACAGATTTCATGAAGTTTTTCTCTATTAGTCACAAGATGTTAGTTCTGACACAGGTTACTTAGAGAGCTAGAGCTAGCCTCTGGTAAGATGATTAGTCCCTATACCACAACATGACAACGTTCTCAGTTCTCTGTAGTTTAAATCAGTCATTGCTGTAATAATTTCTTTCCAGGAATTCTCATCAAAAACCCATGGGCAAAACTCGTAGAAGAAAAATCATCTCATCTCATCTTTATAAAATCTATTGTGAATATTTTCACAACAGATAGACTGTAAATTAAATAATTGTCATGTGATGATCTATATCAGAGTTCCTTAAGTGAATATCTCCTTGAAACCCATGACTTCATGCATAAAATGTCTTTCTTAGTATATTCTAAAGTATATCCCATGTAGATTTTAAAGTAATAACAACAAAATACCATAAAACAACTAAAAAGTTCAGAAGTAGGGGATTATCTAATTAGCGATGTATATAAGTGCTTAATAAGTATATATGTCTTTAAAAATCTTGAGATCAATATCTATAAAATGAAGAAATTATTATTTATCAGAAAAGTATCTATCAGAAACATAGTTTATATTAGTGTAGAGGAATACAGCTATAGTTCTAAGACAGAAAAGAGGGAGGCCAAAGGACTGTGAGTGTGCGGTCAGCATATGCTGCATCGTAAGATATAATAAATATCTCAAAACAACAACAACAAAACAAAACAGAAAATTAACACGAGAACAAAACAAATCTGAAGCCTCAGTCTTTAGCTCAGGGGGAGAGTATTTACTGAGCATGCTCATTGCCCTAAATTCCATTTCCCAGCACCAAAAAACATCAGCAGTAAAACCACTCCACCTATAATGGCATCAGCATTCACAGTAAATATTATCTGTGATTAAAAAGCTAGAGGAGTATAATGGAAGATTTCACCAGTGGAAATGAGAGTGCTTTAAATGGTTTCCTAATACATATTTCAAGCTGTTATTAGCATAATTCAAAATCAAGAAGTAACTCTAAAAAAATAGTAAAATAAGAGAAAATTTCCGACAGCCTATTACAAAATGAGGAGCAGAGCAGTTTCAGCCTCTTTTTCCTAGTGCTTTTGCTAAGCACACTGGTTTTGTTCCCTCTGCAGAAGTGATCAGCTTATCAGTCTTCATTCAATCACGAATATTTGTTTTGCAGCCTCTGGCATAGTATGTTGCTTCTCTCCTTTGCACCAAGACTCAGCTTTCATTAAGCTATTTCCTCTTTTCACTTTGGTCAAGAGGAGGGGCAGAAAATCGTGAGGTTGAGTATCACTCAGAGTAAATTCAGTTTTACCTTTTTCTTGGAGACTCTTGGGGTATAAAGACAAGTAACGGCCAATTTTCCCCCAACTGGGGGATCAATTCTCTCCACCAGGGTCACTTCAGGATAGAGACACAGGTAACAGTAGTTGCTTTTATTGTTTTTCTACCAAATGGTCAAATATACTCTAGAGAATTTCATATGGTGTGACATGAGAGCGGGATTGATGGGGAAGCCCTGTTTGTTGTGTTAGATCAGGTTAACTCTGGCAGCATGTGAAGACTGTCATTCTGTACTGCTCATTTTCTTTCAGAATATGCTGTGACTTGTATTGTGTGCTAGGAAATTAAGGTAGAGGGAAATATGGCATTCATTACTGTTTAACTTTGTCAAATGTTTACATATTATCCATCTGAAAGATGTCATAATAGGAGCCAGATAAGATAGGTCAATGTGAAAAGGTAATTTCTCTAACACCTACATGAACACGGAGTGAGAAAACTCTCATTGCAAAGTTGTCTTCTGGACACATGCACCTTTGCTTGGCCCGGGCCACTCCAAGAGCAATAATAAAAAATAACAATTTTGCAAAAGAATTCTATACTGGAAGGATTCGTTTTTGGTCATGAAATAAGGCAGAGTGTAAATTATGTCAGAAAACTTCATGAATTAAAAAAAATGACTATAGAAGAATGCTGTAACATGTTCAGCATTTTGTACATATTATCTGCTGGCTCTCCTCTCAGGTATTAATACAAGGGTAAGGTCAGTTATAAATACTATTTACTAATACATTGATATCTATTAACACACTGTATCCTCATGGGCATTAACTCATGTCTGCTGCATAGTGACAACATTTATTTTCATATATCCTTTTCTTGCAATATCATATATGAGTATATTATTTGTGACATGTTTATGTACATGGAATGATTAGAGATTAAAACTTCAGATTGTATCCTCTGCACCTCGCTCTGATGCTCCCTCACCCCAGCCGGAAATGCCCCCTTTCTACTTTCCTGGTTGCTGGAGTTACTAAAGGTTATAAATCATTTCTGAAGGCTTTGAGCCAGGAGCATCAGGTGAGAGAGGATATTCAGTATTGCCTTTCTGGGTCTGGATTATTTCACTCAGTAGGATCTTTTCTAGTTGAATCCATTTACCAGGTCCAAGTATGGAGAGGAATGTGTAGGCTATGGCCGTGTGGACAGGTTGGACATCTCAGCTGATTAGGGCTTCAACCCAAGAGATATTTATGTGTCTTGGATCATCTGCAGTATTCACCTTCAAATATTCTTTTCAAGGTTGTGTCTGGGAAACTCTGGGCGTCATGTATAAATAAGGAGACTGAAAGAGCATTTAATATTCATGTGTCTATCAAAATGTGTAAATAATTTTAAGGCAACAGTTTTATTTATTCCTAAAGCCTTGACTCTTGTTATTTGAATAGATTGCTTACAAGTTTTACAATAATTTTCAGTGGTTCTAATTTTACGTAAACTTTTTACATGCTGAATATTTTATATAACAGACTGTGTCAATATCACAATGGCTTAGTAAATTTTTATTTCTTTCCATATTTCCTAAAAATAATTGCTGTGACAATTAGAAATTTAAGGGATTTCAATAGAAATCTGCACAGGGTTCTCTCCTGTAAGGGAAATCGGGGTCAATCCGTGTCAGGGTGTTTAGATCATTACGTGATTATGATCCCACCCTTTCCCAACCACATGTATAACCAGATCCAGGTACCTACTTAATGGTGGACATATAACTTTTTCTTTAGAAATCACTCAAGGACATATTTTAACAGAGAACACACTCTACATACTCCAACAATGAGTGAGCAGGCAATCACTCACTCAGCTGTGAGAGTTCATAAGTCTTCAGGGTTGCAGAACCAAGTGAGCCCTGAGAAGAATCAAGGGCCCAGAGAAGCTGGTCACAGAGGTAAGTGTTTTAATTGTCTAAAATCACGCTTCTTTTTACTCATTTTAAAGTTTAAAAATTAGACACATCCTACTAGCTTCTATGGAAAACTGTAATAATCCATTTCATCTAGGCTTGGTTATGGACAAGGGTGGGAGGGAAGAAGAGTTTTAGTTGGTACAAAATTGTTGAAAACTAAATTTAAAAAACAAAGCAATCAAACTTTGAAATTAAAAAAGAAAAATTTATAACCTTACTTCTACTTTTAGTTACTAGCTAGATACAAAAAAACCAGATGAGCAGAGTAGAACAATGAGGGTTTATACAAAAAAAAATTCTTGAGAATAAAGAAATGAGAAACCATTAGGATTTTTTTCTTATTATTATTTAGTCTATGGAAGAAGAATTCTGAAACCTTAAAAACTAACAGAAAAACTAGATTCCCAAAAAAACCCCACCAAATGTTCTAGAGAAACAAATTCCTAAGGAAATGAAGCTTGTGCCTTTGGAACAATACTTTCATTATGTAAGAAAGTGTTTTAATTGTCATAAATATCCCCAACATCTAATGCAACATGGTAAAAACAGTTGTCCATCAGAAGAGGAAGTCTCCTCCTGGAAATAAAGTTGCAGGGGAAGGAAGAGGGATGACAGGTTAGTGGGGCTAGAAATGAGTAAATCCCAGTGTGAGTTCCTGAAAATGTCAAGGAATACTTTTGTTTATTAATGAAAAAGCAGATATATCACTTTTTATTCTCTTTTTAGTTACTCTGTACCCACTGTTACAGCTGTGTCCCAAGCTGAGATCTTTCTCTTCTTTGATAGAGTGGTAATCAGAGGTATGAGTTTCAGATTCCAAATACCTTAGATACACCAAAATGTTCAGCATTATATAGAGCAAAATCAAACTTGCAGGGAAGAAGAAATAGTTGACTTATAGGCCCTTTCAAGGATGGGGCTGAACACAGGTCAGGCGCAGAGAAGCTGTGGTTCCCTACCAGTTCTCAAGAACATCCATCCCTCTTTCCTTCCTCTCCATACTCAGTTGTCTTTCTTGATGGACTGCATGATCCAGTTTGGTATCTTGTACTTGGATTGTATTTATGCTTCCAATGTCTTCTGTAGAATGTACTATTATTCCTGTAGGACTGAGTGAGGGCACATGTCTGTCATCCATTTCCTTCTAAGCTGAGTTAGGGAGATTCACAATATAAGGCTAAAGCAGAAATAAGTTCAAAATTTTGTGAAACTTCACACATGTAGGATTTCTACAGTCAGTGCATTTTAGGTAGAAAAGTACAATTTTGAGAGCTTATTTTTGGTAAGTTTGTATCATCAACTTGTGCAAAATTTCCCCTTTTTTCCATGCTGCAGAAAATTGTAATTAGTATTGAGATGTTCTCTTTTCAAGGTGATGATATTCTTGCTTTGTTTTGTTGATTTAAGAATGTTCTGTCCCCTGGCACCTCATTGTGATAGCTTTTGAAATTCTCCATTCTCTTCTGCTGGTTACTATTGCAGTGTTGGTGGCAAACAGTGAGTATTTGAGATACATTGTGTTTGACGTTTTGCCCAAACAATAGCTTTAAACATAAACTATGGATTTACACACTCTGTCCATTGTCCTGCCTTCAATCAGTTGATGAGCCAGAATCTTTGGACATTAATATTTTTTTTCTGACACACTGTAGAGTCTGTTATCTTTCGTACTTAGTGTGTTAGCTCTAGGGCTGTTTGGAGTTTCCATTTTCTTTCACATTTTTGGTTATGCTCCTTCTGAGGACTTGGAGATAGTCTGCTTTCTGAGCTCAGGTGATTGTTAATCTTACATAAACATTTGTGAGAAACAGCTATGCAAAGAATCAGTGTCTTTCTTTTCCTATTTCTTCTATGTATGTTGAGGTCATGCTTAAGTAAAAAGACTTCATATGTACAGAGAAACTAAAGTTTAACGTTCATTGGATTCCTCCACATTTACAGAGGAAATCACTTCTAAGCTGTGCTAAAACAGAGCTATGCATGTGAATATATTGCATTGCATTGCTCCAATATGAAATGAGCTATTTCTTAACATTTTTTAGTTGTTATTTTCACAGTGTGTTTACTAGTCTCTGAATATTTTTTTAGGTTATTATTTGTAAATTTATCCTTCAAAAACTGAAGTGATTGGAAGTTACTCGCTCCATAATTATTTTCAGTTGTATTATTTTTCAGTCAACTTACCTTATAGAAAAATTGATCCATCTGTTTCTATAGTGAGTTAATTGAAATGCTAGCATATAAATGTTAACATATGAATGAAAGTAATGATATGTATTGGCTGTTAAGATGAAACTTTTTCTCTAGTCTTAAATTTTAATATGTACACCTTATAAGCATTTTTTGTATTATATCTGTGACTAATTTAGTCTTTCAATATTGCCAAGAAAAACATGAACTGCAGGAAACTTTAAACCACCACCATAACTGCAGCACCATGCAAAGTGACATCTTCTTAAAGGAAGAAATGCTTAGAAATAAGTCTATAGAGTGTAGGCCAGGCAACAATCTTCTGGAATCCATCATAAGAGAACAGAACAGATGGTACAACAGAACCAAGACTGTTTTAAACTCCCCACAGCACACAGGTATGTGGTTGGGGAGGGATGTGAAGACAGATTTGCAATATTATCTATTGCTTCTTCCCTGGAAGCTTTGAAGTTCAAGCAACAGCTTATGATGATGCTGGTAATCTTTGTGTTAATTATTTGGGGCTCCTTATTTCATGTAGCGTCCTGGAAACCCAGAAATCCCTGTTTGGATTAGGAGAATCTTAGAGTTTCTACAAGTCAGTGTCTATTTTGGCAGTGTCACAAGGAACATTTCTTACCCTTCATCTTGACTGGTCATCTTTAACTGACACAGTTTATCAATTATCATTAAATACTTTTTTCAGCATTTAGATTTTGCAAAACCCTATTGCATAAAATCTCACTACACTGTGATAGTAAGATGTGACAATTCTCATTATGTAAGTACTAATATATTTAAAATTGCTACATTAAGAAATTTGTGACTGAAAAAAAGTCATAAAAACATCTTTGAAATATTCCAGAGCCATGGAAAATGTGCTGTGTTATGACTTTAAAGTAACTTCATGATCTGAAAAGGGCAGCATAATGATGGAATGCCTATGATCATGAGGTTAAGGGAGGAGGATTATAACTTTCAGGACAATGTGGACATCCCAGCAAATTCCAGGCCAGTCTGAGCTATACATGGTCCTCTTCACAGAAAATGAAGGTTGGATATAAAGTTTGCTAACAGAGTATGGCCATTCCCAGCCCCTCACAAAAAATATTCATATTGAAGTGATCTTGATACACAAACTGCACACATTTTAATGTATTGACCTTGAAACGTTTGTGAATGTGGGCATACCATTGAGGTCATCAACATAATCAAGAGACCAGACTATGAACAACAAAACCTCCTTTGAATGCTTCTTATTTCTCTTAAGGTAAGAGCATGTAACACAGACCATGGCACATACACAGTGCATGGACCGGTGCTGGTACAACGCATTACCACAGATCTAGAAATCTGACATCAGTTTAACTGCCTCTGTGTAGCAAGTGCTTATTGCCTCTTCTCTAGCCCCTGGTATCTTACAAGCTTCTGCTTCATAGAGTTGGGCTCTTTCTGAAACCTGATCTGCATGAAATGATAAACCTGGTCCTATATCTGGTGTGTTTCACTTTGCACACTATCCTCAAATTCATCCATATTCATCATATACATCAACATTTCTCTTTTGGGTTTTAATGTGTGACATAATGTCTTTCTCCAGCCCAGGGTGACTGGAACTCACTGTATTACCAAGGCTGGACTGGAATTCACCACTTAGCCTAGGTCGGTCTTAAACTGGTGATGACCCTACTGTCTCTCTTTTTGGAGTGCTCTGGTTATAGACATAAGTCATCATGCTGGGTTGACTGATTTCCCTTTAAAGGATAAATAGTATTCTTTTGTGTGTTTGTGCTACATTCTCTCTACTTATTCATCAGTGATTGCCACATAAAATGTTTTTTGTATCTCTACTGTTATAAACAATGTTGCATAGATCATGGGAACACATGGGTGCATTATAGAATCTCAATTTCAGAGACCAGTGAGATTTTAATTAATTTTACACAGGCTTAACAAATACATTGTTCTGGTAACAGAATACCAGAAAATAATAAGTTTAACCATTTACCTTCTCTGTTGTAGGCAGCAGAGTTGAGATATACTGGTTCTGCTTTGGTATAAAATGTTATTATTTCATCATGGACACAAAAACGTGGAGTGAATGTAAACAGGCCTGCCAGAATTCCAGGTTATCCCTTCTGAAGATAGAAGATGAGGATGAACTGGTACTGAAGATACTTACCTCCCCCTTTATTCTCTTAGACTGTCTCTAACCCTGAATAATGAGATACTCAATCCAGTTTTTTTTTTGGTTTTTTGTTTTTTGTTTTTTGTTTGTATATGGTTTTCCTGTAATGTGAACAAAACTATGGGACACAGGTCTGTTAAGAGGAGACTAGTTTCTATAGAGACCAGACAAGGCAGTCCAGTTAGAAGAACATAACCCATGTACAGGCTACAGATTTTGGGATAGTACCAGTTGCAGTTTTTCTGGACCCACAGGAAGATGACACTGCACATGTGCATGGAAGCCCCTTGAATGCTCTTTGTTTGGTGGTTCTGACTCTGAGAGACACCTGGGTCCAGGATAGTTAATTCTGTTGGTCTTCATGTGGAGTTCCTATCCCATTCAGAGCCCACCATCTTTTCACATATTCTTCTATAAGAGTCCCCAAGCTGCATCCACTGTTTAACTGTGGGTGTCAGTGTATGTATGAATCAGCTGCTGGAAAAAGCCTCACAGAAGATAGCCAGGATAGACTCCTGTCGGCAAGCTTAACAGAGTATCATTAATAGGGTCAGGAATTGATGCTTTTCCATGGTATGCATCTCAGGTTGAGCTGGTTATTAGTTGGTTATTTCCTCAGTTTTGCTCCATCTCCATTCCCTGCATTTCTTGTACACAGGACAAGTTTTGGGTTAAAAATTTTGTGGATGTGTTTGTATCCCTATCACTCCCCATGGGTTCTCTCCCCAGGCTACATAGAGTCACAGCTAAGGATACCCCCATTGATTCTTGTGAGCTTCTCCTATCACTGGTTTGCATCTCTTCCTGGAGATGTCCCCTACCACATGCCCCATCACTTGCAGATTCCTATTCATTCTCATGATCATCAGACCAACACCCCAGACATCCCCACACCGGAACCTGAAACCCCACAACCCCTCATGATCCCACTCCCACCCAGTTCCCTCCCTCCATCAGCCTTTTATGACCATTCCATTCCTGCTTCCAAGTAGACTTAAACATCCTTGCTTGTGTCCTTCTTCCTGTCTAGACACTTGTGTGTGAGGAGTGTAGAATGTGCATCCTGTATTTTATGGCTAATATCCACTTATAAGTGAATACAAACCATGCATGTACTTTTGGGACTTGGTTACCTCACACAGGATGATATTCTCAAGTTCCATCTATTTGCCTGCAAAATGTTTTTCACAGCTGAATAGTATTCCATTGTGTAAATGACCACATTCTTTATCCATTCTTCAGTTGAGGGACATCTAAGTTGTTTCAACTTTCTGGCTATTATGAAGAAAACTGCTATGAATATTCAAGTGTCTTTGTGGGATGGTGGAGTATCTTTCTGTCATATGTGCAGGAGTGGTATAGCTGGTTCTTGAAGTAGAACTATTTCCACTTCTCTGTTAAATAAACAAATTGATTTCGAAAGTGGTTGTACACTTTGGCACTCCTAACAGCAATGGAAGAGTGTTCCCCTTGCTCCATATCCTTGCCAGCATGTGTTATCATTTCAGTTTTTAATCTTAGCCATTCCTATTGGTGTAAGGTGAGATCTCAGAGTTGTTCTGATCTGCATTTTTCTGGTGGCATATGACTTTGAACATTTCTTACTGTGCTTCTTGGACATTTGAGATTTTTCTGTTGAGATTTCTAGTGTTTAACTCAGGCATAGAAGATGCAATAGAAGAAATTGATATATCAGTTAATGAAAATGCTAAATCTAGAAATTCCTGCCTTAAGCAGGAATATTTTGAGTTCAAGGCCAGCCTTTGTTACATAGTAAGACTGGGTCTAAGAAACACAGTCACAAATCATGACATGATTCCAATATCTCAGAAAACCTAAAACTTTTATTTTAAATTACTTATTGAACTGGCATAAGTTTTGATTTAATTGTGCTACTAGTAGGAATTCACTATAGAAAATGAGCATAGTCGGACAGAGTGTTGGGGGGAGGACAGGAAAGGAGATAATGACACAGGAATG
Source organism: Uromys caudimaculatus (assembly GCA_028551405.1). Lineage (NCBI taxonomy): Eukaryota > Metazoa > Chordata > Mammalia > Rodentia > Muridae > Uromys > Uromys caudimaculatus. The sequence goes on from CM052700.1 coordinate 16,639,767, forward strand.
CTGCTAACTTTTCGTGCGTGTTCTCTCACCCAACAGAAATTTCATCATAAGGTCTGTTCTTTCCTTTACAGAAGTTCCTTCAGCTCCAAGTTACTCCAGGCACTTACTGGATTGGATTGTCATATGATAATAAACAAAAGAATTGGTCATGGATTGGCGGTGGCCCATCTAAACTGTGAGTTTCCAGAACCTTTCAGAGTCTAACAGTGGTGTGGGAATTGGGAGGGTTGTGTACAAAGGCTTTTCTCTCATTTCCCATGGCTTTCCTTATTTTCTATGGAGCTCATTGGTAAGGCCAAGTTGCATAAGGCAGTGTCTGAGCAAGTGTTACAGACAGAAAATGTATGGTCTAGGAACGGACCAAAAGTGGCTTAATACTGCATACATCTCAGGATCTAACCCCTCCCCCCACGATATTTCATTTATTTATATTTCAAATGTTATCCTCTTCTCTGGTTTCCCCTTCTGACACTCCCTATCCCTTCTCACCTTCCCCTGTTTCTATGAGGGTCCTCCCCCACCCACCACCCACTCCTGCCTCCCCACTCTGGCATTTCCCTTCACGGGCATTGGGCCTTCTCAGGACCAATGGCCTCTCCTCCCATTGATTGCCTGACAAGGCCATCCTCTGCTATATATGCGGCTGGAGATGTGGGTTACTTCATGAGTACTCTTTGGTTGGTGGTTTAGTCCCTGGGAGCTCGGGGGGGGGGGTCTGGTTGGTTGATATTGTTGCTCTTCCTATGGTGTTGCAAACATCTTCAGATCCTGCAGTCCTTTCTCTAATGCCTTCATTGGGGTCCCTGTGCTCAGTCCAATGGTTGGCTGTGAGCATCCACCTCTTTATTTGTCAGGCTCTGGCAGAGCCTCTCAGGAGACAGTTATATCAGGCTCCTATAAGCAAGCACTTCTTGGCATCTAAATTGTGTCTGTGTTTGGTGTCTTCAAAGGGAACTAGAATGTCACCAACTTAAGATGGTCCGAAGTGACTGAATGATTATGACAGATACAATGAGTGTGAGTCTCTCAGACATTCTTGTGACATATTTGCTGTTGCTAGCTTATATAATTGTTGGTTATTTATAAATATAAGAACGTGTTTATATGCCTATGGTAACACTTAGAGTTAGGTGCCAGAGGAAGAGATAATGCCTCCATCCAGGTTAAGAGTTTTTTGTGAACATTGATAGTACAGGTCTAGGTGAGCACCATTATGAGAGTACAGTTCAGAGCTCATGATGCAGAATATGTGCTTCATGTGTATCTATGGATAGTTAGTGTCTGTTGTATCCCTGTCCTCTTTGCCCATGTTCAGCTTACATCCTTCATTGATTGCCCCGATAAGAATATCTCATATCTGACTGATGTGTCCACTCATTCCTACTGCAGCTCCCCTCTCCTGTCCGTATTCATGGCCACATGGCTTTCATTTATCTTCCTTTTCTGTTTCTATGGTAAATCAAAATACTCTGTTTCTTCCTGGTTTTAATCCAAAGTGAAAGAAAGTTAATCTTTTGTTAAAGTTTTATCCCTACCATTTCTGCTCTAAGGAGGTTGGTGGTGTTCTTTGACATAGATTTTTAATAGACTAACCTGGTTCAAATTCACTGTATTTCCCAAACATGCTTTTAATTCTTGAACTTCATGGATTCATTATTTCACATGACCATTTCACATAGATAAACGGTTCTTCTTACTCTGATATTTAGGAGAAAGACAGACTGCCAGGTTATGATGATCTTTTGAAGTTTCAGCCCTGCTGCAGCCTAAGCCTGTATAGGAATGTCCTAAATGCATCGAGTGAGGTTTTAATTATTAGTTATTATTTGAATAGGGCCTTGCTCTATAACCTAGTCTAACCTGGTTATAATCTTCCTACTTTAGCCTACCTTGCCTTTCCTAGTGCCTTATTGTTTCTACATTTTAAAGTACGTTTTCCCAAGAATGTAGTTGTGGCACTTGCAGGGAAGTCTGTGAATCACCATGCCTCAGTGAAGTCCCATTGTCTCTGGGGCATGGAGCAAGAACAACAGCAGCAGTTACAAACCCCCTACTGTGACTGTATTCCAAATTTCCCATTTCCTCTAAAAATGAGGTATATACTACCTTGTCCTGTGAGCTATGTAGCGCATTTCTTCTTTTTATCTGTTGTTTTTGCAAAGAATATTAGAGGAAACCAACTTTAATATAAAATTATCCATTAGAAATATTGAAAAATATGTTTACTTGTTCATGAAATATTAACACCGCAGTGTATATGAAGAGTTGAATTCTGAACAACAGACAATTTTTATTTTTCATTTATATTTTATTTAATTTTTGGGTCATGTACACACATGTACATGTGAATTTTAGAGCACAAGTGCAGCTGGAAAAAAAACTGAGGGAGTTATTTCTCTACTACTTTGTGAGGTCTGAAGTCTGACTATATATTGTCAGGTTTGGTGAGGCATGTTACTGGTGCAAGACCTTTTTTTAAAATGAGTTTATAGAAAATAACCGTTTTCATTGATACACTTATGTTTAAGTCTTTATTCTGTATGTTTTGCTCAATAAATCTTGTTTTTAAAACTATGGGCTAAGCCAATATAAGATTATAAGAATTTGAGTATATAAATATATTGTTATGGGCTTCTATTTGTTAGTTAGTTGGTTGTTTTTTGTTAATTTTTGGACAAAAGAGAATTTATACCTTTGGAATGCATTTATTGCTGCAAAATATATATTTAGGATTGATCAATAGTTCCCTAACTAGTACAAGAAACTCATTCAAACTACCATAATCTACATTATGTCCTCATTCACTCCCTATCTCGCTCAGTTCCATTTGATGAAAGCTGAAATCTCATAGTAGTATTTGCTGAAGCCAGCTGCTTGTGATAGCACAAGACTCACTGTCTTATAGGTTCATGAGTTTAGGGGACAGTTTAGGCTTCACAGTATGTTTGACATAACTGTGATATAGAGTGAGACTCTGTCTTATGAAGCCTAACAATAATAATGATAATAATATGAAGCTATCCAGAAATACTTTCTTGGGTGAAGCAATTTCCTTTATAGCATCATAATAAACCTCAAAAATTCAGTATGGACCTTGTAATATGTGTTAATCCATAACCCATATTCATAACTGTCAGTGTATGAACCACGTCACTGTCAAAATTTCTTCATGTTCAGGATCATGCAGTGCATTCACTGTAATGTCCTTTAATTTGGAAATGATTTGGATCGTTTTTCTTTGCTCATTTGTCTGACAGTTACATTTTAAAAAATCAAGTCTTGAAGTTGGAGTCTGCATGCAATAAAATGCACCCACTGCACGTTATGAGATGTTTGAATTCTAACAAATATTTACACATTTTCAAGCACCATTGTGCAAACTAGTTTTAAGTGAACTGAGAGAAGCTAGTGTCCTGTGAGAGGAGGGAATCTTAATTGAGAAAGTGCCTCAATAAGATATGACTGTAAGACAGCCTGTAGGGCCTTTTCTTAGTTACTGATGTGAGAGAGCCCAGCCTATTATGGGTAGCACACCAAAGATGGTATTGTTGACTACACTAAGAAAATAGGTCGAGCAAATTTTGGGGAGCAACACAGTAAGTTGCACTTCTTCCTGACATCTGCATGAGATTGTGCTTCCTAGCTCCTGCCAGGCTTGGCTCTTGCCCAGACTTCCTTCCATTATGGATGGTAATGTGGGAGTTTAAGCAAAATAAATCTGTCCTCCCCAAGTTGCTTTGGCCCTGGGATTTTATTACAGCAATAGAAAACCATCAAACTAAAGCATCAATTTTGCTACCCTCTAAAGTTCTTTTCTGAACCTTGTTCCACACCTGGCCCTGTGCAAGCAGATATGTGCTCTCTAGTGCAGAGTGGCTTGTTCTGTGTACAGATTTGTGATTGTCTTCGTGTTTCCCTGCATCTTTCCCTATTATTGTCATTATGATGTTTTCACTAACTCAAGCTGTTTTCTTAGATCAGTGTTTCATTCTCCTTCTTACAAAACACTTTAGCACTGCCAAAATATTCCACAGTATTTCTCCATTCACTTATGAACATATGTGTTTGCAAATTTTGAATATTTTGAATGCTGTCATGTAACTTCATGTGCAAGTCACTGAGTAAACATACATTTTATTTCTTTTTATTAATTATCTTTTGGGAACTGCTGTCTGCTGGGTTCTTTCTTCCTTTTGCCTATATTCAACATTCACACATGATTATTTGTCTGTGCTTATGATAATGTCTTATGGCTGTCTAGTGTGCATATCCATCCCTAATGTAGTTTACCTGTTTTGTCTATGCTCTGAACAACATTAGGTTTAATAAGTGTTCTTTTTTTCAAATTCCTAAATATGTTAAATATGGATATTCCATTTCTCCTCATGTAATCCTGAAGTTCAAACGCAGTGACATATTTTGCTAAAGACTGATCCCTTCGAAGTCTCAGTCCCTGTATTTAGGTTGGATTTCATTTATTTGTCTTCTTTGACAGAATCTCATTAACCGATTCCAGCCTCAAACTCACTATGTATTGAATGTTAGCATTAAGGTTGGATCCTCCTACCTTCATCTCCCAAACCCTAGGAATACAATTGTATCTCACTAGGCCTGAATGTATTTAATATTGGGTCTCTCCCATTTGTGGATTCTTGATCTTAGAGCATAAGCCATTGGTGTTCTGTGCAGGAAAATTTCTCCTATGCTCATGTATTAGAGACTCTTCCTCACTTTGTCTTCTATTAGTTTCAGTGTATCAATTTATTTTTTTATTTTGCAACATGTATCTTTTTCTTTTTAAAGAAGGATATTTATGGCCTTTAATATACCATTCTGCAGATTACCATGTTTCTGTGAAGGCCCATTAGCTAGAATGTGGGAAAGAAAACAGGAGAGCACAGTCCAAAACATTAGTTACAAATCTGAATCTGTGATTGTATTTCAAATCTTCCCTTTTTCTTTACAACAGGAGCATATAAGACTGTGTTCTGTGTGTCACACACATCTATTTTTACTTTTAACTTAGCATATTATTATGAAGAATAAAGTGGGAGAGCAGGTTCAGTATAAAATAAGTCCTTGGAAATATTGAAAATCAGTTTTCCTTGCTGAACAAAAATTGCAAGTGTGAAATAAGATGGAGATTTTTTTGTGACCAAGAGACCATTTCTTTTTAATGAGCTTAGACAAAAGAACACACTTTATTGATCAACTTATTATTACTAGCTACATATTCTGTTTACTTTGGCAAATAGAATTTTTAAAATAATGATTTATTTCTGTGTATATTCAAAATTCACCAGTTGCACATTTTTGTTTTTGTTCATCAGTGACTTGAACATAAGGAAATTAGATGCAAAGGATGGAGGATGTGTGTTCTTATCTAAAGCAAGAGTAAACCATATTGACTGTGGTAATTCGTACAGCTGTATTTGTGGGAAGAGACTGGATAAATTCCCTGATTGACTCTCCAATGAGTGTTAAAGGTAAAAAATGAAATGTTCTCATTCAAATTTCTTTACAATAGTAATTCATGACTCCTTACAAACAAGTGTTTTGACCATAGACTTAGTCTGCAGTGCAAACAGAGAGACAATCTGGAAGATACTGGAATATTTTCTGAAATCTGACTTGACAGAGCAGAAGAAATCTTCCTTCCTGGTGGAGACAGCACAGATCTCCTCTGGTGCATGGACAGGCTTTGCCCCAAAGCTTAAAGGAATGTGTTCTATTTGATTGCATCAACTCCCATATAACTCAATAAAGAACCGTAAGAAACAGCCTGAGTATTTCATTATGAGTAGAATAAACCATCTTAATTGAAAGCACAATTAAGAGCTAGAATACAGCTCTTTGCCCACCCACCTTCCTGCCTGCTGAGTCCTGTGGAGCACACCGAGCTGTACTGGTCAGCTTGCTAGGAAAGGGGGACCTCCATTCTCTACCTATCTGCCTGCCCACTTTCATCAGATCTGTGGCTGTTGAACAGACCTGGTCATCCTGTACAGACCTACATTCTGCAGATCCAGAATCATACAACCCAAGGATACCCATCAGATGCCTGCCACATCAGGAACATATTTTTCTCCAAGATGGAATAGAAACAATAAAGAGAGTTAAAAATAGAAGCAATAAAGAAAACAAGCTTAGCGAATCGTGGAGATGGAAAACCTAGGGAAGAGAACAGGAACAACAGATACAAGTATCACCAACAGAGTACAGGAAGGAAATGGATGAGAGAGTCTCAGGCATAGAAAATACAGAGAAGATAACGATTTATCAGTCAAAGAAAAAGTTAACTGTAAAAATTTCCTGACACAAAATATCCAGGAAATCTAGAATACCATGGAAAGAACTAACCTGAGAATAGTAGGAATAGAAGAAAAATTAAGTGTCATTACTTCAAGGCCCAGAAAATATTTTCAACAAATTATAGATAAATAATTCCCAACATAAAGAAAGAGATAGCTGTAAATATACAAATGCCTATAGAACCTTAGACTGAACCAGAAAATATCATCCTCATCCCACATGATAATCAAACACAAAATCTACAGAGCAAAGAAAAATATAAAAAAAGCAAGGTGAAAGGACAGATAACATAAATGGCAGACATTCCATAATTACAACCAACTTTTGAACAAGGCCTCTAAAAGCTAGAAGGGCCTGAATATTCTGCAACCTCTAAAAATCCACAGATCCCATCCTAGACTATAATACCCAGCAAAACTCTCAATCACCATAGATGGAGAAAACAAGACAAATCTAAATTTAAAGAGTATCTAGCCACAAATCATGCCCTACAGAAAATACTAGAAGGAAAACTCCAACCCAATGAGGATAATTATATCCAAGAAAAGATAGGAAATAAGTAACTCCATACCTGCCAAAACAAGGGAAGGGCGCACACGCGCGCGCACACACACACACACACACACACACACACACACACACATACAGACACATATACAGAGAGAGAAAGAGAGAGAGAAACTTTCTCACTCACCCCCACACACAAAAACACACACATACACGTACACACACAATCACACACATACACACACACACACATGTAGAAAACACAAGGGTAACCACATTTGAAAAGAAACACTTCTAATGTTTAAATCCACATCAAACCTCACATATTAATAGTAGAGACTTCAACACCTGATTCTCACTAATTGACAGGTCATCCAGACAAAAAAATAAACAGAGAAAAATGAAACTAACAGACATTATTAATGAAATGGACCTAACAAAAATCTATTTAATAAAACAAAATAAAATGCTTTTTTCTCAGTACCTCATAAATCCTTCTCCAAAACTGACCATATAGTAAATTAGAAAGCAAGCCTCAACAAATACAATAAAATTGAAATATTGATTTATGTATCATCAGAGCACCATGAATTAAAGGTGAACATCAACAGTAGAAACACCAGTAGGCATAAACACTTATGGAAGTTGAACAACTCTCTTCTCACTGATCTCTGAGTCAGAAAATAAAGGAAGAAAGAAATTAAAGACTTCCTAAAATTCGATGGAAGTGAAGGCACATCATTCTCGAATTTATGGGACAATGAAAGCAGTGATAGTTCATAATACAATGGGCCTCCATAAATAAATTAGAAAGTTCTCTTACCAGCAAGTTAAAAGTACACCTGAAAGCTAACCAAAAGACAGAGAGACAGATTCTAAATCAACAAAATCAGTTCTGTAAATGGAGACATAATAAGAGACATTGAAGAAATTCAAAGAATCATTATGTCTTACTTCAAAAGCATGCACTATAGAAAATTGGAAAATCTTAAGATTTTTTAGAAGGATACCACTTAAGTAATGATCAGGTAAACTATTTAAAGAACGCTATAACCACTAAAGAAATAAAAGCAGTGATTAAAGGTCTCCCAACTAATATAGCCCTAAGCCAGATGGTTTTAGTTCTTCATGTTAATGAGGTACGGAGATAACCCCTTATCTTTCAGCCTGTGAACTTCTTATGTTCCTGGGCAATCCTTCCCACAAAAGCTATTTAATTCATGGTTCACATTGGTTCCTTCTGGTCTGAGCAAGTAACCTGAGCAGACCTTGTGTGCTGGCTCTGCAGAGTCCCACAACACCCAGAAAAATCTTACCTCCCAGGCTCTCTAACATGCCAAGGATCATAGGATCATAGGTGAGGAGGCCACAACATCTTCCCTATCACTGGGAGTAAATGGGACCAACAGGATACAGGGATTCAGGAACACTGCCTGGTGGCCAGTGGCACAGATTCCTTCCGGTCTGAGCAGGTACCCTGAGCAGACCTAGGGCACTAGCTCCACACCCAGTCCCATAATATCCAGAGGAAGCTCGACTGCCAGGTGCTCTAACATGCCTAGGATCATAGGATCACAGGATCTCAAGAGCTTGTTCACACCAGGATCTCAGGAACCCAGAGGCAGCTTGATTCCCAGGAGCTCTGACATAACCAGGATCTCAGGTTCATGGGATCCCAGAATCACAAGATGACAGACACAGCTAGACTCTGAGGAGTTCTGACACAACCAGGATCACAGGAGGGACAGGCTCCAGTAAGATACAGCAAAGGCAGGTAGCACTAAAGATAACCAGATGGCAAGAGGCAAGCATAAGAACACAAGCAACAGAAACCAAGGTCACTTGGCACCATCAGAACCCAGTCTCCCACCATAACAAGTCCTGGATACACCATCACACCAGAAAAGCAAGATTCAGATCGAAATCACTTCTCATGAGGATGATAGAGGACTTTAGGAAGGACACAAATAACTCCCTTAAAGAAATACAGAGAACACATGTAAACAGGTAGAAGCCCTTAAAGAGGAAACACAAAAAGCCTTAAAGAATTATAGGAAAACACAACCACAGGTAAATGAATTGAACAAAACCATCCAGGATATAAAAATGGAAATAGAAACAATAAAGAAATCACAAAAGGAGACAACAGTAGAGAAAGAAAATCTAGGAAAGAGAGCAGGAGTCATAGATGCAAGGATCACCATCAGAATACAAGAGATAGAAGAGAGAATCTCAGGTGCAGAAGATACCATAGAAAACAATGACACAACATAAAGCTCCTAACCCAAAACATCCAGGAAATCCAGGGCACAATGAGAAGACCAAACCTAAGGATGATAGGTATAGATGAGATTGAAGATTCCCAAATTAAAGGGCCAGTAAATATCTTCAACAAAATTATACAAAAACATTTCTGTAACCTAAAAAAAGAGATGGAGATGAACATGCAAGAAGCCTACAGAACTCCAAATAGACTGGACCAGAAAAGAAATTACCCCCATAACATAATAATAAAGCACCAAATGCTCAAAACATAGGAAGAATATTAAAAGCAGTAAGGGACAAAGGTCAAGTAACATATAAATGCAGACCTATCAGAATCACACCAGACTTCTCAGCAGAGACTATGAAAGCTAGAAGATCCTGGGTAGATGTTATACAGACTCTAAGAGAGCACAAATGCCAGCCCAAGCTACTATACCCGGCAATACTCTCAATTACCATAGATGGAGATACCAAGATATTCCATGACAAAATGAAATTTACACAATATCTTTCTACAAATCCAGCCCTACAAAGGATAAAGTTAAAAAACAAAACACAAGGAGGGAAACTATACCCTAGGAAAAGCAAGAGGGTAATCTTTCAACAAACCCAAAGGAAGATAGCCACACAAGCATAATACAACCTCGAAAAGCAAAAATAACAGGAAGTAACAATCACTATTCCTTAATATCTCTTAACATCAATGGACTCAATTCTCCAATAAAAAGACATATACTAAAAAACAGACTGTATACGTGAATAGGACCCAGCATTTTCCTGCATACAGGAAACACACCTCAGTGACAAAGAGAGACACTACCTCAGAGGGAAAGCGTGGTAAAAAAATTTCCAAGCAAATGGTTCAAAGAAAAATGCTGGAGTAGCTATTATAATATAGAATAAAATCGACTTTTAACCAAAAGTTATTTAAAAAGATAAGGAAGTTCCCTTCATGTTCATCAAAGGAAATATCTACCACAATGAAGTCTAAATTCTGAACATCTATGCTCCAAATTCAAGGGCACCCACATTCATAAAGAAACTTTACTAAAGCTCAAAGAACATACAACACCTCACACAATAATAGTGGGAGACTTCAACACCCTTGAAAACTGCTTCTACTGAGATAAGCTAAATTTGACTCCTTGTTTGGTTGCATACCATACCTCCCTGTGTAACTCTAGATACTAAACACATAGTACTTCCAGTGTGCTGCATCTTGGTTATCAGAGTGCTCAGACCACCTCATCATAGCTTTTCTGTGTCCATCCATGTCTCTGTCTTTTCTTAATTTGCTCACTGCCCCAGTTAGGTCTATCCCTTCATCCATGCAGAGTGTAGGCTGAGAACTATTATTCACTTGTTCTTCTGTGCTTAATTAATGGTAAAGACACAAATGAAAACAAGGATTACCCCTCTTCTCTGCATTTGTCAATAGCCAATAGATTCTAAGCAGAGGCTAATGTCCCATGAATCTTTTCCCTACAGAAGACTGAATGTTGAAAAAATGAAATGTGTGCAGTCTCAGTACTGATGACTGTAGTTGAGCAGTGGCATCTTTTGGTGGTTGATGACAGTTTCAGGAGTCACAACCCATTAAAGCAAACTTCCAGTGCAAGATGTTGGTCAAGAAGTTCCCACAGGATATTGCTTTTGCTTTGGTTTCTAACCAGAACAGTATTATAAAACTCTATTGATTAACATCTTGGTTACAGCACATAGAGAATCCAATTTGGAACACACCAAGAAGCTTTCTGGCTGCTGACTTGTGTATGGTGAGACAGAAAGTACCATATAGGGTAAGGGGTGGGAGAAATCTACTAACATTCTCATACAGCTGTGAATGATGGGGGCTAGAATACCAGCCTGCCAGCCAAGATGCATCCCCTTTTGCACATTATATTGTGAATTTTATGGAAGTAAAACCTGACTTTTCGATTGCATTTTAGGTCCACTACACAGAAGAAGTTTCATGTCTGATATTGTGAATCTGTCAAAATGCACGGATTGATTTTGTGGATTAAAGAAAATCAGGGTTTATTCTCTGTGTGGTGATCACATGCTGTTTGTTTGTTTGTTTGTTTTTGCTTTTGGGGGGCCAGGAATTCATAGGCCAGCCTACTTTCAAACTCACTTTACAGAGGAGAATGTCTGTGACTTGCTGTTCCTCCTTCACTGGCTTTCTGAGTGCCAAGGTTGCAGATATTCACCCAAACTCTAGCCTAGAAGCCAGATGTGTGGCTGTTAGATCTGGTTTGGGATTGACCATAGGCATCACTTGAAGCAGAGAAGCTGTGATCACCACTGAAGACTCTCATGACATCTTTCACACTGGCTTTCCTTGTGGGGAGAGAATAGGGAGGCTTAAGTAGGAATCATGTACCCTGACGACACCTTTGGTAGACACATCTCCAATAATAAGCAACATCAGGCTTTGGAGAAGACTCTTGATAAATACTTACCGATATGCTGCCAGTAGTACTGCTTTTCCAGGACTGCCCGTGCAGCTTAAATGTGCTTATCTTTTCCCATTTTTTGCTATGCTATTGGAGACAGGGTCTCACTGTGTAGCACTGGTTGGCTTGGTCCTTGCTATGCAGAGAAGTGTGAGTGCCCAGGTCCTCTGGGTCCATAAGTTCATAGGTGACTTTCAGAAGCCAGATACTACTACAGAACATGAATTGACATAACTGGATTTTGGTTTTGCTTAGAAATATTTCTTCTAGGTCATGCAGTGTCTGTCCTCTAATAAGAACATGTGTTACACAGTTTTAATCAAACAGCTGCCACAACCAAGAACTTCGAATTTCTAAAAACTACTTGGAATTTAAAATTATTGGGAATATTTTTTTTACAGATTTTAATTTTTAAAAGTTGTAATGTGTGCCACGCATGTATCTGTTGGATTAACAGTGAAAATGGCCATTTTACCAAAAGCAATTGGCAGATTCAATGCAATGCCCATCAAAATTCCAACACAATTCTTTATAGACCTTGAAAAGAGATACTCTCAAATTCACTTGGAGAAACAAAAAACCCATAAAGTACACAATAGCTATAATAATACTGTAAAATTAAAGCTAAACTCACTATAATTTTATGGTCTATGGAAATCACAATAATTATTTCCATAGACCTTGGGGCTGGGGTCGCAAAACTTGGTGTCTCAAAACTTAGTATAGTTCCATAGTCTGTCTCTAAATGGAGGAGTAGACATTGCAGCTGTTTCTCAATCCATAAAGCTGGGTGCCTCAGTAATCCCAGTGTGGCTCTGACAATCTTTGGGATTCCTGGAGAGCAGCTGTTTCTTAGCACACGATGGAAACCAGGCAATGCTGGCTCTAACATCAGCTCATTCTAATATGTGGTGAGTTAAAATGGACACTAACAATAAATAAATGTCATTAGACTAAAAATTCACTGAGATGTTAAATGTGTGTTCTGGGAATCAAAACTGGGTTCTATGGAGGAGTAGCCAGTAGGAATATAGCTATTACATATTATTGTTAGGACCATGAATGATAGCTGAGATTGTGTGAAAATTTTGCTGTTAAACTCCTTTATCTTTATTTAAAATGAGTGAGAGCTGTTACAAATGGCTAAGGTATAAGTTGAACCACAGATTGGCCTGCTTTAATAGTGGGATCCCTAGGCATATTGGATAATGATCAAGGATTAAACTCATCAAAATAAGACACGTAATCACACAATCAAAAGTAAAAGAATGATACAAAACCTTGATATGTTGGATCACCCTGTAATCTCAGAACTCACAAGTTTAAGGGAGTAAGATCAAGCATTTCAGGGATTTCTCAGTTACGTAGTCATTCTAGCCGTCATCAGACCATGCACCAGAAAAAAAAATCACTTAGAAGTAAGATTTCTTTAAGGAGGATAAACTGAGCCTGCAGACTCCACAGAGGATATAGTGGAGTTTGATTAGAGTCTCCGCTCAGAAATATGGCAACGAGAGAACAGGGACTGAAGAGGCAATGTTCTTAGTCATGGATTGTTGGCTGTCTTCTCCAAAAGTGACTTGTATCCCTGGGTATTGAAGAGCTCAGATATACACAGGAAACCCTCATGGGGGCCCCTTTTATCATGCTTACTTCATTCCTGAATCATCTTTCTCATTTCCTCTCTCTCAGTGATTGAGCCCATCAAGGACTGTGAAGGTAGACCGATAAGGCAGAGTGTTAAAATAGCTGTGAGTATAAATGCCCAGGGTGGATAGAAGCAAAGGAAATCTCAAAGTAGAGCTGTTTGGGGTTTTCTTAAGAACTGTGAAGTTTCCCATATTTCATGGTTGTGAAAGTTCCACCTTAAGAGAGAAGTATCAAGAGGTGAGACATGATCAGGACCAGCCAGTCTTCCCAGTGAAGGAAGTGATCAACCCTTTTCTGTGGGCTTGTGACTATCCCAGGTGTCCCTCATCTCAGTCTAGGACAGGAAGAGCAGCCTGCTGCTTTGCAATAATGACATTGTGGTCTAAGGATCTGACTAGAGGGTTTGAATGTGGGACTAGAATTGTGTCTGTCTCAACTTAAAGGAGTGGGCTCTTGTGGTTTCACAAATAATATCCTTTACAGCAAATCAGCCAGGAAAAGGATTATATGTGTGTGTGTGTGTGTGTGTGTGTGTGTGTGTGTGTGTGTGTGTGTGTGTGTATGTGTTTAGGTGTGTTTTCTGTTGTTTGTTTTTTCACAAAAAATGAATTTAGAAGACAAAACTCACGAAAACAAAAATTTCTTCACATTTTCGCTTTTCTCTTTTATTACCTGGTTATGTGAAGCTCAGTACTTCCTGTTTTATGCTGCCCTTTGTTCAAAGAAACAAAATTCAAGTGTCAATCATATCTATCTGAAGTTGCTATATCTCTCAATGCTAATTGTGCTCCTTAACAGTTTACATTTTTCTATAAATTTAGAGCTCAATTGTACAGAGCTTAGAGGAAGCTGCTGCATTTTGGCTTTACAGTTATGGGCCTTCTCCTATGTCTGTCCAAACAAAGAAACACCTAGTCTGTATTCAGTTTCTACTAATTACTTTCCTCCTTCATTAAGCACACTGATAGGCCCCTCATTTCCTGCTAATGCTATGGCAATAGAAATGTATAGATAGCTCTGAAGCTCTTGCTGACAGTTTTTGAAGTATGTTAAAGGAGGCAAACAATATGCAGAAAGCACAAAGACGTGTGTAACCTGTGCATTCAGTTAGCCTCTGTGGTAAGGATAACACCCTCCCAGCAGAGATAAGGATGTAAAATGGTGTAATCACTATTAATATCTCTGTGGGCGTGTGACATAAACAAGAGCCTGTTGTTCAGGAACAGGCAAAACACCTACATTCCCTTCAAGGACACTGGGCTTTCCAGACTTAGCTCAACGGAGAACCAAACTATGTTTCAAGGTCCCAAAAAGAATAGGGGTTTTCTAGAGCAGCAGTGACTCAGTTCTGTTTGTTTCTCACTTAATTAGCATAATTCAAAATCAAGAAATAACTTAAAAAAATAGTAACATAAGACAAAATTTACAACAGTCTTTTTCGAAACTAGGAGCAGGGCAACTTTTTTTTTTTTCCAGTGTTTGGCTAAAGACAATGATTTTGTTCTCTCTGCAGGAGTGTTCACGATCTCTGTCTTTAATGTCAGTTATGGACATTTGTCTTGCAGCATCTGGCACAGTATGTTGATTATCTCCTTTGCTCTAAGAGTCAGCTTTCATTAAGCAATGTCCTCTTCTCACTTTGGTCAAGAGAAGGGGCAGAAAATCATGAGGTTGAGTATCGCTTGGAGGAAATTCAGTTCTGCCTTTCCTCTTGGAGCCTCTTAGGGGATACACACAAGGAAACAGCCTGGTTTGTCTCTTAGAGAAGTTTCTGGAGGCTAAAGGCTCCTAAAAATGTTCTCTTGTCTATATTCCTAATTAGTCCAAACTTTGGAAGTAGGTGACACACCCTTGATGACCTCCTGAAATCACAGGATTGAAGACTCAGTGTTCTGTTCAGATTTATATATTAATCAATTGGAGTATTTCTCTGGAAATAATAATGTTTAATGTTGAACGTAACTTATAATCCACTTGCCAGGTTATGATTAAAACTTTATTTAAAACTGCATGTGGTGATTCAACCATTTAATACCAGCACTAGGGAAACAGACTCAGGCACTCTCTATGATTTTGAGGCCAACTAGGTCTATATGGTTTGTTCCAGATTGGTCAGGTTAAATAGTGAAACTGTTTCAGACACAACAAAACAAAAAGTTATTCGTGTATCTCATTAAACCTTCCCAGGAAACTTGTAAAGATATAGGTCTTCTGATTTTTGTGATCAAGGAATTTGTAAATAATAGGACTTATATGAAGTCACCAGAGCCAGGGTTGGTGTTTCCACTCATGTCTTCCCATTTCCCATATTCTTGCTTTGTAGGAAGCTAAAACCCAGGCCCTTCTAAGTGCTCATTGTATCCATATTCTGTGCATGCTTTAATGATGCATTTAGAGCATAGGTCCTGAGTTAGTTATACTGGGTCCTTAAGTAAGTCAGCTGACTTCTTCAGAGTCTTTCCTGCAGAAAGCTGAGACATCACAAGCATCTGCCTCTCCTGGGACACTGCGACCACTTTCTTCAACACTGCTGCTCCTCCATCCCCACTTCCCAATTCTCATGTCCTCCAAAGAGAAAGTGTGTGTGTGTGTGTGTGTGTGTGTGTGTGTGTGTGTGTGTGTGTGTGTGTGTGTGTGTGTGTTTGAAGGCTAGAAATACTGGGATTCTCCCAGTTCAAGGGGGTAGATACAAACGAGACTAGCTGGTGGTATTGTGGAAGCATCTAGACTGCATCCTTGGAACTTTTCTTACACAGTTGAGATGATTTAATGTCTGTCAACTCCTGTCAACTCTTTCAGGTGCATGATAATGGCAGACTTGAGTGGTGACTCAGAGATATTTGGGTTAACCCAAAAATTGCATATTTGAAATATCTTAGAATGTAAGAGCACTGGCCACATAAGCCTGATGACATTCCCACATTGGATTCATGGAATCCTCTGTAGAAGAAGAGAACTAACTCCTCAAAGTAGTTCTATGATCACCATATACACCACACGGCATATATGCACTCAATTTCTCTCTCTCTCTCTGTATCTCTCTCTTTCTCTCTACCTCTCTCTCTCTGTCTCTCTCTCAAACACACATTCATACACATACACACCTATGAAACAATAATGCTCACTACAAAATTTGTTTATTCTTTAATTCTATAAAAGGAACAATTTTATGAGACAGAACCTGATCATCTAAGACACAGCAGCACAAGTCTTTTGATGAGGACATGAGTAGATTAAGAAGTGTGAGAAAAAAATGGAGATGGGAATGAAAAAGAAATAAGGAAGCCTCTGAGCAGTGATGATTCAAAGCTGGCTGGAAGTTAGTAATGGAGGCTGGAGTTATCGGGTTTCTAACTACTCTATCAGGCACAGGCTTGTCAGTGCATCTTCAGTTTCTCTTCTAGTGTCAAGCCATCCACCATTTCTCAGTACTTGGTTAACCACAGTCACTTTCTTTGAAGAATAATTTAAATTATTTTCATAAAAAACAAGCCAGTCAGTTGGAAAATCTACAATCAAATGAAAGCACAGTTTAGTGAGAGACTTGAACATATTCTGAAAAGGGTGAGTTCATGGCAGAGACATTGAAATCAACCAGGCTTTTATTTCCTCTCTTTATTCTATTGTTATTACCATTGTTTTCGTTACTATCATTGCCATTTGTATTATTATTGTCATTGTTATGATTATTGTGTTGTATGAGGTCAAGCCTTTGTCCATACCCTACCCTGAGCTGTACCCTCAATCCCAGTGAAGTGTCTAAATTCTTCAGCATGAGCAGCATTACTAGTAATGTGCACAGCAAGAGTTTTGAATGAAATGCTATGGATGCAAACCGCATCGTTCCCCTTAAGAAATAAGTGATAGTATGTTCTGGAATCATTTTGAGGGACCATGGCTCCTTGTTCCAATGTGGAAGCATTTTCATGAGGTTTTGCAGTTTTAAAAAACATAGAAAGTCATAAATCCAGACAATGTCAGCATACATTAGTGGGTATATCAGAAAGGTTGTTACAGCAAGATGGGGGACGCTTTTCTATAGTTCATCAGAGAACATTCTTAGCCTTCAGGTGGTAGAAGTTAGTGGTCAGCTATGTTCATAGATTTATCTTTTCTTAATTTTTTTCTTTTATTATTATTAATCATTCTATTCATTACAAATGATATCCCACTTCCTGGTTACCCCTCGGCCACACAGCACCATCCCACATCTGCCCTCCCACCTCCATTTTGCCTGTATGAGAGTGTACTCACACCCACCCACACTCTCCTGCACCACAGATTCAGCATCTCCCTACTCTGGGGCATCAAACCTCCCTGGGACCAAGGGCCTTCTGTCCTGTTGCTGTCGGGAAAGGCTATCCTCTGCTACATATGTATCTGGAGCCAAAGATCCCTTTAGGTACACTCCTTGGTTGGTGGCCTATACTCTGGAAGAACTGGGTGGTCAGGCCAGCCTATGTTGTTCTTCCCATGAGGTTGCAATCTGCTCCTCCACTCTTTCTGCCAGCTCACCACCAGTTTCCCTGAGTTCAGCCTGATGGTTGACTCCAAACATCTGTGTCTGCTTTGGTCAGTTGCTGGCCAGACCTCCCCAGGAACTATCACACTTGGTTCCTGTCTGCAAGTGCCTCTTGACCAGAGCAACAGTGATGGGATTGGTGTCTGCAGACATGACGTATCCCCAGGTGAGGCCATAGCTGGTTTGCCCTTCCTTAAGTCTCTGTTCCATTTTTTTATCCCTGCTCTTCAATTTGTGTTCTTTTATATCTGGGTTACCTCAACAGGATATTTTGTAGTTCCATCCATTTGACTGCAAATTTCATGAAGTCATTGTTTTAATCCCTGCATAGTAGTCCATTGGGTATATGTACCACATTTTCTGTATCCATCCTTCCATTTGGGGACATCTGGGTTGTTTTGAGCTTCTAGTTATTATAAATAAGGTGGCTTTGAACATAGTGGAGCATGTGTCCTTGTTATATTTTGGAGCATCTTCTGGGTATATGCCCAGGAGTGGTATACCTGGGTCCTTAGGTAGTATTATATCCAAATTCCTGAGGGTCTACCAGACTGATTTCCAGAGTGGTTGTACCAGTTTGAAATTCCATGAACAATGAAGGAGTGCTCTTCTTTCTCCACATTCTCACCAGCATCTGCTGTCACCTGAGTTTTTGATCTTAGCCATTCTGACTGATGTGAGGTGGAATATCAGGGTCATTTTGATTTGCATTTCCCTGATGACTAAGGATATTGAACATTTCTTTAAGTGTTTCTCAGCCATTTGAGATTCCTCAGTTAAGAATTCTCAACTTAGTTCTGTACTTCACTTTTTAATAGGGCTATTTGATTTTCTGGAGTATGCCTTGAGTTCTTTGTATATTTTGGATATTCACCCTCTATAGGATGTAGTGCTGGTAAATATCTTTTCCCAATCTGTTGGTTGCCATTTTGTCCTATTGATAATGTCCCTTGCTTTACAGAAGCTTTTTAATTTTATGAGGTCCCATTTGTTAGTTATTGATCTTAAAGCATAGGCCATTGGTATTCTGTTCAGGAAGTTTTCCTCTGCACCGAAGTATTTAAGGCTCTTCCCCACTTCCTCTTCTTTATTAGATTCAGTGCATTTGGTTTTATGTGGAGTTCCTTCATCCACTTGGAACTGAGATTTGTGCAAGGAGATAGGTATCAATCAATTTACATTCTTCTCCATGCAGACTGCCAGTTTAACCAGCACCATTTGTTGAAAATACCATCCTTTTTTTTCCCACTGAATGGTTTTAGCTCCTTTGTCAAAGATCAAGTGACTGTAGGTGTGTGGGTTCATTTCTGGGTCTTTAATTCTATTCCATTGATGTACGTGCCTGCGTATGTACCAATATTACACTGCGTTGTTGTTGTTGTTGTTGTTGTTGTTGTTGTTGTTGTTGATTTTTATCACTATTGCAGTATAGTATACCTGGAGGTCAGGGATGGTGAATCCCCCAGAAATTCTTTTATTGTTAAGAATAATTTTTGCTACCCTACGGGAGCTGGAGAGATAGCTAAGGGTTAAGAGCACTGACTTCTCTTCCAGAGGTCCTGAGTTCAATTTCCAGCAACCACATAGTGGCTCACAACCATCTGTAATGGGATCTTTTGCCCTCTTCTGGTGTATCTAAAGACAGCTACAATGTACTCATTTACAAAATAAATCTTAAAAAAAAAAAAAAACGACTGGAGAGATGGCTCAGGGGTTAAGAACACTGGTTTCTCTTCCAGAGGTCCGTAGTTCAAATCCCAGCCAACAACATGGTAGCTCATGACCAGCTGTTCACAGAGTTCATGAAGTTTTTCTCTGTTGGTCACAAGATGTTAGTTCTGACACAGGTTACTTAGAGAGCTAGAGCTAGCCTCAGGTAAGATGATTAGTCCCTATACCACAACATGACAACATTCCCAGTTCTCTGTAGTTTAAATCAGTCATTGCTGTAATAATTTCTTTCCAGGAATTCTCATCACAAACCCATGGGCAAAACTCGTAGAAGAAAAATCATCTCATCTCATTTTTATAAAATCAATTGTGAAAATTTTAATATCAGATAGACTGTACATTAAATAATTGTCATGTGATGATCTATATCAGAGTTTCTTAAATGAATATCTCCTTGAATCCCATGACTTCATGCATAAAATGTCTTTCTTAGTATATTCTAAAGTATATCTCATGTAGATTTTAAAGTAATAATAACAAAATAACATAAAACAACTAAAAAGTTCAGAAGTAGGGGATTATCTAATTAGCGATGTATATAAGTGCTTAATAAGTATATATGTCTTTAAAAATCTTGAGATCAATATCTCTAAAATGAAGAAATTATTATTTTTCAGAAAAGTATCTATCAGAAAAATAGTGTATATTGGTGTAGACGTATACAGCTATAGTTCTAAGCCAGGAAAGAGTGAGGCCAAAGGACTGTGTGTGTGAGGTCAGCATATGCTACATAGTAAGATATAATAAGTATCTCAAAACAACAACAACAAAACAAAACAGAAACTTAACACGAGAACAAAACAAATCTGAGGCCTGAGTCTTTAGCTCAGGGGGCGAGTATTTACTGAGCATGCTCATTGCCTTAAATTCAATTTCCCAGCACCAAAAAACATCAGCAGTAAAACCACTCCACATATAATGACATCAATGTTCACAGTAAATATTTGTGATTAAAAAGCTAGAAGAGTGTAATGGAAGATTTCACCAGTGGAAATGGAAGTGCTTTAAATGCTTTCCTAATACATATTTCAAGCTGTTATTAGCATAATTAAAAATCAAGAAGTAACTTTAAAAAAATCGTAAAATAAGAGAAAATTTCTGACAGCCTAGTACAAAATGAGGGGCAGAGCAGTTTCAGCCTCTTTTTCCTAGTGGTTTTGCTCAGGACACTGGTTTTGTTCCCTCTACAGGAGTACGCATCTTATCAGGCTTCAGTCAATCATGAACATTTGTTTTGCAGCCTCTGGCATAGTATGTTGCTTCTCTCCTTCGCACCAAGGCTCAGCTTTCATTAAGCTATTTCCTCTTTTCACTTTGGTCAAGAGGAGGGGCAGAAAATCGTGAGGTTGAGTATCACTCAGAGTAAATTCAGTTTTACCTTTTCTCTTGGAGCCTCTTGGGGTATAAAGACAAGTAACAGACAATTTTCCCCCAACTGAGAGATCAATTCTCTCCACCAGGGTCACTTCAGGATAGAGACACAGGTAACAGTAGCTGCTTTTATTGTTTTTCTACCAAATGATCAAATGTACTCTAGAGAATTTCATATGTTGTGACATGAGAGCGGGATTGATGGGGAAGCCCTGTTTGTTGTGTTAGATCAGGTTAATTCTGGCAGCATGTGAAGACTGTCATTCTGTACTGCTTATTTTCTTTCAGAGTATGCTGTGACTTGTATTGTGTGCTAGGAAATTCAGGAAAATGAACTATGGCGTTCATTACTGTTTAACTTTTTCAAATGTTTATATATTATTCGTCTGAAAGATGTCATTATAGGAGCCAGATAAGATAGGTCAATGTGAAAAGGTAATTTCTCTAACACCTACATGAACACGGAGTGAGAAAACTCTCATTGCAAAGTTGTCTTCTGGACACATGCACCTTTGCTTGGCCCGCTCCTCCCCAAGAGCAATAATTAAAAATAACAATTTTGTAAAAGAATTCTGTAGTGGAAGGATTCTTTTTTGGTCATGAAATAAGGCAGAGAGTAAATTATGTCAGAAAACTTCATGAATTAAAAAAAATGGACTATAGAAGAATGCTGTAACATGTTCAGCATTTTGTCCATATTATCTGCTGGCTCTCCTCTCAGGTATTAATGCACAGGTAAGGTCAGTTATAAACACTATTTACTAATACATTGATATCTATTATCACACTGTATCTTCATGGGCATTAACTCATGTCTGCTGCATAGTGACAAAATTTATTGTCATAGATCCTTTTCTTGCAATATCATATATGAGTATATTATTTGTGACATGATTATGTACATGGAATGATTAGAGATTAAAAATTCATATTGTATCCTCTGTGCCTCGGTCTGATGCTCCCTCACCCCAGCTAGCAATGCCCCCTTTCTACTTTCCTGGTTGCTGGAGTTACTAAAGTTTATAAATCATTTCTGAAGACTTTGAGTCAGGAGCCTCAGGTGAGAGAGGATATTCAGTATTACCTTTCTGGGTCTGGATTATTTCACTCAGTAGGATCTTTTCTAGTTGAACCCATTTACCAGGTCCAAGTATGGAGAGAAATGTGTAGGCTATGGCCGTGTGGAGAGGTTGGACATCTGAGCTGACTGGGACTTCAACCCAAGAGATATTTATGTGTCTTAGATCCTCTGCAGTATTCACCTTCAAATATTCTTTTCAACGTTGTGTCTGAGAAACTCTGGGAGTCATGTATAAATAAAAAGACTGAAAGAACATTAAATATTCAAGTGTTTATCAAAAATGTGTAAATAATTTTAAGGCAAGTGTTTTATTTATTCCTAAAGCCTTGACCCTTGTTATTTGAATACATTGTTTACAAGTTTTTCAATAATTTTCAGTGGTTCTAATTTTACCTAAACTTTTTACATGCTGAATATTTTATACAACCGACTGTGTCAATATCACAATGACTTGGTACATTTTTTTTCCATATTTCCTAAAAATAATTGCTGTGACAATGAGAAATTTAAAGGATTTTAATAGAAATCTGCACAGGGTTCTCTCCCGTAAGGGAAATCGGGGTCCATCCGTGTCAGGGTGTTTGCATCGTTAAGTGAGTTAGTATGATCCCAGCCTTTCCCAACCACATGTATAATCAGATCCAGGGACCTACTTAACAGTGGACATTTTAACTTTTTCTTTAGAAATCACTCAAGGACTTATTTTAACAGAGAACACACTCTACATACTCCAACAATGAGTGAGCAGGTGGTCACTCACTCAGCTGTGAGAGTTCATAAGTCTTCAGGGTTACGGAACCAAGTGAGGCCTGAGGAGAATCAAGGGCCTAGAGAAGGGGGTCACAGAGGTAAGTGTTTTAGTTGTCTAAAATCACATGTTTCTTTTTACTCCTTTTAAAGTTTAAAAATTAGATATATCCCACTAGCTTCTATGGAAAACTGTAATATTCCATTTCATCTGGTCCTGGTTTTGCACAAGGGTGGGAGGGAAGAAAAGAGTTTTAGTCGGTACAAAATTGTTCAAAACTAAGTTTAAAAAACAAAGCAATCAAACTTTAAAATTAAAAAAGAAAAAATTATAACCTTACTTCTACTTTTTAGTTGCTAGCTAGTTACAAAAAAAACCCAGATGAGCAGAGTAGAACAATGAGGATTTATACAAAAAAAAATTCTTGAAAATAAACAAATGAGAAACCATTGGGATTTTTTTCTTATTATTATTTAGTCTCTGCAAGAAGAATTCTGAAACGTTGAAAACTAAAAGAGAAACTAGAGACTGAAAAAAACACCAAATATTCTAGAGAAACAAACTCCTAAGGAAATGAAGCTTGTGCATTAGGAACAATACTTTCATTCTAGAAGAAAGTGTTTTAATTGTCATAAATATCCCCAACATCTAATGCAACATGGTAAAAACAGTTGTCCATCAGAAGAGGAAATCTCCTCCTGGAAATAAAGTTGCAGGGGAAGGAAGAGTGATGACAGGTTAGCGGGGCTAGAAATGAGCAAATCCCAGTGAGTTCCTGATAACATCAAGGAATACTTTTGTTTATTAATAAATAAGCAGATATATCACTTTTTATTCTCTTTTTAGTTACTCTGTACACACTGTTACAGATGTGTCCCAAGCTGAGATCTTTCTCTTCTTTGACAGAGTGGTAATCAGAGGTATGAGTTTCAGATTCCAAATGCCTTAGATACACCAAAATGTTCAGCATTATATAGAGCAAAATCAAACTTGCAGGGAAGACGAAATAGTTGACTTATAGGCCCTTTCAATGATGGGGCTGAACACAGGTCAGTCACAGAGTCGCTGTGGTTCCCTACCAGTTCTCAAGAACATCCATCCGTCTTTCCTTCCTCTCCATCCTCAGTTATCTTTCTTGATGGACTGCATGCTCAAGTTTGGTATCTTGTACTTAGATTGTATTTATGCTTCCAATGTCTTCTGTAGAATGTACTCTTATTCTTTTAGTACTGAGTGAGGGCACATGTCTGTCATCCAGCTCCTTTTAAGCTGAGTTAGGAAGATTCACAATGTAAGGCTAAAGCAGAAATAAGTTCAAAATTTTGTAAAACTTCACACATGTAGGATTTCTACAGTCAGTGCATTTTAGGTAGAAATGTACAATTTGAGAGCATATTTTTGGTAAGTTTGTATCATCAACTTGTGCAAAATTTCCCCTTGTTTCCATGCTACAGAAAATTGTAATTAGTATTGAGATGTGCTCTTTTCAAGGTGATGATATTCTTGCTTTGTTTTGTTGATTTAAGAATGTTCTGTCCCCTGGCACCTCATTGTGATAGTTGTCGAAATCCTCAGTTCTCTTCTGCTGGTTACTATTGCAGTGTTGGTGGCAAACAGTGAGTAATTGAGATACATTATGTTTGACGTTTTGCCCAAACAATAGCTTTAAACATAAACTATGGAGTTATACACTCTGTCCATTGTCCTGCCTATCATCAGGTGATGAGCCAGAATCTTTGGACATTAATTATTTTTTCTGACACACTGCAGAGTCTGTTCTCTTTCACACCTAATGTGTTAGCTCTGGGGCTGTTTGGAGTTTCCCTTTTCTGTCACATTTTTGGTTATGCTCCTTCTGAGGACTTGGAGATAGTCTGCTTTTTGATCTCAGGTGATTGTTAATCTTACATGAACATTTTGTGAGAAACAGCTATGCAAAGAATCAGTGTCTTTCTTTTCCTATTTCCTCTATGTATATTGAGGTCATGCTTAAGTAAAAAGACTTCATATATACAGAGAAACTAAAGGCTAACGTTCATTGGATTCCTCCACATTTACAGAGGAAATCACTTTTAGGCTGTGCTAAAACACAGCTATGCATGTGGATATATTGCATTGCATATGCTCCAATATGAATTGTGCCATTTCTTAACTTTTTTTAGTTGTTATTTTCACAGTGTGTTAACTAGTCTCTGAAAATTTTTTTAGGTTATTATTTGTAAATTTATCCCTTAAAAAATGAAGTGATTGGAAGTTACTTCCACCATAATTTTTTTCAGTTGTATTATTTATTTTTAAGTCAATTTACCTTAGAGAAAAATTGATCTATCTGTCTCTATAGTGAGTTAATTGAAATGCTAACATATAAATGTTAAAGTATGAACAAAAGTAATGATATGTATTGACTGTTAGGATGAAGCTTTTTCTCTAGTCTTAAATTTTAATATGTACTCCTTATAAGCATTTTTGATATTATATCTGTGACTAATTTAGTTTTTCAATATTGCCAAGAAAAACATGAACTGCAGGAAACTTTAAACCACCAACACAACTGCAGTACCATGCAAAGTGACATCGACTTAAAGGAAGAAATGCTGAGAAATAAGTCTGTAGAGTGTAGACGAAGCAACGATCTTGTAGAATCCCTCCTAAGAGAACAGAACAGATGGTACAGCAAAACCAAGACTGTCTTAAAGTCCTCACAGCACACAGGTATGTGGTGGGGGAGGAATGTGAGACAGATTTGCATTATTATCTATTGTTTCTTCTCTGGAAGCTTTGAAGTTCAACCAGCAGCTTTCGATGATGCTGGTGATCCTTGTGTTAATTATTTGGGGGCTCCTTATTTCATGTAGGGTCCTGGAAACCCAGAAATCCCTGTTTGGATTAGGAGAATCTTAGAGTTTCTAGAAGTCAGTGTCTTTTTTGGCATTCCTACTGCTCCCTGGGGATGGAATTACAAATCAGTGACCCTGAGAATTTTGACTGTTTTGTACTATGGGAAAATCTGAATCTCGAACTTTGTTGCTGACAGAACATGGAAATTTTTAGTAAGAGTGTATTTATCAATTATTTGTGCTAAAATGGACTTAGAGCATTTACATAGATGCAGTTATAAAAATAATTTTGTCTGTCTTTCTGTCGGTGTCTGTCTCTCTGTGTCTCTGTGCCTCTGTCTCTCTGCATCTCTGTCTCTCTCTGTCTCTCTGTCTGTCTCTCTCTTTCTCTCTCTCTCTCTCTCTCTCTCTCTCTC
>CM052700.1:16666162-16683372 GCA_028551405.1 Uromys caudimaculatus
AAGATGCAATAGAAGAAATTGATATATCAGTTAATGAAAATGCTAAATCTAGATATTCCTGCCTTAAGCAGGAAGATTGTGAGTTCAAGGCCAGCCTTGGTTACATAGTAAGACTTGGTCTAAGAAACACAGTCACAAATCAAGACATGATCCCAATATCTCAGAAAACCTAAGACTTTTATTTTAAATTACTTATTGAACTGACATAAGTTTTGATTTAAATGTGCTACTAGTAAGAATTCACTATAGAAAATGAACATAGTGGGCCAGAGGGTTGGGGGGAGGACAGGAAAGCAGATAATGACACAGGAATGCTGCTAACTTTTCCTGCGTGTTCTCTCACCCAACAGAAATTTCATCATAATGTCTGTTGTTTCATTTACAGAAGTTCCTTCAGCTCCAAGTTATTCCAGGTACTTACTGGATTGGATTGTCATATGATAATAAACAAAAGGATTGGGCATGGATTGGCGGTGGCCCATCTAAACTGTGAGTTTCCAGAATCTTTGAGACTCTAACAGTGGTGCGGGAATTGGGAGGATTGTGTGCAAAGGCTTTTCTCTCATTTCCCATGGCTTTCCTCATTTTCTATGGAGCTCATGGGTAAGGACAAGTTGTATAAGGCAGTGTCTGAGCAAGTGTTACAGACAGAAAATGTATGGTCTAGGAGCTGACCAAAAGTGGCTTAATACTGCATACATCTCAGGATCGTGTCTAACCCCACCACGGTATTTCATTTATTTATATTTCAAATGTTATCCCCTTTTCTGGTTTCTGCTTCTGACACTCCCTATCCCTTCTCCCCTCCCCTTGCTTCTATGTGGGTGCTCCCCCACCCACCACCCACTCCTGCCTCCCCACTCTGGCATTTCCCTTCACGGGCATTGAGCGTTCTCAGGACCAAGGGCCTCTCCTCCCATTGATTGCCTGACATGTCATCTTCTGCTATATATGCAGCTGGAGTTGTGGCTTACTTCATGTGTATCCTTTGGTTGGTGATTTAGTCCCTGAGAGGTCTGGGGGGGATCTGGTTGGTTGATATTGTTGTTCTTCCTATGGTGTTGCAAGCATCTTCAGCTCCTGCAGTCCTTTCTCTAATGCCTTCATTGGGGACCCTGTGCTCAGTCCAATGGTTGGCTGTGAGCATCCACCTCTTTATTTGTCAGGCTCTGGCAGAGCCTCTCAGGAGACAGTTATATCAGGCTCCTATAAGCAAGCACTTCTTGGCATCTAAATTATGTGTGTGTTTGGTGTCTGCAAAGGGAACCAGAATGTCAACAACTTAAGATGGTTTGAAGTGACTGAATGATCATGACAGATACAATGAGTGTGAGTCTCTCAGACATTCATGTGACATATTTGCTGTTGTTAGCTTATATAATTATTGGTTATTTTAAATATAAGAACGTGTTTATATGCATATGGTAACACTTAAAGTTAGGTGCCAGAGGGAGAGATAATGCCTCCATCCAGGTTAAGAGTTTTTTGTGGACATTGTTAGTACAGGTCTAGGTGAGCACTAGTATGAGAGTAAAATTAAGAGCTCATGATGCAGAATATGTGCTTCATGTGTATCTGTGAATAGTTAGCATCTGTTGTATCCCTGTCTTCTTTGCCCATGTTCAGCTTACATCCTTCATTGATTGCCCCGATAAGGATATCTCATGCCTGGCTGATGTGTCCACTCATTCCTACTGCAGCTCCCATTTCCTGTCCGTATTCATGGCCACATGGCTTTCATTTATCTTCCTTTTCTGTTCCTAAGGTAAATAGAAATACTCTGTTTCTTCCTGGTTTTAATCCAAAGAGAAAGAAAGGTAATCATTTGTTAAAGTTTTATCCCTACCATTTCTGCTCTAAGGAATTTGGTGGTATTCTTAGACATAGATTTTTACTAGGATAACCTGGTTCAAATTCACTGTATTTCCCAAACATGCTTTGAATTCTTGAACTTCATGGATTCATTATTTAGTATTTAAATGACCATTACACATAAATAAACTGTTCTTCTTGCTCTGACATTTAGGAGAAAGACAGACTGCCAGTCTATGATGATCTTTTGAAGGTTCAGCTCTGCTGCAGCCAAAGCCTGTATAGGAATGTCCTTACTGAGCATTCGTAAATGCATCGAGTGAGGTTTTAATTATTAGTTATTATTTGATTAAGGCCTCGCTCTATAGCCTAGTCTGACCTGATTATAATCTTCCTACTTTAGCCTGCCTCGCCTTTCCTAGTGCCTTATTGTTTAGTCTACATTTTAAAGTACTTTTCCCCAAGAATGTAGTTGCAGCACTTGCAGGGAAGTCTGTGAATCACCATGCTTCAGTGAAGTCCCATTGTCTCTAGGGCAGGGAAGCAAGAACAACAGCAGCAGTTACAAACCCTCTACTGTGACTGTATTCCAAACTTCCCATTTCCTCTAAAAATGAGCTATATACTACCTTGTCTTGTGAGCTATGTAATGCATTTCTTCTTTTTATCTGTTGTTTTTGCAAAGAATATCAGAGAAAATCAACTTTGATATAAAATTATCCATTAGAAATATTGAAAAATATGTTTACTTGTTCATGAAATATTAACAATGCAGTGTATATGAAGACTTAAGTTGTGAACAAAAGACAATTTTTATTTTTCATTGATATTTCATTTAATTTTTGGGTCATGTACATGTGAATTTTAGAGCACAAGTGCAGCTGGAAAAAAACCTGAAGGAGTTATTTCTCTACTACTTTGTGAGGTCTGAAGTCTGACTATATATTGTCAGGTTTGGTGAGGCACGTTACTGGCCCAAGACCTTTTTTTAAAAATGAGTTTAGAGAAAATTAACAGTTTTCATTGGTACACTTATGATTAAGTGTATATTCTGTACATTTTGGTCAATAAATATTGGGGTTTTTTTGTTTTTTTTTTTTTGTTTTTTTTTTTTTTTTGGTTTTTTTCAAGACAGGGTTTCTCTGTGTAACCCTGGCTGTCCTGGAACTCACTCTGTAGACCAGGTTGGCCTTGAACTCAGAAATCCGCCTGCCTCTGCCTCCCAAGTGCTGGGATTAAAGGTGTGCGCCACCACTGCCTGGCTTAAATATTGTTTTTAAAACCTTGTGCTAAGCCAATATTAGATTATAAGAATTTGAGTATATAAAGATATTGTTATGGGCTTCTATTTGTTAGTTAGTTGGTTGTTTTTTGTTAATTTTTGGTCATAGGAGAATTTATGCCTTTGGAATGCATTTATTGCTGTAAAATATATGTTTAGAATTGATCAATAGTTGCGTAACTAGTTCAAGAAACTCATTCAAACTTCCATACTCTACATTATGTCCTCATTCACTCTCTATCTCTCTCAGATTCATTTCATGAAGGCTGAAATCTCACAGTAGTATTCGCTGCAGCCAGCTGGTTGTGATAGCACAAGACTCACTGTCTTATGGGTTCATGAGTTTAGGGGACAGCTTAGGCTTCACAGTATGTTTGACATCACTGTGTGATACAGAGTGAGGCTCTGTCTTATGAAGCCTAACAATAATAATGATAATGATAATAATATGAAGCTATCCAGAAATACTTTCTTGGATGAAACAATTTCCTTTATAGCATCATAATAAACCTTAAAAATTCAGTATGGACCTTGTAATATGTGTTAATCCATAACCCATATTCATAACTGTCAGTGTTATGGACCATGTCACTGTCAAAATTTCCTCGTGTTCAGGATCATGCAGTGCATTCACTGTAATGTCCTTTAATTCAGAAATGATTTGGATCATTTTTTCTTTGCTCATTTTTTTGACAGTTACATTTCAAAAAAATCAAGTCTTGAAGTTGGGGTCTGCATGTAATAAAATGCACCCACTGCATGTTATGAGATGTTTGAATTTTAACAAATATTTACACCTTTTCAAGCACCATTGTGCAAACTAGTTTTAAGGGAACTGAGAGAAGCTAGTGTCCTGTGAGAGGAGGGAATCTTAATTGAGAAAGTGCCTCAATAAGATGTGACTGTAAGGCAGCCTGTAGGGCCTTTTCTTAGTTACTGATGTAGGAGAGCCCAGCCTATTATGGGTATCACCCCTGGGATGGTGGTGTTGGCTGCACTAAGAAAATAGGTTGAGCAAATTTTGGGGAGCAAGACAGTAAGTTGCACTCCTTCCTGACATCTGCATGAGATTGTGCTACCCAGCTCCTGCCCGGCTTGGCTCTTCCCTGACTTCCTTCCATTATGGATGGTAATGTGGGAGTTTAAGCAAAATAACTCTGTCCTTCCCAAGTTGCTTTGGCCCTGGGGTTTTATCACAGCATAGAAAACCATCAAACTAAAGCATCAGTTTTGCGACACTCTAAAGTTCTTTTCTGA
The DNA here is from genome assembly GCA_028551405.1 of Uromys caudimaculatus. Lineage (NCBI taxonomy): Eukaryota > Metazoa > Chordata > Mammalia > Rodentia > Muridae > Uromys > Uromys caudimaculatus. The sequence continues at coordinate 16,670,514 of CM052700.1, forward strand.
ACCTTGTTCCACACCTGGCCCTGTGCAAGCAGACATGTGCTCTCTTGTACTATAAATGGTTTTGACCTAGTGCAGAGTGGCTTGTTCTGTGTACAGATTTGTGATTGGCTCTGTGTTTCCCTGCATCTTTCCCTATTATTGTCATTATGATGTTTTCACTAACTCAAGCTGTTTTCTTAGATCAGTGTTTCATTCTCCTTCTTACAAAACACTTTTGCACTGCCGAAATATTCCACAGTATTTCTCCATTCACTTATGAACATATGTGTTTGCAAATTTTGACAGTTTTGAATGTTGTCATGCAACTTAATGTGCAAGTCACTGAGTAAACGTACATTTTATTTTTTTATTAATTATCTTTTGTGAACTGCTGTCTGATGGGTTCTTTCTTCCTTTTGCCTATATTCAACATTCACACATGATTATTTGTCTGTGCTTATGATAATGTCTTATGGCTGTCTAGTGTGCATATCCATCCCTATTGTAGTTTACCTGTTTTGTCTATGCTCCGAACAACATTTGGTTTAATATATGTTATTTGTTAAAAATTCCTAAATATGTTAAACATGAATATTCCATTCCTCCTCACTGTAATGCTGAAGTTCAAACACTGTGACATATTTTGCTAAAGACTGATCCCTTCTAAGTTTCAGTGCCCTGTATTTAGGTTGTATTTCATTCATTTTTCTTCTTTGACAGAATCTCATTAACTGAGTCCAGCCTCAAACTCACTACGTATTGAAGGTTAGCATTAAGGTTGGATCCTCCTACTTTCTTCTCCCAAACCCTAGGAATACAATTGTATCTCACTAGGCCTGGATGTATTTAATATTGGGACTCTCCATTCTGAGTGCATTCTTTAGTCAGATTTCTCTATTGGGGATAAAACTGGCTGCAGTACTTCTCTGAAAAACTGAGGGTTGGTCCAACGCCTGCTAATATCTCAGCCTGAGTAGAAATCAGACATATGCTGGTTTATTTAAGAAAATCATAATTTAAATAATTACTACTGTGTCAGCCTATGTGCTAATTTGCTCTGTTTTTATTTATTTATTTTTTCTCTTATTGGATATTTTCTTTATTTACATTTCAGATGTTATCTCTTTCCCCAGGTTCCCCTCCAGAAAACCCTATCCCACTCCTCTTCCCCCTACTTCTATGAGGGTTCTCCCCCTCCCCATGACTCCCACTTAGCTCTGTACACTATTTTTTAATAGAATAATTTAATTCTCTGGAGTTTAACTTCTTGAGTTCTTTGTATATATTAGATATTGGCCCTCTATCAGATGCAGGTTTGGTAAAGATCTTTTCCCAATCTGTTGGTTGCCATTTTATCGTATTGACAGTGTCCTTTGCTTACAGAAGGTTTGCAATTTTATGACGTCCCATTTGTGGATTCTTGATCTTAGAGCATAAGCCATTGGTGTTCTGTTCAGGAAAATTTCCCCTCTGCTCATGTCTTAGAGACTCTTCCTCACTTTGTCTTCAATTAGTTTCAGTGTATCAATTAATTTTTTTATTTTGCAACATGTATCTTTTTCTTTTTACAGAAGGATATTTATGGCCTTTAATATACCATTCTGCAGATTACCATGTTTCTGTGAAGGCCCATTAGCTAGAAAATGTGAAAGGAAAGAGGAGAGCACAGTCCAAAACATTGGTTACAAACCTGCATCTGTGATTATATTTCAATTCTTCCCTTTCTCTTTACAACAGGAGCATATAAGACTGTGTTCTGTGTGTCACACACATCTATTTTTACTTTTAACTTAGCATATTTATCAAGAAGAATAAAGTGGGAGAGCAGGTTCAGTATAAAATAAGTCCTTGAAAATATTGAAAATCAGTTTTCCTTGCTGACCAAAAATTGCAAGTGTGAAATAAGATGGAGATTTTTTTGTGACAAAGAGACCATTTCTTTTTAATGAGGTTAGACAAGAGAACACACTTTAGTGATCAACTTATGATTAGTAGTTACATATTCTGTTTACTTTGGCAAATAGAATTTTTAAAATCATGATTTATTTCTGTGAATATTCAAAATTCACCAGTTGCACATTGTTGTTTTTGTTCATCAGTGACTTGAACATAAGGAAATTTGACGCAAAGGGTGGAGGATGTGTGTTCTTATCTAAAACAAGAGTAAACAGTATTGACTGTGGTTATTCGTATAGATGTATTTGTGGGAAGAGACTGGATAAATTCCCTGATTGACTCTCCAATGAGTGTTAAAGGTAAAAAATGAAATGTTCTGATTCTAATTTCTTTACAATAGTAATTCATGACTCCTTACAAACAAGTGTTTTGATCATGGACTTAGTCTGCAGTACAAACAGAGAGACAATCTGGAAGATACTGGGAATATTTTCTGAAATCTGACTTGACAGAGCAGAAGAAATCTTCCTTCCTGGTGGAGACAGCACAAATCTCCTCTGGTGCATGGACAGGCCTTGCCCCACAGCTTAAAGGAATGTGTTCTATTTGATTGCATCAACTCCCATAGAACTCAATAAAGAACCATAAGAAACAGCCTTAGTATTTCATTATATGTAGAATAAATCATCTTAATTGAAAGCACAATTAAGAGCTATAATATAGCTCTTTGCCCACCCAACTTCCTGCCTGCTGAGTCCTGTGGAGCAAACCGATCTGTACTGGTCAGCCTGCTAGGCAAGGGGGACCTCCATTCCCTACCTATCTGCCTGTGCACTTTCATCAGATCTGTGACTGTTGAAAAGATCTGCTCATCCAATACAGACCTACATTCTGCAGATCCAGAATCATACAACCCAGGGATACCCATCAGATGCCTGCCACATCAGGAACATTTTTTTTGCATGATGGAATAGAAACAATAAAGAGAGTTAGAAATAGAAGCAGTAAAGAAAGCAAGCTTAGGGAATGGTGGAGATAGAAAACCTAGGGAAGAGAACAGGAACAACAGATACAAGTATCACCAACAGAGTACAAGAAGGAAATGGATGAGAGAATCTCAGGTGTTGAAAATACAGAGAAGATAACGATATATCAATCAAAGAAAAAGTTAACTGTAAAAATTTTCTAACACAAAATATCTGGGAAATCTGGATTACCATGGAAAGAACTAACCTGAGAATAATAGGAATAGAAGAAAATTAAGTGTCACAGCTTCAAGGCCCAGAAAATATTTTCAACCAATCATAGATAAAAAAATTCCCAACCTAAAGAAAGAGATAGCTGTAAATATACAAATGCCTATAGAACCTTAATTAGACTGGACCAGAAAATATCATCCTCATCCCACATAATAATCAAAACACAAAATCTACAGAACAAAGAAAGATTATAAAAAAAGGAAGGTGACAGGGACACATAACATAAATGGCAGACATTCTATAATTACAACCAACTTTTGAATAAGGCCTCTAAAAGCTAGAAGGGCCTGGATATGCTGCAACCTCTAAAAATCCACAGATCCCAACCTAGACTTTAATACCCAGCAAAACTCTCAATCACCATAGATGGAGAAAACAAGACAAATCTAAATTTAAAGAGTATCTAGCCACAAATCATGCCTTATAGAAAATACTAGAAGGAAAACTCCAACCCAATGAGGATAATTATATCCAAGAAAAGATAGGAAATAAGTAACTCCATACCTGCCAAACAAGGGAAGGGAACACACACACACACACACACACACACACACACACACACACACACACAGATAGAGAGAGAGAGAGAGAGAGAGAGAGAGAGAGAAAGAGAGAGAGAGAGAGAGAAAGAGAGAGAGAGAGACTTTCCCACCCACCCACGCACACAAACACACACACACACACACACACACACACACACACACACACATACACACATACACGTAGAAAACACAAGGGTAACCACATTAAAAAAGAAACACTTCCAAAGTTTAAATCCACATCAAACCCCACATATTAATAGTAGAGACTTCAACACCTGACTCTCACTAATTGACAGGTCATTCAGACAAAAAAATAAACAGAGAAAAATGAAACTAACAGACATTATTAATGAAATGGACCTAACAGAAATCTATATAATATTTCACCCAAACAAAAATAAAATGGCTTCTTCTCAGTACCCCATAAATCCTTCTCCAAAATTGACCATATAGTAAATCAGAAAGCAAGCCTCAACCAAAGAAAAAAATTGAAATAGTGATTTATGTATCATCAGAGCACCATGAATTAAAGAGGAACTTCAACAGTAGAAACACCAGAAAGCATAAACACTCATGGAAGTTGAACAACTCTCTTCTCAGTGAACTCTGAGTCAGAAAATAAAGGAAAAAAGAAATTAAAGACTTTCTAAAATTCGATGGAAGTGAAGGCACAACATTCTCGAATTTATGGGACAAAATGAAAGCAGTGATAGAGGAAAGTTCATAATACTGAGGGCCTCCGTAAAGAAATTAGAAAGTTCTCTTACCAGCACATTAAAAGTACACCTGAAAGCTAACCAAAAGACAGAGAGACAGATTCTAAATCAACAAAATCAGATCAGTAAATGGAGACATAATAAGAGACATTGAAGAAATTCAAAGAATCATTATGTCTTACTTCAAAAGCATGTACTATAGAAAATTGGAAAATCTTAAGATTTTCTAGAAAGATACCACTTAAGTAAAGATCAGGTAAACTATTTAAACAACGCTATAACCACTAAAGAAATAAAAGCAGTGATTAAAGGTCTCCCAACTAATATAGCCCTAAACCAGATGGTTTTAGTTCTTCATGTTAATGAGGTACGGAGATAACCCCCTATCATTCAGCCTGTGAACTTCTTATCTTCCTGGGCATTCCTTCCCACAAAGGTATTTAATTCTTGGTTCACCAGGGTTCCTTCTGTTCTGCGCAAGTACCCTGAGCAGACCTTGTATGCTAGCTCTGCAGAGTCCCACAACACCCAGAAAAATCTTAACTCCCAGACTCTCGAACATGCCAAGGATCATAGGATCATAGGTGAGGAGGCCACAACATCTTCCCTATCACTGGGAGTAACTAGGACCAGCAGGATCCAGGGATGCAGGAACACTGCCTGGTGGCCAGTGGCACAGGTTCCTTCTGGTCTGAGCAGGTACCCTGAGCAGACCTTGGGCACTAGCTCCACACCCTGTCCCATAATATCCAGAGGAAGCTCGATTCCCAGGTGCTCTAACATGCCCAGGATCATAGGATCACAGGATCTCAAGAGCTTGTTCACACCAAGATCTCAGGAACCAAGAGGCAGCTTGATTCCCAGGAGCTCTGACACAACTAGGATATCAGGTTCATGGGATCCCAGAATCACAAAATGACAGAGACAGCTTGACTCTGAGGAGTTCTGACACAACCAGGATCACAGGAGGGACAGGCTCCAGTCAGATACAGCAAAGGCAGGTAGCACTAGATATAACCAGATGTCAAGAGGCAAGCATAAGAACACAAGCAACAGAAACCAAGGTCACTTGGCACCATCAGAACCCAGTTCTCCCACCATAACAAGTCCTGGATACATCATCACACCAGAAAAGCAAGATTCAGATCTAAAATCACTTCTCATGAGGATGATAGAGGACTTTAAGAAGAACATAAATAACTCCCTTAAAGAAATACAGGAGAACACAGGTAAACAGGTAGAAGCCCTTAAAGAGGAAACACCAAATCTCTTAAAGAATTATAGGAAAACACAACTACAGGTAAAGGAATTGAACAAAACCATCCAGGATCTAAAAATGGAAATAGAAACAATAAAGAAATCACAAAAGGAGACAACAGTAGAGAAAGAAAATCTAGGAAAGAGAGCAGGAGTCATAGATGCAAGGATCACCAACAGAATACAAGAGATAGAAGAGAGAATCTCAGGTGCAGAAGATACCATAGAAAACATTGACACAACAAAAAGCTCCTAACCCAAAACAGCCAGGAAATCCAGAGCACAATGAGAAGACCAAACCTATGGATGATAGGTATAGATGAGATTGAAGATTCCCAACTTAAAGGGCCAGTAAATATCTTTAACAAAATTATACAAAAAAATTTCTGTAACCTAAAGAAAGAGATGGACATGAACATACAAGAAGCCTACAGAACTCCAAATAGACTGGACCAGAAAAGAAATTACCCCCATAACATAATAATAAAACACCAAATGCTCAAAACAAAGGAAGAATATTAAAAGCAGTAAGGGAAAATGGTCAAGTAACGTATAAATGCAGACCTATCAGAATTACACCAGACTTCTCACCAGAGACTATGAAAGCTAGAAGATCCTGGGCAGATGTCATACAGACTCTAAGAGAACACAAATGCCAGCCCAGGCTACTATACCCAGCAAAACTCTCAATTACCATAGATGGAGAAACCAAGATACTCCATGACAAAATGAAATTTACACAATATCTTTCCACAAATCCAGCCCTACAAAGGATAAAGATAAAAAACAAAACACAAGGAGGGAAACTACACCCTAGAAAAAGCAAGAAAGTAATCTTTCAACAAACTCAAAGAAGATAGCCACACAAACATAATACAACCTCTAACAACAAACATAACAGGAAACAACAATCACTATTCCTTAATATCTCTTAACATCAATGGACTCAATATCCCAATAAAAAGACATAGACTAAAAAAGAGACTGTATACGTGAATAAGACCCAGCATTTTCCTGCATACAGGAAACACACCTCAGTGACAAAGAGAGACACTACCTCAGAGGGAAAGGGTGGAAAAAAAAATTCCAAGCAAATGGTTCAAAGAAAAATGCTGGAGTAGCTATTGTAATATAGAATAAAATCGACTTTTAACCAAAAGTTATTTAAAAAGATAAGGAAGTTCCCTTCATGTTCATCAAAGGAAATATCTACCACGATGAACTCTCAATTCTGAACATCTATGCTCCAAATTCAAGGGCACCCACATTCATAAAAGAAAGTTTACTAAAGCTCAAAGAACACATTGCACCTACACAATAATAGTGGGAGACTTCAACACCCTTGAAAACTGCTTCTACTGAGATAAGCTAAATTTGACTCCATTTTTGGTTGCATACCATACCTCCCTGTGTAACTCTAGATAATAAACACATAGTACTTCCAGTGTGCTGCATCTTGCTTATCAGAGAGCCCAGACCACCTCATCATAGCTTTTCTGTATCCATCCATATCTCTGTCTTTTCTTAATTTGCTTACTGCCCCAGTTAGGTCTATCCCTTCATCCATGCAGAGTGTAGGCTGAGAACTATTATCCACTTGTTCTTATGTGCTTAAATAATGGGAAAGAAAAAAATGAAAACAGGGATTACCCCTCTTTCCTGCATTTGTCAATAGTCAATAGTTTCTAAGCAGAGGCTAATGTCCCATGAATCTTTTCCCTACACAAGAATGAATGTTGAAAAAATGAAACGTGTGCAGTCTCAGTACTGATAGCTGTAGTTGAACAGTGGCACCTTTTGATGGTTGATGACAGTTTCAGGAGTCACAACCCATTAAAGCAAACTTCCAGTGCAAGATGTTGGTCAGGAAGTTCCCACAGGATATTGCTTTTGCTTTGGTTTCTAACCAGAACAGTATTATAAAATTCTATTGATTAACATCTTGTTTACAGCACATAGAAAAAACAATTTGGAACACACCAAGAAGCTTTTTGGCTGCTGACTTGTGTATGGTGAGATAGAAAATACCATATAGGCTAAGGGGGGAGAAATCTACTAACATTCTCATACAGCTGTTAATGATGGGGGCTAGAATACCAGCCTGCCAGTCAAGATGCATCCCCTTGTGCAAATTATATTGTGACTTTTATGGAAGTGAAACCTGACTATTCGATTGCATTTTAGGCCCACTACACAGAAGTTTCATGTCTGATATTGTGAATCTGTCAAAATGCATGGATTGACTTTGTGGGTTAAAGAAAATAAGTGTTTATTCTCTAACTGTGTGGTGATCACATGTTGCTTGTTTGTTTCTTTTTGCATTTTGGGGCCAGGATTTCATAGGGCAGCCTATGTTCAAACTCACTTTACAGAGGAGAATGTCTGTGACTTGCTGATCCTCCTTCACTGACTTTCTGAGTGCCAAGGTTGCAGATATGCACCCAAACTCTACCCTATAAGCCAGATGTGTGGCTGTTAGATCTGGTTTGGGATTGACCATAGCCATCACGTGAAGCAGAGAAGCTGTGATCACCCCTGAAGACTCTCATGACATCTTTCACACTGGCTTTCCTTGTGGGGAGAGAGTAGGGAGGCTTAAGTAGGAATCATGTACGCTGAAGACACCTTTGGTAGACCCATCTCCAATAATAAGCAACATCAGGCTTTGGAGAAGACTCTTGAGAAAAACTTACCTATATGCTGCCAGTAGTACAGCTTTTCCAGGACTGCTCGTGCAGCTTAAATGTGCTTATTTTTCCCCATTTTTTACAATGCTATTGGAGACAGGGTTTCACTGTGTAGCACTTGTTGGCTTGGTACTTGCTATGCAGAGAAGTGTGAGTGCCCAGGTCCTCTGGGTCCATAAGTTCATAGGTGACTTTCAGAAGCCAGATACTACTACAGAACATGAATTGACATAACTGGATTTTGGTTTTGCTTAGAAATATTTCTTCTAGGTCATGCAGTGTCTGTCCTCTAATAAGAACATGTGTAACACAGTTTTAATCAAACAGCAGCCACAACCAAGAACTTTGACTTTCTAAAAACTACTTGGAATTTTAAATTATTGGGAATATTTTTTTTTACAGATTTTACTTTTTAGAAGTTGTAATGTGTGCCACCCATGTATCTGTAGGATTAACAGTGAAAATGGCCATTTTACCAAAAGCAATTGGCAGATTGAATGCAATGCCCATCAAAATTCCAACACAATTATTTATAGACCTTGAAAAGAGATACTCTCAATTTCACTTGGAGAAACAAAAGACCCATAAAGTACACGAATGCTAAAATAATCCTGTAAAATAAAACCTACACTCGCTATAATTTTAACAGTAGGTGAATCACAATAGAATTATTTCCATAGACATTGTGGCTGGTGTCACAAAACTTGGTGTCTCAAAACTTCGTGTAGTTCCATAGTCTGTCTCCCAATGGAAGAGCAGACATTGCAGCTGTTGCTCACTCCATAAGGCTGGGTGCCTCAGTAATCCCAGTGTGGCACTGAAAACCGTTGGAATTACTGGAGAGCAGCTGTTTCTTAGTCCATGATGGAAACCGGGAAATGCTGGCTCTAATTTCAGCTCATTCTAATTTGTGGTGATTTAAAATGGAAACTAACAATAAATAAATGTCATTAGACTAAAAATTCACTGAGATGTTAAATGTGTGTTCTGGGAATCAAAACTGGGTTCTATGGAGGAGTAGCCAGTAGCAATATAGCTATTACGTATTATTGTTAGGACTATGAATGATAGCTGAGATTGTTTGAAAATTGTGCTGTTAGACTCCTTTATCTTTATTTAAAATGAGTGAGAGCTGTTACAAATGGCTAAGGTATAAGTGGAACCATAGATTGGTCTGTTTTAATAGTGGGATCCCTAGGCATATTGGATAATGATCAAAGATAAAACTCATCAAAGTAAGAGAAGTAATCACACAATATAAGTAAAAGAATGATACAAAACCTTGATATGTTGGATCACCCTGTAATCTCAGAACTCAGAAGTTTGAGGGAGTAAGATCAAGGGTTTCAGGGATTTCTCATTTACGTAGTCATTCTAGCAATCCTCAACTACATCAGACCATGCACCAGAAAAAAAAATCACTTAGAAGAAAGAGTGCTTTAAGGAGGATAAACTGAGCCTGCGGACTTCAGAAAGGATATAGTGGAGTTTGATTAGAGTCTCTGCTCAGAAATATGACACCGAGAGAACAGGGACTGAAGTGGCAATGTTCTTAGTGATGGATTGTTGGCTGTCTTCTCCAAAAGTGACTTGTATCCCTGGTTATTGAAGAACTCAGATATACACAGGAAAACCTTGTGGGGGCCCCTTTTATCATGCTTACTACATTCCTGAATCATCTTTCTCATTTCCTCTCTCTCAGTGATTGAGCCTATCAAGGATTGTGTAGGTAGACCGATAAGGCAGAGTATTAAAATAGCTGTGAGTATAAATTCCCAGGGTGGATAGAAGCAAAGGAAATCTCAAAGTAGAGCTGTTTGTGGTTTTCATAAGAACTGTGAAGTTTACCATATTTCATGATTGTGAAAGTTCCACCTTAAGACAGAAGTATCAAGAGGTGAGACTTGATTAGGACCAGCCAGTCTTCCCAGTGAAGCAAGTGATCAACCCTTTTCTGTGGGCTGGTGACTATCCCAGGTGTCCCTCATCTCAGTCTAGGACAGGAAGAGCAGCCTGCTGCTTTGCAATAATGACCTTGTGGTATAAGGATCTGACTAGAGAGTTTGAATGTGGGACTAGAATTGTGTCTGTCTCAAATTTAAGGAATGGGCAGTTGTGTTTTCACAAATAATATCTTTTACAGCAAAGCAGTCAGGAAAAGTATTATATATGCGTGTGTGTGTGTGTGTGTTTTTGTGTGTGTGTGTGTGTGTATGTGTGTCTGTATGTGTGTTTCTTTGTGAGTGTGTTTAGGTGTGTTTTCTGTTGCTTGTTTTTCACAAAAAATGAATGTAGAAGACAAAACTCAAGAAAACAAAAATTTCTTCACATTTTCACTTTTCTGTTTTATTTCCTGGTTATGTGAAGGTCAGTACTACTTGTTTTATGCTGCACTTTCTTCAAAGAAACAAAATTCAAGTGTCAATCTGTCTATCTGAAGTCACTATATCTTTCAATGCTAATTGTGCTCCTTAGCAGTTTACATTTTTCTATAAATTTAGAGTTCAAATGTACAGAGCATAGAGGAAGCTGCTGCATTTTGGCTTTACAGTTATGGGCCTTTTCCTATGGCTGTCCAAACAAAGAAACACCTAGTCTGTATTCAGTTTCTACTAATTAATTTCCTCCTTCATTAAGCACACTGATAGGCCCCTCATTTCCTGCTAATGCTATGGCAATAGAAATGAACAGATAGCTCTGGAGTTCTTGCTCACAGTTTTTGCAGTATGGTAAAGAAGGCAAGCACTATGCATAAAGCACAAAGAAGTGTAACCTGTGCATTCAGTTAGCCTCTGTGGTAAGGATAACACCCTCCCAGCAGAGATAAGGATGTAAAACTGTCTAATCACTATTAATATTACTGTGGACCTGTGACATAAACCTCCCAGATGTGAGTGAGGAATTGTAGGGTTGTGGGATCCAGTGTTTGCTCTGCTACAGGGCTCAGCTACTCAGGAAGGCAGGACTTGAGAGTTTTGACTATGCTTAACTTACCTGTGAATGGGTGAGTTTCCTGCTGTGTGGCAGCCCCAGGACACAGCTCCAGGGCTTTGGAAGTGCAGTCTGAGGTATGGGACAGCAGGAGCTGGTTTGGGTATTCCCTGGGCCTGAGACACAATGAGGCCTGGGCTATCTGGTTCTCAGACTCTCAGAGGCTCATGCTCTGCTGGGAGCTGCTGAAGAGCTGAGAATGGATTGGGGAGCCACAGTTTGGATCTAGTCCTGGGGCAGGGGGCAAAAGAGAAGTCCGGCTGGTCTATTGAGCTTGGCTTGGTGGCAGCCGCAGCTAGGAGGGCAGAGAGGCCTTCTACAGGAGACTACACAGTGGCTCTATAGGCTAGGTCTTCTCAGTGGCTCCCCACTGGTGTATCCCAATGAAAAGAGATAGTCCATGTTTTTAAGGCATTAATAATTATGGCAGAAAGTGGATGAGTAAAATCATACCGCACTTCTCAGACTAGGCCTGAGGTTAAATAACTTTTGCAGGGAGAAATGTCTGGGAAGGAAAGCTTATTGGCTAAGTCCTCAGGCCTCTAGGTACCTCATTAAAGTGGAGACCTGTCTTTAGCTTATGTGACCACAGGTCAGATCCTCTACCTGCAGAGGGGCTTGGGGCATTGGCCTTACAAGACTGATGGCCACAAATCTGTGGAGGGCTGTGACAACAGCCTGTTGTTCAGGAACACCTACTTTCCCTTCAAGGACGCTGGGGTTTCCAGACTTAGCTCCATGGGGAACCAAACTATGTTTCAAGGTCCCACAAAGTATAGGGGTTTTCTAGAGCAGCAGTGACTCAGTGCTGTAGATGTGTTTGTTTCTCATTTAATTAGCATAATTCAAAATCAAGAAGTAATTTATAAAAATAGTAACATAAGACAAAATTTACAACAGTCTATTTCGAAACTAGGAGCAGAGCAACTTTGATTTTTCCCAGTGGTTTGGCTAAAGACAATGCTTTTGCTCTCTCTGTAGGAGTGTTCATGATCTCTGTCTTTAAATATCAGTTATGGACATTTGTTTTGCAGCATCTGGCACAATATATTGATTATCTCCTTTGCTCTAAGAGTCAGCTTTCAATAAGCAATGTCCTCTTCTCACTTTGGTCAAGAGAAGGGGCAGAAAATCATGAGGTTGAGTATCACTCAGAGGAAATTCAGTTCTGCCTTTCCTCTTGGAGCCTCTTAGGGGATACAAACAAGGAAACAGCCTGGTTTGTGTCTTAGAGAAGTTTCTGGAAGCTAAAGACTACAAAAAATGTTCTCTTGAAATCTACAAGCTGTCTATATTCCTTATTACTCCAAACTTTGGAAGTAGGTGACACACTCTTGATGACCTCCTGAAAACACAGGATTGAAGACTCAGTGTTCTGCTCAGATTTATATGCTAAGCAATTGGAGTATTTCTCTGGAAATAATAATGTTTAATGTTGAATGCAACTTATAATCCACTTGCCAGGTTATGATTAAAACTTTATTTAAAACTGCATGTGGTGATTCAACCATTTAATACCAGCACTAGGGAAA
>CM052700.1:16683872-16701597 GCA_028551405.1 Uromys caudimaculatus
GCATTACTAGTAATGTGCACAGCAAGAGCTTTGAATGAAATGCTATTGATGCAAACCCCATCTTTCCCCTTAAGAAATAAGCAATAGTATGTTCTGGAATCATTTTGAGTTACCATGGCTCCTTGTTCCAATGTGGAAGCAGTTTCATGAAGTTTTGTAGTTTTAAAGAACATAGAAAGTCATAAATCCAGACAATTTCAGCATACATTAGTGGGTACATCAGAAAGGTTATTACAGGAAGATGGCAGAAGCTTTTCTATAGTTCATCAGAGGACATTCTTAGTCTTCAGGTGGTAGAAGTTAGTGCTCGGCTATGTTCATAGATTTATCTTTTCTTAATTTTTTTTATTATTATTAATCATTCCATTCACTACAAATGATATCCCACTTCCCGGTTACCCCTCTGCCACACACCCCCATCCCACATCTGCCCTCCCACCTCCATTTTATCTGTATGAGAGTGTACTCACAACCACCCACACTCTCCTGCACCACAGCTTCAGCATCTCCCTACTCTGGGGCATCAAACCTCCCTGGGACCAAGGGCCTTCTGTCCTGTTGCTGTCGGGCAATGCTATCCTCTGCTACACATGTATCTGGAGCCAATGATCCCTTTAGGTACACTCCTTGGTTGGTGGCCTATCCTCTGGAAGAACTGGGTGGTCAGGCCAGCCTATGTTGTTCTTCCCATGGGGTTGCAATCCCACTCTGCTCCTCCAGTCTTTCTGCCAGCTCCCCCACCAGTTTCCCTAAGTTCAGCCTGATGGTTGATTGCAAACATCTGTGTCTGCTTTGGTCAATTGCTGGCCAGACCTTCCCAGGAACTATCACACTTGGTTGCTGTCTGCAAGTTCCTCTTGATCAGAGCAACAGTGATGGGTTTGGTGTTTGCAGACATGATGTATCCCCAGGTGAGGCCATCGCTGGTTGGCCCTTCCCTAAGTCTCTGTTCCATTTTTTTATCCCTGCTCTTCCATGTGTGTTCTTTTATATCTGGGTTACCTCAACACGATATTTTCTAGTTCTATCCATTTGACTGCAAATTTCTTGAAGTCATTCTTTTAAACCCTACGTAGTACTCCATTGTGTATATGTACCACATTTTCTGTATCCATTCTTCTGTTTGGGGACATCTGGGTTGTTTTGACCTTCTAGTTATTTTAAATAAGGCGGCTTTGAACATAATGAAGCATGTGTCCTTGTTATATGTTGGAGCACCTTCTGGGTATATGCCCAGAGGAGGTATAGTTGGGTCCTCAGATAGTAATATGTCCAATTTTCTGAGGGTCCACCAGACTGATTTCCAGAGTGGTTGTACCAGTTTGCAATTTCTTGAACAATGGAGGAGTGCTCTTCTTTCTCCACATCCTCACCAGCATCTGCTGTCACCTGAGTTTTGGTCTTAGCCATTCTGACTGATGTGAGGTAGAATATCAGGGTCATTTTGATTTGCATTTCCCTGATGACTAAGGATATTGAACCTTTCTTTAAGTGTTTCTCAGCCATTTGAGATTCCTCAGTTAAGAATTCTTGACTTAGTTCTGTACTTTACTTTTTAATAGGGCTTTTTGATTTTCTGGAGTCTGCCTTGAGTTCTTTGTATATTTTGCATATCAGCCCTCTCTAGGATGTAATGTTGGCAAATATCTTTTCCCAATCTGTTGGTTGCCATTTTGTCCTATTGATAATGCCCCTTGCTTTACAGAAGCTTTTTAATTTTATGAGGTCCCATTTGTCAGTTGTTGATTTTAAAGCATAGGCCATTGGTGTTCTGTTCAGGATGTTTTCCCCTGTGTCCAAGTATTTAAGGCTCTTCCCCACTTCCTCTTCTATTAGATTCAGTGCATTTGGTTTTATGTGGAATTCCTTCATCCACTTGGAGTTGAGTTTTGTGCAAGGAGATAGGTATCAATCAATTTACATTCTTCTACATGCAGACTGCCAGTTGAACCAGCACCATTTGTTGAAAATACAATCCTTTTTTTTCCACTGAATGGTTTTAGCTCCTTTGTCAAAGATCAAGTGGCTGTAGGTGTGTGGGGTCATTTTTGGGTCTTCAATTCTATTCCATTGATGTACCTGCCTGCGTATGTACCAATATTACACAGTTTTGTTGTTGTTGTTGTTGTTGTTGTTGTTGTTGTTGTTATTGTTGTTTTTATCACTATTGTTCTATATTATAGCTTGAGGTCAGGGATGGTGAATCCCCCAGAAATTCTTCTATTGTTAAGAATAATTTTTGCTACCCTACGTGAGCTGGAGAAATGGCTAAGGGGTAAGAGCACTGACTGCTTTTCCAGAGGTCCTGAGTTCAATTCCCAGCAACCATATAGTGGCTCACACCCATCTGTTATGGGTTCTGATGTCCTCTTCTGGTGTATCTGAAGACAGCTACAATGTACTCATTAATAAAATAAATCTTTTTTAAAAAGGCTTGAGAGATGGCCCAGGGGTTAAGAACACTGGTTTCTCTTCCAGAGGTCCAGAGTTCAAATCCCAGCAACAACATGGTAGCTCATGACCAACTGTTGACAGATTTCATGAAGTTTTTCTCTATTAGTCACAAGATGTTACTTCTGACACAGGTTGCTTAGAGAGCTAGAGCTAGCCTCTGGAAGAGCCTTAAATACTTGGACACAGGGGAAAACATCCTGAACAGAACACCAATGGCCTATGCTTTAAAATCAACAACTGACAAATGGGACCTCATAAAATTAAAAAGCTTCTGTAAAGCAAGGGGCATCTGGTAAGATGATTAGTCCCTATACCACAACATGACAACGTTCCCAGTTCTCTGTAGTTTAAATCAGTCATTGCTGTAAGAATTTCTTTCCAGGAATTCTCCTCAAAAACCCATGGGCAAAACTCGTAGAAGAAAAATCATCTCATCTCATCTTTATAAAATCAATTGTGAATATTTTCACAACAGATAGACTGTAAATTAAATAATTGTCATGTGATGATCGATATCAGAGTTCCTTAAATGAGTATCTCCTTGAATCCCATGACTTCATGCATAAAATGTCTCTCTTAGTATATTCTAAAGTATATCCCATGTAGATTTTAAAGTAATAACAACAGAATACCATAAAACATCTACAAAGTTCAGAAGTAGGGGATTATCTAATTAGTGATGTGTATAAGTGCTTAATAAGTACATATGTCTTAAAAAATCTTGAGATCAATATCTATAAAATGAAGAAATTATTATTTATCAGAAAAGTATCTATCAGAAAAATAGTGTATATTGGTGTAGAGGTATACAGCTATAATTCTAAAACAGGAAAAAGTGAGGCCAAAGGACTGTGAGTATGAGGTCAGCATATGCTTCATAGTAAGATATAATAAGTATCTCAAAACAACAACAACAAAACAAAACAGAAACTTAACACCAGAACAAACCAAATATGAAGCCTGAGTCTTTAGCTCAGGGGGAGAATATTTACTGAGCATGCTCATTGCCTTAAATTCAATTTCCCAGCACCAAAAACATCAGCAGTAAAACTACTCCAAATATAATGGCATCAATGTTCACAGTAAATATTATCTGTGATTAAAAAGCTAGAAGAGTGCAATGGAAGATTTCACCAGTGGAAATGGGAGTGCTTTAAATGCTTTCCTAATACATGTTTCAAGCTGTTACTAGCATAATTCAAAATCAAGAGGTAACTTTAAAAAAATAGCAAAATACGAGAAAATTTCCAACAGCCTATTACAAAATGAGGAGCAGAGCAGTTTCAGCCTCTTTTTTCTAGTGGTTTTGCTAAGGACACTGGTTTTGTTCCCTCTGCAGGAGTGCTCATCTTATCAGGCTTCAGTCAATCATGAACATTTGTTTTGCAGCATCTGGCATAGTATGTTGCTTCTCTCCTTTGCACCAAGACTCAGCTTTCATTAAGCTATTTCCTCTTTTCACTTTGGTCAAGAGGAGGGGCAGAAAATCGTGAGGTTGAGTATCACTCAGAGTAAATTCAGTTTTACCTTTTCTCTGGGAGCCTCTTCGGGTATAAAGACAAGAAACAGCCAATTTTCCCCCAACTGGGGGATCAGTTCTCTCTACCAGGGTCACTTCAGGATAGAGACACAGGTAACAGTAGCTGCTTTCATTGTTTTTCTACCAAATGATCAAATGTACTCTAGAGAATTTCATATGGTGTGACATGAGAGCGGGATTGATGGGGAAGCCCTGTTTGTTGTGTTAGATCAGGTTAACTATGGCAGCATGTGAAGATTGTCATTCTGTACTATTTATTTTCTTTCAGAGTATGCTGTGACTTGTATTGTGTGCTAGGAAATTAAGGTAGAGGGAACTATGGCGTTCATTACTGTTTAACTTTGTCAAATGTTACTATATTATCCATCTGCAAGATGTCATAATAGGAGCCAGATAAGATAGGTCAATGTGAAAAGGTAATTTCTCTAACTCCTACATGAACACCGAGTGAGAAAACTCTCATTGCAAAGTTGTCTTCTGGACACACGCACCTTTTCTTGGCTTGGCCACCCCAAGAGCAATAATAAAAAATGACAATTTTGTAAAAGAATTCTGTACTGGAAGGATTCTTTTTTGGTCATGAAATAAGGCAGATAGTAAATTATGTCAGAAAACTTCATGAATTAAAAAAAAGACTACAGAAGAATGCTGTAACATGTTCAGCATTTTGTCCATATTATCTGCTGGCTCTCCTCTCAGGTATTAATGCAAGGGTAAGGTCAGGTATAAATACTATTTACTAATACATTGATATCTATTATCACATTGTATCCTCATGGGCATTAACTCATGTCTGCTGCATAGTGACAACATTTATTTTCATATATCCTTTTCTTGCAATATCATATATGAGTATATTATTTGTTACTTGATTATGTACATGGAATGATTAGAGATTAAAACTTCATATTGTATCCTCTGTGCCTCGCTCTGATGCTCCCTCACCCCAGCCGGCAATGCCCCCTTTCTACTTTCCTGGTTGCTGGAGTTACTAAAGATTACAAATCATTTCTGAAGACTTTGAGCCAGGAGCCTCAGGTGAGAGAGGATATTCAGTATTGCCTTTCTGGTTCTGGATTATTTCACTCAGTATGATCTTTTCTAGTTGAATCTATTTACCAGGTCCAAAAATGGAGAGGAATGTGTAGGCTATGGCTAGGTGGAGAGGTTGGACATCTCAGCTTATTGGGGCTTCAACCCAAGAGATATTTATGTGTCTTGGATCCTCTGAAGTATTCACCTTCAAATATTCTTTTCAAGGTTGTGTCTGGGAAAAAATTATAACCTTACTTCTACTTTTTAGTTGCTAGCTAGTTACAAAAGAAATCAGATGGGCAGAGTAGAACAATGAGGTTTTATACAAAAAAAATCTTGAGAATATAGAAATGTGAAACCATTAGGATATTTTCTTCTCATTATTTAGTCTATGCAAAAAGAATTCTGATACCTTGAAACTAACAGACAAACTAGAGTCCAAAAATAACCCACCAAATGTTCTAGACAAACAAAATTCTAAGCAAATGAGATTGTGCATTAGGAACAATACTTTCATTCTAGAAGAAAGTGTTTTAATTGTCATAAATATCCCCAACATCTAATGCAACATAGTACAAACTGTTGTCCATCAGAAGAGGAAGTCTCCTCCTGGAAATAAAGTTGCAGAGGAAGGAAGAGAGATGACAGGTTAGCAGGGCAAGAAATGAGTAAATCCCAGTGTGAGTTCCTGAAAACATCAAGGAATACTTTTGTTTTTAATGAAAGAGCAGATATATCACTTTTTTTCCCTTTTTAGTTATTCTGTACACACTGTTATAGCTGTGTCCCAAGCTGAGATCTTTCTCTTCTTTGATAGAGTGGTAATCAGAGGTATGAGTTTCAGATTCCAAATACCTTAGATACACCAAAATGTTCAGCATTACATAGAGCAAATTCAAACTTGCACGTAAGAAGAAATAGTTGACTTATAGGCCCTTTCAAGGATGGGGCTGAACACAGGTCAGGCACAGAGCAGCTGTGGTTCCCTACCAGTTCTCAAGAACATCCATCCCTCTTTCCTTCCTCTCCATCCTCAGTTATCTTTCTTGATGGACTGCATGCTCCATTTTGGTATCTTGTACTTGGATTGTATTTATGCTTCCAATGTCTTCTATAGAATGTACTATTGTTCCTGTAGAACTGAGTGAGAGCACATGTCTGTCATCGAGCTCCTTCTAAGCTGAGTTAGGAAGATTCACAATATAAGGCTAAAGTAGAAATAATAAGTTCAAATTTTGTGAAACTTCACACATGTACGATTTCTACAGTCAGTGCATTTTAGGTAGAAATGTACAATTTTGAGAGCACATTTTTAGTAAGTTTGTATCATCAACTTGTGCAAAATTTCCCCTTGTTTCCATGCTACAGAAAATTGTAATTAGTATTGCGATGAGCTCTTTTCAAGGTGATGATATTCTTGCTTTGTTTTGTTGATTTAAGAATGTTCTGTCCCCTGGCACCTCATTGTGATAGCTTTGGGAATCCTCTGTTCTCTTCTGCTGGTTACTATTGCAGTGTTGGTGACAAACAGTGAATAATTGAGATACATTGTGTTTGACGTTTTGCCCAAACAATAGCTTTAAACATAAACTATGGAGTTACACACTCTGTCCATTGTCCTGCCTATAATCAGGTGATGAGCCAGATTCTTTGGACATTAATTATTTTTTGTGACACACTGCAGAGTCTGTTCTCTTTCATACCTAATGTGTTAGCTCTGGGGCTGTTTGGAGTTTCCCTTTTCTGTCACATTTTCGGTTATGCTCCTTCTGAGGACTTGGAGAGAGTCTGCTTTCTGAACTCAGGTGATTATTAATCTTACATAAACATTTTGTGAGAAACTGCTTTGCAAAGAATCAATGTCTTTCTTTTCCTATTTCTTCAATGTATATTGAGGTCATGCTTAAGTAGAAAGACTTCATATATACAGAGAAACTAAAGTTTAACGTTCATTGGATTCCTGCACATTTACAGAGGATGCATTGCATGTGCTCCAATATGAATTGTGCTATTTCTTAACATTTTTTAGTTATTATTTTCACAGTGTGTTAACAAGTCTCTGAATATTTTATTTAGGTCATTATTGGTAAATTTATCCTTCAAAAAATGATGTGATTGGAATTTACTTCCACCATAATTTTTTTCAGTTGTATTATTTATTTTTCAGTCAACTTACCTTAGAGAAAAATTGATCTATCTGTTTCTATAGTGAGTTAATTGAAATGCTAACTTATAAATGTTAAAGTATGAACAAAAGTAATGATATGTATTGGCTGTTAAGATGAAACTTTTTCTCTAGTCTTAATTTTTAATATGTACTCCTTATAAGCATTTTTGATATTATATCTGTGACTAATTTAGTTTTTCAATATTGCCAAGAAAAACATGAACTGCAGGAAACTTTAAACCTCCACCATAACTGCAGCACCATGCAAAGTGACATCAACTTAAAGGAAGAAATGCTGAGAAATAAGTCTATGGAATGTAGACAAAGCAACGATCTTCTGGAATCCCTCATAAGAGAACAGAACAGATGGTACAGCAAAACCAAGACTGTTTTAAAGTCCTCACCACACACAGGTATGTGGTGGGGGCGAATGTGAAGACAGATTTGCATTATTATCTATTGTTTCTTCCCTGGAAGCTTTGAAGTTCTAACAGCAGCTTTAGATGATGCTGGTGATCCTTGTGTTAATTATTTGGGGGCTCCCTATTTCATGTAGGGTCCTGGAAACCCAGAAATCCCTGTTTGGATTAGGAGAATCTTAGAGTTTCTAGAAGTCAGCGTCTTTTTTGGCACTCCTACTGCTCCCTGGGGATGGAATTACAGATCAGTGCCCCTGAGAATTTGATTGTTTTGGACTATGGGAAAATCTGAATCTCCAACTTTGTTGCTGACAGAACAGGGAAATTTTTATTAAGAGTGTATTTATCAATTATTTGTGCTAAAATGGACGTAGAGCATTTACATGGATGCAGTTATAAAAATAATTTTGTCTGTCTTTCTGTCTATGTCTGTCTCTGTCTCTCTGTGTGTCTCTGTCTCTGTATGTCTGTCTGTCTCTCTCTGTCTCTCCCTCTCTCTTTCTCTCTCTCTCTCTCTTTCTCTCTCTCTCTCTTTCTCTCTCTTTCTCTCTCTGTGTGTGTGTGTGTGTGTGTGTGTGTGCGCCTGTATTCCATATTAATTGTTTTGAGAGAGTTGTTATGTTACAAACATAACAACGGTACCTTCCCTAGAGCAGACATGGGAACTTTACCATGGTGTGCACACATTGCATTTCTGTCAGTGGCACAGTAAATGAAGCTAGAAAGATGGAAATATCAAGTGTCACAAGAAACATTTCTTACCCTTCATCCTGACTGGTCATCTTTAACTGACACAGTTTATCAATCATCATTAAATATTTTTTTCAGCATTTAAATTTTACAAAAGCCTATTACATATAATCTCACCACCCTGTGATATTAAGATTTAATGATTCTCATTATGTAAGGACTAATATATTTAAAATTGCTGCATTAAGAAATTTGTGACAGAAAAAAAGCTACAGAAACGTCATTGAAATATTCCATAGCCATGGAAAATGTACTGTGTTATGACTTTAAAGTAACTTCATGATCTGAAAAGGGAGCATAATGATGGAATGCCTATGATCATGAGGTTAAGGGAGGAGGATTATAACTTTCAGGACAATGCGGACATCCCAGCAAATTCCAGGCCAGCCTGAGCTACCCATGGTCCTCTTCACAGAAAATGAAGGTTGGATA
The DNA here is from genome assembly GCA_028551405.1 of Uromys caudimaculatus. Classification (NCBI taxonomy): domain Eukaryota; kingdom Metazoa; phylum Chordata; class Mammalia; order Rodentia; family Muridae; genus Uromys; species Uromys caudimaculatus. Next base: position 16,692,670 of record CM052700.1, read on the forward strand.
TAAAGTTTGTTAACCGAGTATGGCCATTCCCAGCCGCTCACAAAAAATATTCATATTGAAGTGATCTTGATACACAAACTGCACACATTTTAATGTATTGATATTGAAACATTTGTGAATGTGGGCATACCATTGAAGGCATCAACATAATCAGGAGACCAGAATATGAACAACAAAACCTCCTTTGTATGTCTCTTATTTCTCTTAAGATAACAGCATGTAACACAGACCATGGCACAATACACAGTGTGTGGACCGGTGCTGGTACAACGCATTACTGCAGATCTAGAAATCTGACATCAGTTTAGCTGCCTCTGAGTAGCAAGTGCTTATTGCCTCTTCTCCAGCCCCTGGTATCTTACAAGCTTCTGCTTCATAGAGTTGGGCTGTTTCCAAAACCTGATCTGCATGAAATGATAAACTTGGTCCTATATCTGGTGTGTTTCACTTTGCACACAGTCCTCAAATTCACCCATGTTCATCATACCCATCAACATCTCTCTTTTGGGTTTTAATGTGAGACATGATGTCTTTCTCCAGCCCAGGGTGACTGGAACTCACTGTATTACCAAGACTGGACTGGAATTCACCACTTAGCCTAGGTCTGTCTTATACTGCTGATGACCCTACTGTCTCTCTTTTTGGAGTGCTCAGGTTATAGATTTCCCTTTAAAGGATAAATAGTATTCTTTTGTGTGTTTGTGCTACATTCTCTCTACTGATTCATCAGTGATTGCCACATAAAATGTGTTTTGTATCTCTACTGTTATAAACAATGTTGCATAGATCATGGGTACACATGGGTCTCTGTGCATTATAGAATCTCAATTTCAGAGACCAGTGAGGTTTTAATTTATTTTACACAGGCTTAACAAATACATTGTTCTGGTAACAGAATACCAGAAAATATTAAGTTTAACCATTTACCTTCTCTGTTGTAGGTAGCAAAGTTGAAATACACTGGTTCTGCTATGGTATAAAATGTTATTATTTCATCATTGATACAAAAACGTGGAGTGAATGTAAACAGGCCTGCCAGAATTCCAGGTTATCCCTTCTGAAGATAGAAGATGAGGATGAACTGGTACTGAAGATGCTTACTTGCCCCTTTATTCTCTTAGACTGTCTCTAACCCTGAATAATGAGATACTCAATCCAGTTTTTTTTTGTTTTTCTGTTTTTTGTTTTTTGTTTTTTGTTTGTATATGGTTTTCCTGTAATGTGAATATAACTGCGGGACACAGGTCTGTTAAGAGGAAACTAGTTTCTACAGAGACCAGACAAGGCAGTCCTGTTAGAAGAACATAACCCATGTACAGGTTGCAGCTTTTGGGACACTACCAGTTCCAGTTGTTCTGGACCCACAGGAAGACGACACTGCACATGTGCATGGAAGCCCCAGGAATGTTCTTTCTTTGCTGGTTCTGACTCTGAGCGACACCTGGGTCCAGGATAGTTAATTCTGTTGTTCTTCATGTGGACTTCCTATCCCATTCAGAGCCCACCATCTTTTCACATGTTCTTCTATAAGAGTCCCCAAGCGGCATCCAATGTTTGGTTGTGGGTGTCAGTGTATGTATGAATCAGCTGCTGGAAGAAGCCTCACAGAGGATAGCCATGATAGACTCCTGTCTGCAAGTATAATAAGGTATCATTAATATGGTCAGGAATTGATGCTTTTCCATGATATGGGTCTCAGGTTGAGCTGGTTATTATTTGGCTATTTCCTCAGTCTAAGCTCCATACCCAGTCCCTGCATTTCTTACACACAGGATAAGTTTTGGGTTAAAAATTTTGTGGATATGTTGGTATCCCTATCATTCCCCAGTGGTTCTCTCCCCAGGCTACATAGAGTCACAGCTAAGGATACCCCCATTGATTCTTGTGTGCTTCCCCTATCACTGGTTTCCATCTCTTCCTGGAGATGTCCCCTACCACCTGCCCCATCAGTTGCAGATTTCTATTCATTCTCATGGCCATCAGACCATCACCCCACCCATCCCCACACCGGAACCTGAAACCCCACAACCCCTCATGATCGTGCTCCCACCCAGTTCCCTCCCTCCATCAGCCTTTTATGACCATTCCATTCCTGCTTTCAAGTTAGACTTAAGCATCCTTGCTTGTGCCCTTCTTCCTGTCCAGCCACTTGGGTCTGTGGAGTGTAGCATGGACATCTTGTATTTTATGGCTAATTTCCACTTATAAGTGAATACATACCATGCATGTCCTTTTGGGACTTTGTTACCTCACATAGGATGATATTCTTAAGTTCCATCCATTTGCCTACAAAATGTTTTTCACAGCTGAATAGTATTCCATTGTGTAGATGTACCACATTCTTTATCCATTCTTCAGTTGAGGAGCATCTAAGTTGTTTCTACTTTCTGGCTATTATGAAGAAAACTGCTATGAATAGTCAAGTGTCTTTGTGGGATGGTGGAGTATCTTTTTACTATATGCCCAGGAGTCGTATAGCTGGTTCTTGAAGTAGAACTATTGCCAGTTTTCTGTGAAATAAACAAATTGATTTCCAAAGTGGTTGTACAAGTTGGCACTCCTAACAGCAATGGAGGAGTGTTCCCCTTGCTCCACATCCTTGCCAGCATATGCTATCATTTCAGTTTTTAATCTTAGCCATTCCTATTGGTGTAAGGTGAAGTCTCAGAGTTGTTCTGATCTGCATTTTTCTGGTGGCATATGACTTTGAACATTTCTTCATGTGCTTCTTGGACATTTGAGATTTCTCTGTTGAGATTTCTAGTGTTTAGCTCATGCATAGAAGATGCAATAGAAGAAATTGATATATCAGTTAATGAAATTGCTAAATCTAGAAATTCCTACCATAAGCAGGAAGATTGTGAGTTCAAGGCCAGCCTTGGATACATAGTAAGACTTGCTCTAAGAAAAACAGTAACAAATCGTGACATGATCCCAATATCTCAGAAAACTTAAAACTTTTATTTTAAATTACTTATTGAACTGGACATAAATTTTGATTTAAATGTGCTACTAGTAGGAATTCACTATAGAAAATGAACATAGTGGGACAGAGGGTTGGGGGGAGGACAGGAAACAGATAATGACACAGGAGTGCTGCTAACGTTTCCTGCGTGTTCTCTCACCCAACAGAAATTTCATCATAAGGTCTGTTGTTTCCTTTACAGAAGTTCCTTCAGCTCCAAGTTACTCCAGGCACTTACTGGATTGGATTGTCATATGATAATAAACAAAAGGATTGGGCGTGGATTGGCGGTGGCCCATCTAAACTGTGAGTTTCCAGAACCCTTCAGACTCTAACACTGGTGCAGGAATTGGGAGGGTTGTGTGCAAAGGCTTTTCTCTCACTTCCCATGGCTTTCCTCATTTTCTATGGAGCTCATGGATAAGGACAAGTTGCATAAGGCAGTGTCTGTGCAAGTGTTACAGACAGAAAATGTATGGTCTAGGAGATGACCAAAAGTGGCTTAATACTGCATACATCTCGGGATCGTGTTCCCCCTCCCTCCCCGATATTTCATTTATTTACATTTCAAATGTAATCCCCTTTCCTGTTTTCCCCTCCTGACACTCCCTATCCCATCTCCCCTCCCCCTGCTTCTATGAGGGACCTCCCCCACCCACCACCCACTCCTGCCTCCCCACCCTGGCATTCCCCTTCACCGTCATTGAGCCTTCCCAGGACCAAGGGCCTCTCCTACCATTGATGCCTGAGAAGGCCATCCTCTGCTATGTATGCGGCTGAGCTGTGGGTTACTTCATGTGTACTCTTTGGTTGGTGGTTTAGTCCCTGGGAGCTCAGGCGGGGGTCTGGTTGGTTGATATTGTTGTTCTTCCTATGGTGTTGCAAACATCTTCAGCTCCTGCAGTCCTTTCTCTAATGCCTTCATTGGGGACCCTGTGCTCAGTCCAGTGGTTGGCTGTGAGCATCCACCTCTTTGTTTGTCAGGCTCTGGCAGAGTCTCTCAGGAGACATTTATATCAGGCTCCTATAAGCAAGCACTTCTTGGCATCTAAATTGTGTCTGTGTTTTGTATCTGCAAAGGGAACTAGAATGTCAACAACTTAACATGCTCTCAAGTGACTGAATGATCATGACAGATACAATGAGTGTATCTCTCAGATATTCATGTGACATATTTGCTGTTGTTAGCTATTATAATTGTTGGTTATCTATAAATATAAGAATGTGTTTATATGCATATGGTAACACTTAGAGTTAGGTGCCAGAGGGAGAGATAATGCCTCCATCCAGGTTCAGAGTTTTTTGTGGACATTGATAGTACAGGTCTAGGTGAGCACCATTAAGAGAGAAAGTTAAGAGCTCATGATGCAGAATATGTGCTTCATGTGTATCTGTGAATAGTTAGTGTCTGTTGTATCCCTGTCCTCTTTGCCCATGTTCACCTTACATCCTTCATTGATTGCCCCGATAAGGATATCTCAGGCCTGGCTGATGTGTCCACTCATTCCTACTGCAGCTCCCCTCTCCTGTCCGTATTCATGGCCACATGGCTTTCATTTATCTTCCTTTTCTGTTCCTATGGTAAATAGAAATACTCTGTTTCTTCCTGGTTTTAATCCAAAGAGAAAGAAAGGTAATCATTTGTTAAAGTTTTATCCCTTTACCATTTCTGCTCTAAGGAGGTTGGTTGTATTCTTTGACATAGATTTTTACTAGACTAACCTGGTTCAAATTCACTATATTTCCTAAACATGCTTTGAATTCTTGAACTTCACGGATTCATTATTTAGTATTTAAATGACCATTTCACATAAATAAACTGTTCTTGCTCTGAGATTTAGGAGAACGACAGATTGCCAGGCTATGATGATCTTTTAAAGGTTCTGCTCTGCTGCAGCCTAAGTCTGTATAAGAATGTCCTTACTGAGCATTCGTAAATGCATCGAGTGAAGTTTTAATTTTTATTTATTATTTGATTAGGGCCTCGCTCTATAGCCTAGTCTGACCTGGTTAAAATCTTCTTACTTTAGCCTGCCTCGCCTTTCCTAGTGCTTTATTGTTTAGTCTACATTTTAAAGTAAGTTTTCCCAAGAATGTAGTTGCAGCACTTGCAGGGAAGTCTGTGAATCACCATGCTTCAGTGAAGTCTCATTGTCTCTGGGGCAGGGAAGCAAGAACAACAGCAGCAGTTACAAACCCTCTACTGTGACTGTATTCCAAACTTCCCATTTCCTCTAAAAATTAGGTATATACTACCTTGTCCTGTGAGCTATGTAATGCATTTCTTCTTTTTTTCTGTTGATTTTGCAAAGAATATCAGAGGAAACCAACTTTAATATAAAATTATCCATTAGAAATATTGAAAAATATGTTTACTTGCTCATGAAATATTAATAGTGCAGTATATATGAAGAGTTGAGTTGTGAACAAAAGACAATTTTTTTCATTCGTATTTCATTTAATTTTTGGGTCATGTACACTCATGTACATGTGAATTTTGGAGCACAAGTGCAGCTGGAAAAAAAACTGAGGGAGTTCTCTACTACTTTGTGAGGTCTGACTTCTGTCTACATATTGTCAGGTTTGGTGAGGCACGTTACTGGCCCAAGACCTTTTTTAAAAATGAGTTTAGAGAAAATTAACAGCTTTCATTGATACACTTATGATTAAGTCTATATTCTGTACATTTTGGTTAGTAAATCTTGTCTTTAAAAGCTTGGGCTAAGTCAATATAAGATAAAAGAATTTGTTTTTTTTTAATTTTTGGACAAAGAAGAATTTATACATTTGGAATGCATTTATCTGCTGTAAAATATATGTTTAGAATTGATCAATAGTTGCCTAACTAGTTCAAGAAACTCATTCAAACTTCCATAATCTACATTATGTCCTCTTTCACTCTCTGTCTCTCTCAGATCCATTTGATGAAAGCTGAAATCTCACAGTAGTATTCGCTGCAGCCAGCTGCTTGGGATAGCACAAGACTTACTGTCTTATAGGTTCATGAGTTTAGGGGACAGCTTAGGCTTCACAGTATGTTTGACATCACTGTGTGATACAGAGTGAGGCTCTGTCTTATGAAGCCTAACAATAATAATGATAATGATAATAATATGAAGCTATCCAGAAATACTTTCTTGGGTGAAGCAATTTCCTTTATAGCATCATAATAAACCTCAAAAATTCAATATGGACCTTGTAATATGTGTTAATCCATAGCTCATATTCAACTGTCAGTGTTATGGACCATGTCACTGTCAAAATTTCCTCGTGTTCAAGATCATACAGTGCATTCCCTGTAATGTTCTTTAATACAGAAATGATTTGGATCATTTTTTCTTTGCTCATTTGTTTGACAGTTACATTTTTAAAAATCACGTCTTGAAGTTGGGGTCTGCATGTAATAAAATGCACCCACTGCATGTTAGGAGATGTTTGAATTTTAACAAATATTTATACCTTTTCTTTTTTTTTTCTTTTTTTTCTTTTTTTTAATTTGTGATTCTTTATTTGCATTTCCAATGTTTCCCCTTTTCTGGGTCTCCTCTTTGGAAACCCCCTATCCCCTCCCCATCCCGGCCTCTATGAGGGAATTCCATATCCCACCCACCCGTTCACCCATCCCCATATTCCCACCTTGGCATACCCCTTTACTGGGGCCTCTAACACCCTCAGGCCCAAGGGCCTCTCCTCTCTCCTGGATGGCCATCAACGTCATCCTCTGCCATATATGCATTCTGAACCATGGGTCCACAGATGTGTATTCTTTGTTTGGTGGTCCAAACTACAGGACGACCGGGGGGGGGGGGAATCAGGCCCATTGACGTTCTTGCTCCTTCCATGGGGCTGCAAATTCCCTCAGTTCCTTCAGACCTTCCTCCAACTCCACCATCTGGGACCTCACTCTCAGTCCAGCGGTTACTGTTAAGTGAAACTTGGGCATTCTGAACTTTTGGGGTAATATCCGCTTATCAGTGAGTACATACCGTGTCCCTTCTTTTGTGACTGAGTTACCTTGCTCATGATGATATTTTCAAGTTCTATCCATTTGCCTGCAAATTTCATTAAGTCATTGTTTTTAATAGCTGAGTAATGCTCCATTGTGTAAATGTACCACATTTTCTGTATCCATTCCTCTGATAAGGGACATCTGGGTTGTTTCCAGCTTCTGGTTATTATAAATATGGCTGCTATGAACATAGTGGAGCATGTGTCTTTGTTACATGTTGGAGCATCTTCTGGGTATATGCCCAGGAGAGGTATAGCTGGGTCCTCAGTAAGAATTATGTCCATTTTTCTGAGGGTCCGCCAAACTGATTTCCAGAGGGGTTGTACCAGCTTGCAGTCCCACCAACAGTGGAAGAGTGTTCCTCTTTCTCCACAACCTTGCCAGCATCTGCTGTAACCTGAGTTTTTGGTCTTAGCCACTCTTCATGGTGTCAGGTGGAATCTCAGACTTGTTTTGATTTGCATTTCCCTGATGACTAGGGATGTTGAGCATTTCTATAGGTGCATCTAAGCCCTGTGAATTTCCTCAGTTGAGAATTTGCTGTTTAGCTCTGTTGCCTATTTTTTGATGGGGTTATTTGGTTTTTTGGAGTCTAACTTCTTGAGTTCTTAGTATATATTGGATATTAGCCCTCTATCAGACATAGGATTGGTTAAGATCTTTTCCCAATCTGTCAGTTGCCATTTTGTCCTATTGACAGTGTCCTTTGCCTTAAGAAGCTTTGCAATTTCATGAGGTCCCATTTGTCTATTCTTGATTTTAGAGCATAAGCCACTGGGGTTCTGTTCAGGAACTTTTCCCCCCGTATCCAGGTGTTCGAGAGTTTTCCCCACTTTCTCTCTTCTATTAGATTCAGTGTAACCGGTTTTATGTGGAGGTCCTTGATCCACTTGGACTTGAGCTTTGTACAAGGAGATAGGAATGGATCAATTTGCATTCCTCTACATGTAGACCGCCAGTTGAACCAGTACCATTTGTTGAAAATGTTGTCTTTTTTCCACTGGGTGGTTTTAACTCCTTTGTCGAATATCAAGTGACCATAGATGTGTGGGTTCACTTCTGGGTCCTCAATTTTATTCCATTGATCTACCTGCCTGTCACTGTACCAATACCATGCAGTTTATATCACTATTGCTCTGTAGTACAACTTGAGATCGTGGATGCTGATTTCCCCAGAAGTTCTTTTGCTGTTAAGGATAGCTTTTGCTATTCTGGGTTTTTTGTTGTTCCAAATGAATTTGAGAATTGCTCTTTCTAAGTCTATGAAGAATTGAGTTGGAATTTAATGGGGATTGCATTGAATTTGTAGATTGCTTTGGACAGGATGGCCATTTTTACTATATTAATCCTTCCAATCCATGAGCATGGCAGATCTTTCCACCTTCTGAGGTCTTCTTCAATTTCTTTTTTTAAGAGACTTGATGTTCTTGTCATACAGATCTTTCACTTACTTGGTTAGAGTCACACCAAGATTCCTTATTATGTTTGTGACAATTGTGAAGGGTGTCATTTCCCTAATTTCCCTCTCAGCCTGTTTATCCTTTGAGTATAGGAAGGCTACTGATTTGTTTGAGTTAATTTTATATCCGGCCACTTTGCTGAAGTTGTTTATCAGCTACAGGAGTTCTCTGGTGGAGTTTTTCAGGTCACTTAGGTATATGATCATATCATCTGCAAATAGTGATATTTTGATTTCTTCCTTATCAATTTGTATCGCTTTGACCTCCTTTTGTTGTCTAATTGCTCTAGCTAGAACTTCAATTACTATATTGAATAGGTAGGGAGAGAGAGGGCAGCCTTGTTTAGTCCCTGATCTTAGTGGGATTGCTTCAAGTTTCTCTTCATTTAGTTTGATGCTGGCTACTGGTTTGCTGTATATTGCTTTTACTATGTTTAGGTATGGGCCTTGAATTCCTGATCTTTCCAAGACTTTTATCATTAAGGGATGTTGAAT
>CM052700.1:16702097-16722938 GCA_028551405.1 Uromys caudimaculatus
TGTCTTCTTTGAAGGTCTGATAGAATTCTGCAGTGAACCCATCTGGACCTGGGCTTTTTTGTTTGGGAGACTTTTAATGACTGCCTCTATTTCTTTAAGCATTATGGGACTGTTTAGATGGTTTATTTGATCCTGACTTAACTTTGGTATTTGATGTCTGTCTAGAAAATTGTCCATTTAATCCAAATTTTGCAGGTTTGTGAATATATGCTTTTGTAGTAGGATCTGATGATTTTTTGAATTTCCTCAGAATCTGTTGTTATATCTCCCTTTTCATTTCTAATTTTGTTAATTTGGATTCTGTCTCTGTGCCCTCTGATTAGTCTGGCTATGGGTTTATCTATCTTGTTGCTTTTCTCAAAGAACCAACTCCTGGTTTTGTTGATTCTTTGTATAGTTCTTTTTGTTTCTACTTGTTTGATTTCAGTCTTGAGTTTGATTATTTCCTGCCTTCTACTCCTCTTTGGTGTATTAGCTTCTTTTTGTTCTAGGGCTTTCAGGTATGTTGTTATGCTGCTAGTGTATGCTCTCTCTAGTTTCTTTTTGGAGGCACTCAAAGCTATGAGTTTTCCTCTTAACACTGCTTTCAATGTGTTCCATAAGTTTGGGTATGTTGTACTTTCATTTTCATTAAATTCAAGGAAGTCTTTAATTTCTGTCTTTATTCCTTCCTTGGCCAAGTTGTCACTGAGGAGAGCATTGTTCAGCTTCCAAGTGTCAGTGGGCTTTCTGTTGTTATTGTTGCCATTGAAGACCAAACTTAAACCATAGTGATCTGATAGGAGGCATGGGATTATTTCAATCTTCTTGTATCTGTGGAGGTTTGTTTTGTGACCGATTTTATGGTCAATTTTGGAGAAGGTACCATGAGGTGCTGGGAAGAAGGTATATTCTTTTGATTTAGGATGAAATGTTCTATAGATATCTGTTAAATCCATTTGTTTCATAACCTCCGTTAGTTTCAATGTGTCTCTCTTTAGTTTGTGATTCCAAGATCTGTCCATTGTTGATATTGGGGTGTTGAAGTCTCCTACTATTATTTTGTGAGGTGCGATGTGTGCTTTGAGCTTTAGTAAGGCTTTTTTTTTTTATGTATATGAGTGCTCTTGCATATGGAGCATAGATGTTTAGAATTGAGAGTTCTTCTTGGTAGATTTTTCCTTTGATGAGTATGTAGTGTCCTTCCTTATCTTTCTTGATGACTTTTGGGTGAAAGTCAATTTTATCCGATATTAGAATGGCTACTCCGGCCTGTTTTTGAGGCCCTTTGACTGGAAACTTGTTTTCCAGCCCTTTACACTGAGGTAGTGTTTGTCTTTATCCAGGAGGTGTGTTTCCTGAATGCAGCAAAATGCTGGGTCCTCTTTATGGATCCAGTCTGTCAGTCTATGTCTTTTTATTGGGGAATTGAGTCCATTGATGTTAAGAGATATTAAGGAATAGTGATTGTTGGTTCCTGTTATTTTCGGTGTTCCTTTTAGTTTTGTGTGGCTATCTTCTTTTCAGTTTGTTGAAAGATTACTTTCTTGTGTTTTCTCGAGTGAGGTTTCTCTCATTGGGTTGACGTTTACCATTTGGGTTTGTGGAAATATATTGTATAAATTTGGTTTTGTCATAGAATATTTTGGTTTCACCATCTATGTTGGTTGAGAGTTTTGCTGGGTATAGCAGCCTGGCCTGGCAGTTGTGTTCTCTTAGGGTCTGTATGAGTTCTGCCCAGGATCTTCTAGCTTTCATAGTGTCTGGTGAGAAGTCTGGTGTAATTCTGATAGGTCTGCCTTTATTTGTTACTTGACCTTTTCCCCTTACTGCTTTTAATATTCTTTCCTTGTTTTGTGTATTTGGTGTTTTCACTATAATGTGACAGGATGAATTTCTTTTCTGGTCCAATTTATTTGGGGTTCTGTAAGCTTCTTGTATATTTATGTTCATCTCTTTGTTTAAGTTAGGGAAGTTTTCTTCTATGATTTTGTTGAAGATATTTACTGGTCCTTTAAGTTGGGAATCTTCACTCTCTTCTATATCTATTATCGTTAGGTTATGTCTTCTCATTGTGTCCTGGACTTCATGGGTATTTTGAGTTAGGAGCTTTTTGCATTTTGTATGTTCATTTACTGTTGTGTCGATGTTGTCAATGGTATCTTCTGCTTCTGCGATTCTCTCTTCTATCTCTTCTATTCTGTTGGTTATGCTTGCATCTATGACTCCTGATCTCTTTCCTAGGTTTTCTAATTCCAGGGTTGTCTCTTTTTGTGATTTCTTTATTGTTTCTATTTCTATTTTTAGCTCCTGGATGGTTTTGTTCATTTCCTTTGTCTGTTTGATTGTGTTTACCTGTAATTCTTTAATGGATTTCTGTGTTTCCACTTAAAGGGCTTCTAGTTCTTTACCTCTGTTCTCTTGTGTTTCTTTAAGGGTATTAATTTCTTTCTTAACGTGTTCTATCATCATCATGAGAAATGATTTTAAATCTGAGTCTTGCTTTTCTGGCGTATTGGCGAATTCAGGGCTTGCTGTGGTGGGAGAACTGGGTTCTGATGATGCCAAGTGGCCTTGGTTTCTGTTCCTTAGGTTCTTGTCCTTGCCTTTTGCCATCTTGTTAACTCTAATGTTAGCTGATCTTTCTCTGTCTAGCTATGGCTTTTCCCACCTGAAGGCCTCTGTATCAATAGTCCTTGAAGATAAGCTCTCTCTGAGAGGTGTTTTTTCCACACTCCTGGGAGAGTAACTTTCTCCCTGGTGCTGCTTGGCTATGGAACACTGGTGTCCCAGGTGGAAGTCTCCTGAAGGGTTCTAGGGGGTTTCTATGTCCGCCTACCTCAGTCCCTGTGTCTCGCAGGTTCGGGGCGGTTCCTGGTGAGGTGTCGAGCTTGTCTTGACCCCACTCCCGGCTTTTCCAAGCTCCTTGGAGGGTATCTTTCTCCAGGCGCTAATTGGCTATGGAGCCCTGTGGCCCAAGCTGAGGTCCCCATCTGTGGATGGAGACCAGAAGTTCCTGTCCCTCAGTCTCTGTGGCCTGCGGTTTCCAGGCAGAATCGGTGAGCACTGGAGCTCATTTTGTCCCCACTCAGGGCTTTTCCACGCTCCTGCTCCTGGGAGAGTAACTTTCTCCCTGGCGCTGCTTCCCTATGGAACCCTGGTGGACCAGGTGGAGGTCTCCTGCAGCCGCCGATGGGATCTAGGGGGTTTCTATGCCTGCCTACCTCCGTCCATGTCTCACAGGTTCGGGATGGTTCCTGGTGAGCTGTTGAGCTTTTCTTGGCCCCACTCCCGGCTTTTCTAAGCTCCTGGGAGGGTAGCTTTCTACCGGAGCTAATTCACATTTACATCTTTTCAAGCACCATTGTGCAAACTAGTTTTAAGTGAACTGAGAGAAATAGTGTCATATGAGAGGAGGGAATCTTAATTGAGAAAGTGCCTCAATAAGATATGACTGTAAGGCAGCCTGTAGGGCCTTTTCTTAGTTACTGATGTAAGAGAGCCCAGCCTATTATGGGTATCACCCCTGGGATGGTGGTGTTGGCTACACTAAGAAAATAGGTTGAGCAAATTTTATGGAGCAAGACAGTAAGTTGCACTCCTTCCTGACATCTGCATGAGATTGTGCTACCCAGCTCCTGCCCGGCTTGGCTCTTCCCTGACTTCCTTCCATTATGGATGGTAATGTGGGAGTTTAAGCAAAATAAATCTGTCCTCCCCAAGTTGCTTTGGCCCTGGGGTTTTATCACAGCATAGAAAACCATCAAACTAAAGCATCAGTTTTGCTACCCTCTAAAGTTCTTATCTGAACTTTGTTCCACACCTGGCCCTGGGCAAGCAGACATGTGCTCTCTTGTACTATAAATGGGTCTGGCCTAGTGCAGAGCGGCTTGTTCTGTGTACAGATTTGTGATTGGCTCTGTGTTTCCCTGCATCTTTCCCTATTATTGTCATTATGATATTTTCACTAACGCAAGCTGTTTTCTTAGATCAGTGTTTCATTCTCCTTTTTACAAAACACTTTTGAACTGCCAAAATATTCCACAGTGTTTCTCCATTCACTTATGACCATATGTGTTTGCAAATTTTGACAATTTTCAATTTTGTCATGTAACTTCATGTGCAAGTCACTGAGTAAACATATATTTTATTTCTTTTTATTAATTATCTTTTGTGAACTGCTGTCTGCTGGGTTCTTTCTTCCTTTTGCCTATATTCAACATTCACACATGATTATTTGTCTGTGCTTATGATAATGTCTTATGGCTGTCTAGTGTGCATATCCATCCCTATTGTAGTTTACCTGTTTTGTCTATGCTCCAAACAACATTTGGTTTAATATATGTTCTTTGTTTTGAATTCCTAAATATTAATATTCCATTTCTCCACATTGTAATCCTGTAGTTCAAACGCAGTGACATATTTTGCTAAAGACTGATCCCTTTGAAGTCTCAGTCCCCCGTATTTAGGTTGGATTTCATTTATTTTCCTTCTTTGACAGAATCTCATTAACTGAGTCCAGCCTCAAACTCACTATGTATTAAAGGTTAGCATTAAGGTTGGATCCTCCTACCTTCATCTCCCAAACCCTGGGAATAGAATTGTATCTAACTAGGCCTGACTGTATTTAATATTGGGACTCTCCACTCTGAGTGCATTCTTTAGTCAGATTTCTCTATTTGGGATAAAACTGGCTGTGGTACTTCTCTGAAAAACTGAGATTTGGTCCAACGCCTGCTAATATCTCAGCCTGAGTGGAAATCAGACGTAAGCCGGTTTATATAAGAAAATCTTAATTATTAAATAATTACTTCTATTTCAGCCTATGTGCTAATTTGCTCTGTTTTTATTTTTATTTTTCTCATTTTGGATATTTTCTTTATTTACATTTCAGATGTTATCCCCTTTCCCAGGTTCCCCTCCAGAACCCCCCTATCCCAACCCCTTCCCCCTACTTCTATGATGGTTCTCCTTCCCTGCATGATTCCCACCTAGCTCTATACACCATTTATTAACAGAATAATTTGATTCTCTGGAGTTTCCTTCTTGAGTTCTTTGTATATATTAGATCTTTGCGCTCTATCAGATTTAGGATTGGTAAAGATCTTTTCCCAATCTGTTGGTTGCTATTTTGTCCTATTGACAGTGTTCTCTGCTTTACAGAAGCTTTGCAATTTTTGAGGTCCCATTTGTGGATTCTTGATCTTAGAGCATAAGTCATTGGTGTTCTGTTCAGGAAAATTTCCCCTTTGCTCATGTATTAGAGTCTCTTCCTCATTTTCTCTTCTATTAGTTTCAGTGTATCAATTTATTTTTTTATTTTGTAACAGTTCTTTTTAAAGAAGGATATTTATGACCTTTAATATACAATTTTGCAGATTACCATGTTTCTGTGAAGGCCCATTAGCTAGAATGTGGGAAAGGGAAGCGGAGCCCACAGTCCAAAACATTAGTTACAAACCTGCATCTGTGATTGTATTTCAAATCTTCCCTTTCTCTTTACAACAAAGCATATAAGACTGTGTTCTGTGTGTCACACACATCTATTTTTACTTTTAACTTATCATATTTATCGAGAAGAATAAAATCAGAGAGCAGGTTCAGTATAAAACAAGTCCTTGGAAATATTGAAAATCAGTTTTCCTGCTGTGTGAAATAAGATGGAGATTTTTTTGTGACAAAGAGACCATTTCTTTTTAATGAGCTTAGACAAAAGAACACACTTTAGTGATCAACTTATGATTAGTAGTTACATATTCTGTTTACTTTGGCAAATAGAATTTTTAAAATCATGATTTATTTCTGTGAATATTCAAAATTTACCAGTTGTACAATGTTGTTTTTTTTCATCAGAGACTTGAACATAAGGAAATTTGACGCAAAGTATGGAGGATGTGTGTTCTTATCTAACACAAGTGTAAACAGAATTGACTGTGGTTATTCGTACAGATGTGTTTGTGGGAAGAGACTGGATAAATTCCCTGATTGACTCTCCAATGAGTGTTAAAGGTAAAAAATGAAATGTTCTGATTCTAATTTCTTTACAATAGTAATTCATGACTCCTTACAAACAAGTGTTTTGATCACAGACTTAGTCTGCAGTGCAAACAGAGAGACAATCTGGAAGATACTGGGAATATTCTTTGAAATCTGACTTGACAGAGCAGAAGAAATCTTCCTTCCTGGTGGAGACAGGACAGATCTCCTCTGGTGCATGGACAGGCTTTGCCCCACAGCTTGAAGGAATGTGTTTTATTTGTTTGCATCGACTCCCATAGAACTCAATAAAGAACCATAAGAAACAGTCTGAGTATTTCATTATGACTAGAATAAATCATCTTAATTGAAAGCACAATTAAGAGCTAGAATATAGCTCTTTACCCACACACCTTCCTGCTTGCTGATTCCTGTGCAGCAAACCGAGCTGTACTTGTCAGCCGGCTTGGCAACAGGAACCTCCATTCTCTACCTATCTGCCTACCTACTTTCATCAGATCTGTGGCTGTTGAACAGATCTGGTCATCCTGTACAGACCTACATTCTGCAGATCCAGAATCATACAACACAAGGATACCCATCAGATGCCTGCCACACCAGGAACATTTTTTTTCCAAGATGTAACAGAAACCATCAAGACAGTTAGAAATAAAGCAATAAAGAAAGCAAACTTAGGGAATCGTGGAGAGGGAAAACCTAGGGAAGAGAACAGGAACAACAGATACAAGTATCACCAACAGAGTACAGGAAGGAAATGGATGAGAGAATCCCAGGCATAGAAAATACAGAGAAGATAACGATATATCAATCAAAGAAAAAGTTAACTGTAAAAATTTCCTGACACAAAATATCCAGGAAATCTGGAATACCATGGAAAGAACTAACCTGAGAAAAATAGGAATAGAAGAAAATTATGTGTCCCAGCTTCAAAGCCCAGAAAATATTTTCAACAATTCATAGATAAAAAATTCCCAACCTAAAGAAAGAGATAGCTGTAAATATACAAATGCCTATAGAACCTTAATTAGACTGGACCAAAAAATATCATCCTCATCCCACATAATAAAACACAAAATCTACAGAACAAAGAAAGAATATAAATAGAAGCAAGGTGAAAGGGACAGATAACATAAATGGCAGACATTGTATAATTACAACCAACTTGTGAACATAGCCTCTAAAAGCTAGAATGGCCTGGATATGCTCTAACCTCTAAAAATACACAGATCCCTACCTAGACTATAATACCCAGCAGAAGTCTCAATCACCATAGATGGAGAAAACAAGACAAATCTAAATTTAAAGAGTATTTAGCCACAAATCATGCCCTACAGAAAATACTAGAAGGAAAACTCCAACCCAATGAGGATAATTATATCCAAGAAAAGATAGGAAATAAGTAACTCCATACCTGCAAAAACAAGGGAAGGACACACACACACACACACACATGGGAGGAGAGAGAGAAAGAGAAAGAGAGAGAGAGAGAGAGAGAGAGAGACTCTCTCACCCACCCCCACACACATACGCCCCCACCCCCCATACACATAGAAAACACAAGAGCAACCACATTTGAAAAGAAGCACTTCTAAAGTTTAAATCCACATCAAATCCCACGTATTAATAGTGGAGACTTCAACATCTCACTCTCACTAATTGACAGGTCATCCGGACAAAAAAATAAACAGAGAAAAATGAAACTAACAGACATTATGAATGAAATGGACATAACAGAAATCTATAGAATATTTCACACAAACAATAAATAAAATGACTTCTTCTCAGTACCTCATAAGTCCTTCTCCAAAATTGACCATAGTAAATCAGAAAGCAAGCCTCAACAAATACAAGAAAATTGAAATACTGATTTATGTATCATCAGAGCACCGCGAATTAAACAACAGTAGAAACAACAGAGAGCATAAACACTCATGGAAGTTGAATAACTCTCTTCTCACTGATCTCTGAGTCAGAAAATAAAGGAAGAAAGAAATTAAAGAGTTCCTAAAACTCGATGAAAGTGAAGGCACAACATTCTTGAATTTATGGGACAATGAAAGCAGTGATAGTTCATAATACAAAGGGCCTCCATAAAGAAATTAGAAAGTTCCTTTACCAGCAAGTTAAAAGTACACCTGAATGCTAACCAGAAGACAGAGACAGATTTTAAATCAACAAAATCAGATCTGTAAATGGAGACATAATAAGAGACTTTGAAGAAATTCAAAGAATCACTATGTCTTACTTCAAAAGCATGTACTATAGAAAATTGGAAAATCTTAAGATTTTCTAGAAAGATACCACTTAAGTGAAGATCAGCTAAACTATTTAAACAGCACTATAACCACTCAAGAAATAAAAGCAGTGACTAAAGGTCTCCCAACTAATACAGCCCTAAACCAGATGGTTTTAGTTCTTTATGTTACTGAGGTAAGGAGATAACCGCCTATCTTTCAGCCTGTGAACTTCTTACCTTCCTGGCATTCCTTCCCACAAAAGCTATTTAATTCCTGGTTCAACAGGGTTCCTTCTGGTCTGAGCAGGTACCCTGAGCAGACCTTGTGTGCTAGCTCTGCAGAGTCCCACAACACCCAGAAAAATCTCAACTACCAGGCTCTCTAACATGCCCAGGATCATAGAATCATAGGTGACGAGGCCACATCTTCCATATCACTGGGAGTAACTGGGACCAGTGGGATCCAGAAATGCAGGAACTCTTCCCGGTGGCCAGTGGCACAGGTTCCTTCAGATCTGAGCAGGCACCCTGAGCAGACTGGGCACTAGCTCCACACTCAGTCCCATAATACCCAGAGGAAGCTCGACTCCCAGGTGCTCTAACATGCCCAGGATCATAGGATCACAGGATCTCAAGAGCTTGTTCACACCAGGATCGTAGGATCCCAGAGGCAGCTTGATTCCCAGGATCTCTGACACAACCAGGATCTCAGGGTCACGGGATCCCAGAATCACAAGATGACAGAGACAGCTAGACTCTGAAGAGTTCTGACACAACGAGGATCACAGGAGGGACAGGCTCCAGTCAGATAAAGCAAAGGCAGGTAGCACTAGAGATAACCAGATGGCAAGAGGCAAGCACAAGAACACAAGCAACAGAAACCAAGGTCACTTGTCATCATCAGAACCCAGTTCTTCAAACATAAGGAGTCCTGGATACACCATCACAACAGAAAAGCAAGATTCAGATCAAAATCACTTCTCATGGGGATGAAAGAGGACTTTAAGAAGGACATAAATAACTCCCTTAAAGAAATACAGGAGAATACAGGTAAACAGGTAGAAGCCCTTAAAGAGGAAACACAAAAATCCCTTAAAGAATTATAGGAAAACACAACCACAGGTAAAGGAATTGAACAAAACCATCCAGGATCTAAAAATGGAAATAGAAACAATAAAGAAATCACAAAAGGAGACAACACTAGAGAAAGAAAATCTAGGAAAGAGATCAGGTGTCATAGATGCAAGCATCACTAACAGAACACAAAAGATAGAATAGAGAATCTCAGGTGCAGAAGATACCATACAAAAAATTAACACAACAAAAAGTTCCTAACCCACAACATCCAGGAAATCCAGGACACAATAAGAAGACCAAACTTAAGGATAATAGGTATAGATGAAATTGAAGATTCCCAACTTAAAGGGCCAGTAAATATCTTCAACAAAATTATACAAACAATCTTCTGTAACCTAAAGAAAGGGATGCACATGAACATACAAGAAGCCTACAAAATTCCAAATAGACTGGACCAGAAAAGAAATTCCTTCCATAAAATAATAACCGAAACACCAAATGCTCAAAACAAAGGAAGAATATTAAAAGCAGTAAGGGACAAAGGTCAAGTAACATATAAAGGCAGACCTATCAGACTTACAACAGATTTCTCACCAGAGACTATGAAAGCTAGAAGATCCTGGGCAGATGTCATACAGACCCTAAGAGAACACAAATGCCAGCCCAGGCTACTATACCCAACAAAACTCTCAATTACCATAGATGGAGAAACCAAGATATTCCATGACAAAATGATATTTATACAATATCTTTCCACAAATCCAGCCCTACAAAGGATAAAGATAAAAAACAAAACATAAGGAGGGAAACTACACCCTAGAAAAAGCAAGAAAGTAATTTTTCAACAAACTCAAAAGAAGATAGCCACACAAACATAATATAACCTCTAACAACAAAAATAACAGGAAGCAACAATCACTATTCCTTCATATCTCTTAACATCAATGGACTCAATTCCCCAGTAAAAAGACATAGACTAACAAACAGACTGTATACGTAAAAAGGACCCAGCATTTTCCTGCATACAGGAAACGCACCTCAGTGACAAAGACAGACACTACCTCAGAGGGAAAAGCTGGAAAAAAAAATTTCCAAGCAAATGGTTCAAAGAAATATGCTGGAGTAGCTATTGTAATATAGAATAAAATCGACTTTTAACCAAAAGTTATTTAAAAAGATAAGGAAGGTCCCTTCATGTTCATCAAAGGAAATATCTACCACGATGAAGTCTCAATTCTGAACATGTATGCTCCAAATTCAAGGACACGCACATTCATAAAAGAAACTTTACTAAAGCTCAAAGAACATATTACACCTCACACAATAATATTGGGAGACTTCAACACCCTTGAAAATTGCTTCTACTGAGATAAGCTAAATTTGACTCCTTGTTTGGTTTCATACCATACCTCCCTGTGTAACTGTAGATAATAAACACATAGTACTTCCAGTGTGCTGTATCTTGCTTATTAGAGAGCCCAGACTACCTCATCATAGCTTTTCTGTATCCATCCATGTCTCTGTCTTTTCTTAACTTGCTCACTGCCCCAGTTAGGTCTATCCCTTCATCCATGCAGAGTGTAGGCTGAGAACTATTATCCACTTGTTCTTATGTGCTTAATTAATGGGAAAGACACAATGAAAACAAGGATTGCCCCTCTTTCCTGCTTTTGTGAATATCCAATAGTTTCTAAGCAGGGGCTAATGTCCCATGAATCTTTTCCCTACACAAGACTGAATGTTGAAAAAATGAAACGTGTGCAGTCTCAGTACTGATAGCTGTAGTTCAACAGTGGCACCTTTTGATGGTTGATGACAGTTTCAGAAGTCACAACACATTAAGGCAAAGTTCCAGTGCAAGATGTTGGTCAGGAAGTTCCCAGGGGCCCCTAAAACAACAGAGGATATTGCTATTGCTTTGGTTTGCAACCAGAACAGTATTATAAAACTCTATTGATTAACGTCTTGGTTACAGCATATAGAGAAACCAATTTGGAACACGCCAAGAAGCTTTCTGGCTGCTGACGTGTATGGTGAGATAGAAAGTACCAAATAGGCTAAGGGGGGTGGGGGAGAAATCTACTAACATTCTCATACAGCTGTGAATGTTGGGGGCGAGAATACCATCCTACGAGCCAAGATGCATCCCCTGTGCAAATTATATTGTGACTTTTATCGAAGCAAAACCTGACTTTTCGATTGCATTTTAGGCCCACTACACAGAAGAAGTTTCATGTCTGATATTGTGAATATGTCAAAATGCATGGATTGACTTGGTGAATTAAAGAAAATCAGTGTTTATTCTGTAACTGTGTGGTGATCACATGTTGTTTGTTTGTTTCTTTTTGCTTTTTGGGGGCCAGCATTTCATAGGCCAGCCTACTTTCAAACTCACTTTACAGAGGAGAATGTCTGTGACTTGCTGATCCTCCTTCACTGACTTTCTGAGTGCCAAGGTTGCAGATATTCACCCAAACTCTACCCTAGAAGCCAGATGTGTGGCTGTTAGATCTGGTTTGGAATTGATCGTAGCCATCACTTGAAGCACAGAAGCTGTGATCACCCCTGAAGACTCTCATGACATCTTTCACACTGGCTTTCCTTGTGAGGAGAGAGTAGGGAGGCTTAAGTAGGAATCATGTACCCTGAAGACACCTTTGGTAGACCCATCTCCAATAATAAGCAACATCAGGCTTTGGAGAAGACTCTTGAGAAATACTTACCGATATGCTGCCAGTAGTACAGCTTTTCCAGGACCCTCGTGCAGCTTAAATGTGCTTATTTTTTCCCATTTTTTGCTCTGCTATTGGAGACAGGGTGTCACTGTGCAGCACTTGTTGGCTTGGTCCTTGCAATACAGAGAAGTGTGAGTGCCCAGGTCCTCTGTGTCCATAAGTTCATAGGTGACTTTCAGAAGCCAGCTACTACTACAGAACATGAACTGACATAACTGGATTTTGGTTTTACTTAGAAATATTTCTTCTAGGTCATGCAGTTTCTGTCCTCTAATAAGAATATGTGTAACACAGGTTTTAATCAAACAGCAACCACAACGAAGAACTTCGAATTTCTAAAATCTACTTGGAATTTTAAATTATTGGGAATATTTTTTTTTTACAGATTTTAATTTTTAAAAGTTGTAATGTGTGCCACCCATGTATCTGTAGGATTAACAGTGAAAATGACCATTTTACCAAAAGCAAATGGAAGATTCAATGCAATGCCCATCAAAATTCCAACACAATTCTTTATAGATCTTGAAAAGAGATACTCTCAACTTCACTTGGAGAAACAAAAAACCCATAAAGTACACGATAGCTAAAATATTCCTGTAAAATAAAAGCTACCCTCACTATAATTTTAACAGCAGCTGAATCACAATGGAGTTATTTTCATAGACCTTGTGGCTGGTGTAGCAAAACTTGGTGTCTCAAAACTTAGTGTAGTTCCATAGTCTGTCTCCAAATGGGAGAGTAGACATTGCAGCTGTTGCTCACTCCATAAGGCTGGTTACCTCAGTAATCCCAGTGTGGCACTGAAAACCTTTGGGATTCCTGGAGAGCAGCTGTTTCTTAGCCCACGATGGAAACCGGGAAATGCTGGCTCTAACATCAGCTCATTCTAATTTGTGGTGAGTTAAAATGGAAACTAACAATAACTAACTATCATTAGACTAGAAATTCACTGAGATGTTAAATGTGTGTTCTGGGAATCAAAACTGGGTTCTATGGAGGAGTAGCCAGTAGGAATATAGCTATTACATATTAGTGTTAGGACCATGAATGATAGCTGAGATTGTTTGAAAATTGTGCTGTTAGACTCCTTTATCTTTATTTAAAATGAGTGAGAGCTGTTACAAATTACTAAGGTATAAGTTGAACCACAGATTGGCCTGTTTTAATAGTGGGATCCCTAGGCATATTGGATAATGATCAAGGGTAAAACTCATCAAAATAAAAGAACTAATCACACAATCAAAAGTAAAAGAATGATACAAAACCTTGTTATGTTGGATCAACCTGTAATCTCAGAACTCACAAGTTTGAGGGAGTAAGATCAAGTGTTTCTGGGATTTCTCAGTTACGTAGTCATTCTAGCCATCCTCAACTACATCAGACCATGCACTAGGAAAAAAATCACTTAGAAGAAAGAGTGCTTTAAGGAGGATAAACTGAGCCTGCAGACTCTACAGAGGATATAGTGGAGTTTGATTAGAGTCTCTGCTCAGAAATATGACACTGAGAGAACAGGGACTGAAGAGGCAATGTTCTTAGTCATGGATTGTTGGATGTCTTCTCCAAAAGTGACTTGTATCCCTGGGTATTGAAGAGCTCAGATATACACAGGAAACCCTTGTAGGGGCCCCTTTTATCATGCTTACTACATTCCTGAATCATCTTTCTCATTTCCTCTCTCTCAGTGATTGAGCCCATGAAGGATTAGGAAGGTAGACCGATAAGGCAGAGTATTAAAATAGCTGTGATTATAAATGCCCAGGTTGGATAGAAGCAAAGGAAATCTCAAAATAGAGCTGTTTGTGATTAAGAACTTAAGAACTGTGAAGTTTACCATATTTCATGGTTGTGAAAGTTCCACCTTAAGACAGAAGTATCAAGAGGTGAGACATGATCAGGACCAGCCAGTCTTCCCAGTGAAGCAAGTGATCAACACTTTTCTGTGGGCTGGTGACTATCCCAGGTGTCCCTCATCTCAGTCTAGGACAGGAAGAGCAGCCTGCTGCTTTGCAATAATGACATTGTGGTCTAAGGATCTGACTAGAGGGTTTGAATGTGGGACTAGAATTGTGTCTGTCTCAACTTAAAGGAGTGGGCAGTTGTGGTTTCACAAATTATATCTTTTACAGCAAAGCAGCCAGGAAAAGGATTATATATGCATGTGTGTGTGTGTGTGTGTGTGTGTGTGTGTGTGTGTGTGTGTGTGTGTGTGTATGTGTGTTTAGGTGTGTTTTCTGTTGTTTGTTTTTTCACAAAAACTGAATTTAGAAGACAAAACTGAAGAAAACAAAAATTTCTTCACATTTTCACTTTTCTGTTTTATTGCCTAGTTATGTGAAGCTCAGTACTTCCTATTTTATGCTTCACTTTGTTCAAAGAAACAAAATTCAAGTGTCAATCATGTCTATCTGAAGTCCCTATATCTTTCAATGCTAATTGTGCTCCTTAACAGCTTATATTTTTCTATAAATTTAGAGCTCAATTGTACAGAGCTTAGAGGAAGCTGCTGCATTTTGGCTTTACAGTTATGGGCCTTTTCCTATGGCTGTCCAAACAAAGAAACACCTAGTCTGTATTCAGTTTCTACTAAGTACTTTACTCTTTCATTAAGCACACTGATAGGCCCCTCATTTCCTGCTAATGCTATGGCAATAGAAATGAACAGATAGCTCTGGAGCTCTTGCTCACAGTTTTTGCAGTATGGTAAAGGGGGCAAACAATATGCAGAAAGCACAAA
The DNA here is from genome assembly GCA_028551405.1 of Uromys caudimaculatus. NCBI lineage: Eukaryota > Metazoa > Chordata > Mammalia > Rodentia > Muridae > Uromys > Uromys caudimaculatus. The sequence continues at coordinate 16,716,859 of CM052700.1, forward strand.
GACATGTAACCTGTGCATTCAGTTAGCCTCTGTGGTAAGGATAACACCCTCCCAGCAGAGATAAATATGTAAAGCGGTCTAATCACTATTAATATTTCTGTGGGCGTGTGACATTAACCTCCCAGATTGAGGGAGGAATTGTAGGGTTGTGGGATCCTGTGTTTGCTCTGCTACAGGGATCAGCTGTTCAGGAAAGCAAGACTTAAGAGTTTTGACTGTGCTTAACTTACCTGTCAATGGGTGAGTTTCCTGCTGTGTGGCAGCCCCAGGACACAGCTCCAGGGCTTTGGAAGTGCAGTCTGAGGTGTGGGAAAGCAGGAGCTGGCTTGGAGGTTCCCTGGGCCTGATACACAATGAGGCCTGGGCCATCTGGTTCTCAGCCTCTCAGAGGCTCATGCTCTGCTGGGAGCTGCAGAGGAGCTGAGAATGGATTGGGGACCAACAAGTTCGATCTAGTCCAGGGGCAGGGGACAAAAGAGGAGTCCAGCTGGTCTATTGAGCTTGGCTTGGTGGCAGCAGCAGCTAGGAGGGCAGAGAGGCCTTCTACAGGAGACTAAACAGGAGCTCTATGGGCTAGGTCTTCTCAGTGGCTCCCCACTGGTGGATCCCAATGAAAAGAGATAGTCCATGTTTTTAAGGCATTAATAATTATGGCAGAAAGTGGATGAGTAAAATCATACCTCACTTCTCAGGCTGGGCGTGAGGTTAAATAACTTTTGCAGGGAGAAATGTCTGGGAAGGAGAGCTTATTGGCTATGTCCTCAGGCCTTTAGGTACCTCATTAAAATGGAGATCTGTCTTTAGCTTATGTAACCACAGGTCAAGTCCTCTACCTGTGGAGCAGCTTGGAGCATTGGCCTTACAAGACTGATGGCCACAAATCTGTGGAGGGCTGTGATAAGAGCCTGTTGTTCAGGAACAGGCAAAACACCTACTTTCCCTTCAAGGACGCCGGGGTTTCCAGACTTAGCTCAACTGGGAACGAAACTATGTTTCAAGGTCCCACAAAAAATACGGGTTTTCTAGAGCAGCAGTGACTCAGTGCTGTAGATGTGTTTGTTTCTCACTTAATTAGCATAATTCAAAATCAAGAAGTAACTTGAAAAAATAGTAACATAAGACAAAATTTACAACAGTCTATTTCAAAACTAGGAGCAGAGTAACTTTGTTTTTTTTTTTCCAGTGGTTTGACTAAAGACAATGATTTTGCTCTCTCTGCAGGAGTGTTCATGATCTCTGTCTTTAAATGTCAGTTATGGACATTTGTTTTGCAGCATCTGGCACAATATGTTGATTATCTCCTTTGCTCTAAGCGTCAGCTTTCATTAAGCAATGTCCTCTTCTCACTTTGGTCAAGAGAAGGGGCAGAAAATCATGAGGTTGAGCATCACTCGGAGGAAATTCAGTTCTGCCTTTCCTCTTGGAGCCTCTTAGGGGAAACAGACAAGGAAACAGACTGGTTTGTGTCTTGGAGAAGTTTCTGGAGGCTAAAGGCTCCAAAAAATGTTCTCTTGAAATCTACGAGCTGTCTATATTCCTTATTAGTCCAAACTTTGGAAGTAGGTGACACACTTTTGATGACCTCCTGAAAACACAGGATTGAAGACTCAGTGTTCTGCTCAGATTTATATGTTAAGCAATTGGAGTGTTTCTCTGGAAATAATAATGTTTAATGTTGAATGCAGCTTATAATCCACTTGCCAGGTTATGATTAAAACTTTATTTAAAACTGCATGTGGTGATTCAACCATTTAATACCAGCACTAGGGAAACAGACTCAGGCACTCTCTATGAATTTGAGGCCAACTAGGTCTATATGGTTTGTTCCAGATTGGTCAGGTTAAATAGTGGAACTCTGTCTCAGACACAACAAAACGAAAAGCTATTTGTGTATCTCATTAAACCTTCCCAGGAACCTTGTAAAGATATAGCTCTTCTGATTTTTGTGGTCAAGGAATTTGTGAATAATAGAACTTATATGAAGTCACCAGAGCCTGGGTTGGTGTTTCCACTCATGTCTTCCCATTTCCCAGATTCTTGCTTTGTGGGAAGCTAAAACCCAGGCCCTTCTAAATGCTCATTGTATCCATATTCTGTGCATGCTTTAATGATGCATTTAGAGCATAGGTCTTGAGTTCGTTATACTGGGTCCTTAAGTAAGTCAGCTGACTTCTTCAGAGTCTTTCCTGTGGAAAGCTGAGACATCACAAGCAACTGCCTGTCCTGGAACACTGCGACCACTTTCTTCAATCCTGCTGCTCCTCCATCCCCACTTCCCACTTCTCATATCCTCCAAAGAGAAGGCATGTGTGTGTGTGTGTGTGTGTGTGTGTGTGTGTGTGTGTGTGTGTGTGTGTGTGTGTGTGTGTTTGAAGGCTAGAAATACTGGGATTCTTCCCGGTCAAGTGGATAGATACAAATGAGAATAGCTGGTGGTATTGTAGAAACATCTACACTGCATCCTTGGAACTTTTCTTACACAGTTGAGATGATTTAATGTCTGTCAACTCTTTCAGGTGCATGATAATGGCAGACTTTAGTGGTGACTCAGAGATATTTGGGTTAACCCCAAAATTGCACATTTGAAATATCTCAGAGTGTAAGAGTATATTATAGTGTATATTGGTGTATAGGTATACAGCTATAGTTCTAAGACAGGAAAGAGTGAGGCCAAAGGACTCTGAGTATGAGGTCAGCATATGCTACATATTAGATATAATAAATATCTCAAAACAACAACAACAAAACAAAACAGAAACTTAACACCAGAACAAAATGAATCTGAACCCTGAGTCTTTAGCTCAGGGGGAGAGTATTTACTGAGCATGCTCATTGCCCTAAATTCCATTTCCCAGCACCAAAAAACATCAGCAGTAAAACCACTCCACATATAATGGCATCAGTGTTCACAGTAAATATTATCTGTGATTAAAAAGCTAGAGGAGTGTAATGGAAGATTTCACAAGTGGAAATGGGAGCGCTTTAAATGCTTTCCTAATACATAGTTAAAGCTGTTATTAGCATAATTCAAAATCAAGAAGTAACTTTAAAAAAATAGTAAAATAAGAGAAAATTTCCAACAGCCTATTACAAAATGAGGAGCAGAGCAGTTTCAGCCTCTTTTTCCTAGTGGCTTTGCTAAGGACACTGGTTTTGTTCCCTCTGCAGAAGTGATCATGTTATCAGTCTTCATTCAATCATGAATATTTGTTTTGAAGCCTCTGACATAGTATGTTGCTTCTCTCCTTTGCACTAAGACTCAGCTTTCATTAAGATATTTCCTCTTTTCACTTTGGTCAAGAGGAGGGGCAGAAAATCGTGAGGTTGAGTATCACTCAGAGTAAATTCAGTTTTACCTTTTCTCTAGGAGCTTCTTGGGGTATAAAGACAAGTAACAGCCAATTTTCCCCCAACTGGGGGATCAATTCTCTTCACCAGGGTCACTTCAGGATAGAGACAGAGATAACAGTAGCTGTTTTTATTGTTTTTCTACCAAATGATCAAATATACTCTAGAGAATTACATATGGTGTGACATGAGAGCGTGATTGATGGGGAAGCCCTGTTTGTTGTGTTAGATCAGGTTAACTCTGGCAGCACATGAAGACTGTCATTCTGTACTGCTCGTTTTCTTTCAGAGTATGCTGTGACTTGTATTGTGTGCTAGGAAATTAAGGTAGAGAGAACTTTGACGTTCATTACTGTTTAACTTTGTCAAATGTTTATATATTATCTGTCTGAAAGATGTCATAATAGGAGCCAGATAAGAGAGGTCAATGTGAAAAGGTAATTTCTCTAACAGCTACATGAACATGGAGTGAGAAAACTCTCATTGCAAAGTTGTCTTCTGCACACATGCACCTTTGCTTGTCCCGCGCCACTCCAAGAGCAATAATAAAAAATAACAATTTTGTAAAAGAATTGTGTACTGGAAGGATTCTTTTTTGGTCATGAAATAAGGCAGAGATTAAATTATGTCAGAAAACTTCATGAATTAAAAAAAAATACTATAGAAGAATGCTGTAACATGTTCAGCATTTTGTCCATATTATCTGCTGGCTCTCCTCTCAGGTATTAATGCACGGGTAAGGTCAGATATAAATACTATTTACTAATACATTGATATCTATTATCACCTTGTATCCTCATGGGCATTAACTCATGTCTGCTGCATAGTGACAAAATTTATTTCCATATATCCTTTTCTTGCAATATCATATATGAGTATATTATTTGTGACATGATTATCTACATGGAATGTTTAGAGATTAAAACATCATATTGTATCCTCTGTGCCTCGCTCTGATTCTCCTTCACCCCAGACAGCAATGCACCCTTTCTACTTTCCTGGTTGCTGGAGTTACTAAAGGTTATAAATCATTTCTGAAGACTTTGAGCCAGGAGCCTCAGTGAGAGAGGATATTCAGTATTGCCTTTCTAGGTCTGGATTATTTCACTCAGTAGGATCTTTTCTAGTTGAATCCATTTACCAGGTCCAAGTATGGAGAGGAATGTGTAGGCTATGGCTAGGTGGAGAGGTTGGACATCTCAGCTTATTGGGGCTTCAACCCAAGAGATATTTATGTGTCTTGGATCCTCTGAAGTATTCACCTTCAAATATTCTTTTCAAGGTTGTGTCTGGGAAACTCTGGGCGTCATGTATAAATAAAAAGACTGAAAGAACTTTTAATAGTCATGTGTTTATCAAAATGTGTAAATAATTTTAAGGCAACAGTTTTATTTATTCCTAAAGCCTTGACTCTTGTTATTTGAATAGATTGCTTACAAGTTTTTCAATAATTTTTAGTGGTTCTAATTTTACCTAAACTTTTTACATGCTGATTATTTTATACAACTGAATGTGTCAATATTACAATGACTTAGTAAATTTTTATTTCTTTCCATATTCCCTAAAAATAATTACTGTGACAATGAGAAATTTAAAGGATTTTAATAGAAATCTGCACAAGGTTCTCTCCCGTAAGGGAAATCGGGGTCAATCCATGTCAGGGTGTTTGCATCATTAAGTGAGTTAGTATGATCCCGCCCTTTCCCAACCTCATGTATCATCAGATCCAGGTACCTACTTAATGATGGACATTTTAACTTTTTCTTTAGAAATCACTCAAGGACATATTTTAACAGAGAACACACTCTATATTCTCCAACAATGAGTGAGCAGGCAGTTACTCACTCAGCAGTGAGAGTTCATAAGTCTTCAGGTTTGCAGAACCAAGTGAGGCCTGAGAAGAATCAAGGGCCCAGAGAAGCTGGTCACAGAGGTAAGTGTTTTAATTGTCTAAAATCACATTTCTTTTTACTCATTTTAAAGTTTAAAAGTTAGATATAGTCCACTAACTTCTATGGAAAACTGTAATATTCTATTTCATCTAGGCTTGGTTATGGAGAAGGGTGGGAGGGGAGAAAAGACGTTTAGTTGGTACAATATCGTTCAAAACTAAGTTTAAAAACCAAAGCAATCAAACTTTGAAATTAAAAAACAAAAAATTATAACATTACTTCTACTATTAGTTACTAGCTATTTACAAAAAAACAGATGAGCAGAGTAGAACAATGAGGGTTTATACAAAAAAAAAATTCTTGAGAATAAAGAAATGAGAAACCATTAGGATTTTTTCTTATTATTATTTAGTCTACAGAAGAAGAATTCTGAAACCTTGAAAACTAACAGACAAATTAGAGTCCAAAAAAAAAAAAACACCAAATGTTCTTGATAAACAAAATCCTAAGGAAATGAAGCTTGTGCATTAGAAACAATACTTTCATTCTAGAAGAAAGTGTTTTAATTGTCATAAATATCCCCAACATCTAATGCAACATGGTAAAAACAGTTGTCAATCAGAAGAGGAAGTCGCCTCCTGGAAATAAAGTTGCAGGGGAAGGAAGAGGGATGACAGGTTAGTTGGGCTAGAAATGAGTAAATCCCAGTGAGTTCCTGAAAACATCAAGGAATACTTTTGTTTATTAACGAAAAAGGAGACATATCACTTTTTATTCTCTTTTTAGTTGCTCTGTACACACTGTTACCACTGTGTCCCGAGCTGAGATCTTTCTCTTCTT
>CM052700.1:16723438-16743682 GCA_028551405.1 Uromys caudimaculatus
CACAATATAAGGCTAAAGCAGAAATAAGTTCAAATTTTTGTGAAACTTCACACATGTAGTGTTTCTACAGTCAGTGCATTTTAGGTAGAAATGTACAATTTTGAGAGCATATTTTTGGTAAGTTTGTATCATCAACTTGTGCAAAATTTCCCCTTGTTTCCATGCTACAGAAAATTGTAATTAGTATTGAGATGGTCTCTTTTCAAGGTGATGATATTCTTGCTTTGTTTTGTTGATTTAAGAATGTTCTGTCCACTGGCACCTCATTGTGATAGCTTTCGGAATCCTCTGTTCTCTTCTGCTGGTTACTATTGCAGTGTTGGTGGCAAACAGTGAGTAATTGAGATACATTGTGTTTGACTTTTTGCCCAAACAATAGCTTTAAACATAAACTATGGAGTTACACACTCTGTCCATTGTCCTGCCTATAATCAGGTTATGAGCCAGAATCTTTGGACATTAATATTTTTTTTCTGACACACTGTAGAGTCTGCTCTATTTCATACTTAATGTGTTAGCTCTAGGGCTGTTTGGAGTTTCCCTTTTCTGTCACATTTTTGGTTATGCTCCTTCTGAGGGCTTGGAGATAGTCTGCTTTCTGAGCTCAGGTGATTGTTAATCTTACATAAACATTTTGTGGGAAACAGCTATGCAAAGAATCAGTGTCTTTCTTTTCCTATTTCTTCTATGTATGTTGAGGTCATGCTTAAGTAAAAAGACTTCATATGTACAGAGAAACTAAAGTTTAACATTCATTGGATTCCTCCATATTTACAGAGGAAATCACTTCTAGGCTGTGCTAAAACAGAGCGATGCATGTGGATATATTGCATTGCATGTGCTCCAATATGAATTGTGCTATTTCTTAACATTTTTTAGTTGTTATTTTCACTGTGTGTTTACTAGTCTCTGAATATTTTTTTTAGGTTATTATTTGTAAATTTATCCTTCAAAAAATGAAATGATTGGAAGTTACTTCCACCATAAATTTTTTCAGTTGTATTATTTTTCAGTCAACTTACCTTAGAGAAAAATTGATCTATCTGTTTCTATAGTGAGTTAATTGAAATGCTAGCATATAAATGTTAACATATGAATGAAAGTAATGATATGTATTGACTGTTAAGATGAAACTTTTTCTCTAGTCTTAAATTTTAATATGTACTCCTTATAAGCATTTTTGATATTGTATCTGTGACTAATTTAGTTTTTCAATATTGCCAAGATAACCATGAACTGCTGGAAACTTTAAACCACCACCATAACTGCAGCACCATGCAAAGTGACATCGACTTAAAGGAAGAAATGCTGAGAAATAAGGCTATAGAGTGTAGTCCAGGCAACGATCTTCTGGAATCCCTCAGAAGAGAACAGAACAGATGGAACAACAAAACCAAGACTGTTTTAAAGTCCTCACCACACACAGGTATGTGGTGGGGGAGGGATATGAAGACAGATTTGCTATATTATCTATTGTTTCTTCCCTGGAAGCTTTGAAGTTCAACCAGCAGCTTTCAGTGATGCTGGTAATCTTTGTGTTAATTATTTGGGGGCTCCTTATTTCATGTAGGGTCCTGGAAACCCAGAAATCCCTGTTTGGATTCGAAGAATCTTAGAGTTTCTAGAAGTCAGTGTCTTTTTTGGCATTCCTACTGCTCCCTGGGGATGGAATTACAAATCAGTGCCCCTGAGAATTTTGACTGCTCTGGACTATGGCAAAATCTGAATCCCCAACTTTGTTGCTGACAGAACATGGAAATTTTTAGTGTATTTATCAATTATTTGTGCTAAAATGGACAGAGTGCATGTACATAGATGCAGTTATAAAAATAATTTTGTCTGTCTTTCTGTCTGTGTCTTTCTGTCTCTCTGTGTCTCTGTCTTTGTGTGTCTCTGTCTCTTTCTGTCTCTCTCTCTCTCTTTCTCTGTGTGTGTGTGTGTGTGTGCCTGTATTCCATATTAATTGTTTTGAGAGAGTTGTTATGTTACAAACATAACAAAGGTACCTTGGGGAATCTAAAGCTGCATCACCCACCAAAATATTATATAAGGGTTTTAACTCATAATTGGGCATATTCAAATATCCTCTCACCCAATTAATATCTCCTAACAATTTTTGAAAATCATTCAGGGTTACTAACACATCTTTCCGCAATTCCACCTTTTGTGGTCTAATCTTTTTTGATGTAATCTTGGCTCCCAAGTAATTAACTATCTCATCCTTTTGCACCTTCTCTGGGGCTATATGCAGGCCTTTAACCTCCAATAATTTCACCAACTCAACATATGCCCTCTCCAGGAGAGCTTCATCTTTACGGGTGAGTAGGATGTCATCCATATAATGGAGGCACCTCAAGGATGGAAAACTCTTTCTAAATGAGCTAATAGCTCTGCCAACGAATAGCTGACACATAGTAGGACTATTGGCCATACCTTGAGGCAACACAACCCACTCATATCTTTGATCCGGTTCTTCATGATTGCAAGAGGGAACCATAAATGCAAATCTTTCAGTATCTAAATTACATAATGGTATGGAAAAAAAGCAATCCTTAATATCTATAACTATAATGGGCCATCCCTCAGGTAGTGCGGACAATAATGGCAGACCGCACTGTACTGGGCCCATAACCTGCATTTGAGAATTTACTGCTCTTAGATCATGCAAAAGTCTCCATTTTCCTGATTTCTTTTTTATTATAAAAATGGGTGTATTCCATGGGGATACCGAAGGTTTTATATGCCCCAAAAATAATTTTTCCTGCACTAGCTCGTTTGCGGCCAAAAGTTTTTCGGAGGATAACGGCCACTGAGGCACCCACACGGGCTCCTCCGTCTTCCACACTATGGGTATGCCCTCCTCAGCGGCCCCTACGAAAAACCCAGACCACGTCTGTCTACCTTTTTTTCCTGATATATTGGGCTAATTCTTCCCTGTAAATTCTTCCCCAGTCCTGTACCTGGCACATGTCCCATGGCTTTCATCATTTTTTGAGAAAATTGGGAATAATCATTAGTCAATTTATATCCCATATCCTTCAACAGGTCCCTACCCCATAAGGTTATTGTCAATTCCAAAACATAAGGTTGGATCACTCCTTCATGTCCCTCCTCATCCTTCCATTTTAATGGTCTAGCACTCATGCTGGGAGCTTTAGCATAGCCAAGTCCCTGGAGGGTCTGGGAAGAGGCTTGGAGTGGCCATGCGGATGGCCAGTCCTTTTGGGATATAATGCTTCTATCTGCTCCTGTATCTAGAAGGCCTAACATCTTCTTCCCTTCAATGAAGAGAGGAAACAGGGGGCGTTGATCCAACTCAAGGGATACAAAGGTTAGATCCACTCCAGTAGAGCCAAAACTACCCTTCCCTCGCTCCTTTTGAGTGGAGGGAAAACGTGTATGTAAACTGGGTAGTAACAACAATTGTGCTATGCGGTCCCCAGGGGAAATAGCTGTGATACCTCTGGGAGATTCAACCATAATCTTTACAGTGCCCTGAAAATCGGGGTCAATCACTCCTGGATGGACGATGAGACCTCGCATAGCAGCAGATGATCTTCCAATTAATAACCCTACAGTATTTGGCTCTAAAGGTCCTTTAAAGTCTGTCTCAATGAGTTGCACCCCCATACGAGGAGTTAAGACAAGTTTGGTGGTGGAGCAGAGGTCCAACCCTGCAGAGCCCTTAGTGGCTCTCCGCGGCTCCTGGGGTGCCGTAGAGATGGCCATGGTTCTGGGCTCATCTCGGTCTCCTCCACGGCCCCATATATTTGTGGGCCCTGGGGTCGTGGGCCCCGCTGTCCGTTTTTTGATCTTGCTCCACCATACCCTTGAGTAAGAGGCTGTCCATTTATGTCTTTTACGGACTTGCATTCATTAGCCCAGTGGTTCCCCTTCTTGCATTTTGGGCACAGGCCTGGGCCTCTAGGGCGTTGGCCTTCCCCTTTACTTTGACTTCCTCTTTTTGGACAGTCTCGCTTCAGATGTCCTGGCCGTCCGCACTGGTAACAATTTCCTGCTACCCTCCCTCCAGTTTTGGAGAGCTGCATAACTGCAGCCACCAGTCCAGCATTTGTTAAAGGCCCTCCTATCTCTCGGCACACCTTCATCCAGGCTTCCAATCCCTTGTTTTTATATGGAGTGATTGCAGCATGACATTCTTTCGTACACTGCTCATATGCCAACTGTTTTATCAGGGGCATTGCCGTATCTGGATCGCCAAAAATGCATCCAGCAGCCTCAACCAGCCTAGCTATGAAGTCAGAGAAAGGCTCCAGAGGGCCTTGAAGGATCTTAGCTAGATTGCCAGCCACTTCCCCTTTATTAGGAAGGCTTTTCCATGCTCGAGTGGCAACGTTGTTAATTTGCTCATACACCTGTTGTGGGTAGCCATTTTGAGCCTGGGCAAAGCGACCTATCCCTAATAACATGTCTCTATCCCAGGCCGCTTGCCCTCCCCCGGCAGCAGCATTGGTCGCAGCTTGTTCAGTAGCATACTCTATATTGAAAGCCCTCCAATCTAGATATTGCTCAGGACTAAGACATGCCCTAGCCAATGTTGCCCAATCAGTCGGGGTCAGACAGTATCTGTGCAAAGCCTCTACTTGAGCTACCGTGAAGGAAGCCGTAATGCCATAGGCACGTACGGATTCAGCTAAGGACTTGATAGTTTTAAAATCAAGAGGCTTATAATAATGCTGTCCTTGTGGATCGACATAGACTGGACAGGCCAGATATATTTCTCTACTGACTTCCCTCCAGACCTCTGGGCATCTCGATCGACCAGGAAGCAGGCATACTTCCTCCTCCGCCTCATGATATGGGGGCGGGGCTGAAGGTTGGGTTGTCATCGACTCTTCCTTCCACTTATCTTTCCACCCCAACTTCTTCTTCTGCATTTCTCTCTTCCCTTTTAGAGACGGCCATTTTGCCTCCGCTATTAGCTCTTTCACTTCCTCGTCCTCACTCTCTGATTGAGACACTCCCAATTCTGAACTGCTTTCAGTTTTTTGGCTCTCTGATCTCTCTTCTTGTACCATTTCTAAAGCTGTCTGTCCCTTTTCTACCGCCTCCTGACAATTCTTTTTATCTTCTAGGCAGCCACGCACAAGAAGCCAGACTGGTTTTACTCCAGCTTTAAGATGACCTTGTTCCCAAGCAAAATCTAAATCTTTACCTAGTTTGTCCCAGGATGGGATTGTGAGGTTACCAGAGACTGCGAACCATGGGGCAACAGTATCGCACTCATTCAAAAATCTCTCTAAAGTGCTCTTCTTTACCTTTAGCCTTTTAGAAAGCAATAGCTCTTGAAGTGCCACAAAAATTGGATGGGACTGCGAGGTTCCCATGTTGTAAAAATTTCTGCTCACCTCGGAGCCTTATTGCCACCACCTGTGGACTTTATGCCGCTTATCCTCGAGGGCTTTATCGTCCCACTTACCGTGGAAACTTACCAGCGCCTCCCTTGAATGCAAAGCGTTCTGATCTCCTCTGGGGGAGCTGGAGGTTCCCCATACGGGCCACCACTTGTCGCGTCCCTCTCGGCCAGCAAGAATGACACAACACTGGAGATCTTCGCTGAGCCATTTATTCAGGTCCCTTAACAGAGTAAAAACTTCCTCTCCAACCCCCGCAACCCAAACTTATATATTAACCCCACAGCCACTCAAGACATGCCACATGGTACACGCTCATTGGCGCTCCAAGAAGGAAGCAGCAAGGCAATAGCAAGCATGACCAAATAAGGCCCAGTCAAGGCCTACATAGACACACGTCAGCAGTCCAGGAAACAAGATAATCGGCGCCATCTTTAAGGCGCGGTCCATGGCTTACTACAACCCATATTTAACTGTCACTGTTATGGACCATGTCACTGTCAAAATATCCTTGTGTTCAGGATCATACAGTGCATTCCCTGTAATGTTCTTTAATTCAGAAATTATTTGGATCATTTATTCTTTGCTCATTTGTTTGACAGTTACATTTTAAAAAATCAAGTCCTGAAGTTTGGGTCTGCATGTAACGAAATGCACCCACTGCATGTTATGAGATGTTTGAATTTTAACAAATATTTACACCTTTTCAAGCACCATTGTGCAAACTAGTTTTAAGTGAACTGAGAGAAGCTAGTGTCATGTGAGAGGAGGGAATCTTAATTGAGAAAGTGCCTCAATAAGATATTGTGTTTATAAAAATATATAGAGAGATATATGTTATATGGGGTTATGGGGAGGTAGCTGTGGGGGAAGGGTGTGCCTCAGTAGGCCTGAGCCCAGGCATCCCTTCCCCATGAGGAACCAGCTACACACAAAGGTATAGTATAGAAATAGAATTTATTTAGGGCATGTGAAGGGGAGTTAAGAGGGTAGTAGAGGCAGAGAAAGGCACAGAGAGGGAGAGAGTAGAAAAGTAGAGGAGTGGTGGCCGGCCATGACCACGTGGAGAGAGGGGGGAAGGGAATGAGGAGAGGTAAGGGTAGTAAGAGAGAGGCAAGAGAAAGAGATAAGAGAGAGAGGAGGGGGTAAGCGGCCCCTTTTATAGTAGACCAGGCCCACCTGGCTGTTGCCAGGCAACTGTGGGTTGGAGTATACCTGTCTGTTGCCAGGTAACTATGGGGTGGAGTTTAGACAGAATGCCAACATTCCCCCATTTTGGTTTAATTAAAAAGAAAAATTAGAAAGAGGCAGTGGCAAAGCAGGAATATGGTGGTCGTAATATCTGACTGCTTCATGCTAGCATTGGGGTGATGTGTTTCTGGGGAACCTAGAAGAATGGGGATGGGGGATGTTTGTCCAGTCGTAGGAGAGTTGGCAGTTTCTTTGCTGTTCATGGTTTTTGGAGCTGTCTGAGGGCAGGTCAGAAGGAACAGGTCCAGTACAAGCGTCCTGTTTCTGAGAGGAGATTGGAGCTTCTGATGGTTGCTTCTCTGGAGCTGTCCTGGATGTTGTAAATGCCTGGACTTGACAAGATATTGAAACACATTATTATAGGTAGAAAAATAAGGTTAAGTACATTTGGGAGAAAGAGAATTTTTTAAGATGTACATTTTAAACCCAGAGTAATCCCACCCTTTGGAAGGTAGTAAATGGGAACTTTGGGGAGATGTACTTATCTGGATGGAGTCTATTGGGTCCATGAGAGGCAGATCTGAGTGGATTTTCTGTAGCTTATAAGTTTATAAAAGAGATAACAGCATGAGTTAACAACATGAACTGTCTTTAAGATGAGCCTTTTGTGGAGCAGAAGGGACAAGATTAAAAAGTTGAAAAAGTTGGATCGTATAATGGAATGTTTTGTTAGAGTTAGCAAGAAGAGCAAATATGAAGCATTTAAAAATAAGATTAAGTACATTTTCCATTTGGAACTATTTTCTAAAGAGTACTGAATCCAAACCTTATTGCAGAGGTGTATCAATTTTGAGGGCCTTAAATCAGGTGTTAATTTAAGAGATTTGAGGTTTGCCAGGAGACATCCCAGAGGGGTGTCTGGAGGTACCGGCGAAGACCAATTAGTACCCATTGGGTGTTGGGGGGTGTTACTGAACTATTCTTGCCGGCGTCCCAGAGAATATTCAGTAACTATGGCTGGTCAGGCTAGAAATTCAGGTCATCACTAGCAATTTCTAGAGACCACGGCTGACAATTTCCTGGAAATTGTCAGGAAGCCATCCAACCTAGTACTACGATTTTCACGGTGGCAGAGGGGGAAATGAACTGTTTCCGAGGGGAGGACACCCAAGGGCTAGGTCCTAACTCTCAGGTCAGCTAGGAGGCCAGTCATAGAGACTGGGACAATGAAAAGCCAACCCCTCAGCCCAGAAAGTGTTGGCCCGACACTCTCTGAGCCAAAGAGGGTCCTCCCACCGATTGGAGAAACTCCTTATCAGTAGTAGAATGTTTTATTAGAGTCAGGCAAATTATAGGAACTTAGATAACATTAAGACAGTGGTATAGCCAGAAGAGGAAGGTAAGGAGATAACAGATTACAGCTGTGAAGACTTAGCTGTCAATGTTGTTAGAAGTCTGAGAAGTAAACAAAAATCTAGCAATTATATTATTTTAAAAAATGACAGAGTCCACTAGTCAACAGTTTCCTGGTCTCTGTGGCAACTCGGGCAGAGTCAGTCTGGCTTTCAAGTGCAGAAGACGCAGGGCTTTTTCTCTGTGGGATGGATACACGTGACATGGGAAGTAAGCTTACCTTGGTTTAGTAGCCAAGCTCCTTGATCCAAAGTATCCAGTTTTGTCCACTGCATTTTTAGTAATTGTCATATCACAATCTAGGCAGAATCCTGTAGCTGTGTCCACATCTTCTGAGACCATCGACCATCACCAACTGTCAAGACTTTGGGGATTCTGTCATAACTTAAGAATTAAGAAGCTTCTGACAGGATTGAGAACTGTATACATTGGTTATAACTGGATAGAGTTAATAGCAGTAGCAAAGAGACATAGGCCTGGGACCAGAATAAGGAAGCAGGCAGCAGTAGCATGGAAAGAGAGAGAGGGAGAAAGTCCCTTGTGTGTGTTGGAAGGTGGAAGATCAAGGACTGGCGGCACTCGAGCAGGCTGAGGGAGTCCAGCAGAGAGCAAGGGAGAGGGGAGGCAGCAGAGTCCCTGGCAGGGGACAGAGACAGAAAGGGCTCGCATGTGTAGAAACTGCTAAGGCAAGGCAAAAGCTCTTTTAGGGGTTGATAGGGAATGAACAGGAACAAGGCTGCTTTTGTTTATGGTGGCTGTGAGCTTTGGCGGGGCGGCAGGTATTCAAATGCGCATGGGAAAGAAAGTCTAAAGGAGGAGACCTCCGGCAGGACGCAAGGGGCAGAGCCAGACCCACCTTTCCCGCTGAGAACAAAGGAGTGGGGGGGGGAAGGGCAGCAAGTGGAGTGTCCCAGCAGAGAGCACGTAAGCAAACTTGCTTTTCAGGCTAACTAGCTGAACCAGTGGTTTCAGCAAGCAGCAGGGAGAGGGAAGAGTCTGTACTATGGGTCCTCAGCGAGAAAGTGCCAGTTTAGCGAGATGGACAGAGATTGCTTTAGACCAAGACATTCCATTAAAAAGGGACAAAGGCGTCGAAGACTGACCCCTGGGTGAGACATGCTGGGGGTAGGAGCAAATGCTCAGAGGCAGTACTCCTGAGAGAGCAGTTGTCCAGGCCCAACCTGGAATTCACAACGGCGGCAAGAAAGGGAAGAGGAATGTCCCACCCAAGGGAAAAAACCTAACACAAGGGTCAGTGAAAGACTGAAGTTCGTCTCCCATCCTCAAGGACTACAAAGAGTAGTTCCGAGCTCAAGAACTCTCCCCGGAGTCCATGTGGATGGTTACTCTGACCAGTGGGGGATGGGGGCTTACCAGTTCTTTTGAGCTAGCGAGCACGGATCTCTCATGGTGGCTGAGGTGGGATGCAAACCTGCAGAGTTTCTAATCCGAGTCTAGGCACCAATGTTGTGTTTATAAAAATATATAGAGAGATATATGTTATATGGAGTTATGGGGAGGTAGGTGCGGAGGAAGGGTGTGCCTCAGTAGGCCGGAGCCCAGGCATCCCTTCCCCATGAGGAACCAGCCATTCACAAAGGTATAGTATAGAAATAGAATTTATTTAGGGCATGGGAAGGGAAGTTAAGAGGGTAGTAGAGGCAGAGAAAGGCAGAGAGAGAGTAGAGAAGTAAAGGAGTGGAGGCTGGCCATGACCATGTGGAGAGAGGGGGGAAGGGAATGAGGAGAGGTAAGGGAAGTAAGAGAGAGGCAAGAGAAAGAGATAAGAGAGAGAGGAGGTAGCAAGCAGCCCCTGTTATAGTAGGCCAGGCCCACCTGGCTGTTGCCAGACAACTGTGGAGCAGAGCATACCTGTCTGTTGCCAGGTAACTATGGGGTGGAGTTTAGACAGAATGCCAACAGATATGACAGCAAGGCAGCCTGTAGGTCCTTTTCTTAGTTACTGATGTAAGAGAGCCCAGCCTATTATGGGTATCACACCTGCGATGGTGGTGTTGGCTACACTAAGAAAATAGGTTGAGCAAATTTTGGGGAGCAAGACAGTAAGTTGCACTCCTTCCTGACATCTGCATGAGATTGTGCTTCCCAGCTCCTGCCGGCCTTGGCTCTTGCCCTGACTTCCTTCCATTATGGATGGTAATGTGGGAGTTTAAGCAAAATAAATCTGTCCTCCCCAAGTTGCTTTGGCCCTGGGTTTTTATCACAGCAATAGAAAACCATCGAACTAAAGCATCAATTTTGCTACCCTCTAAAGTTCTTTTCTGAACCTTGTTCCATACCTGGTCCTGGGCAAGCAGACATGTGCTCTCTTGTACTATAAGTGGGTTTGGCTTCGTGCAGAGTGGCTTGTTCTGTGTACAGATTTGTGATAGGCTCTGTGCTTCCCTGCATCTTTCCCTATTATTGTCATTATGATGTTTTCACTAACTCAAGCTGTTTTCTTAGATCAGTGTTTCATTCTCCTTCTTACAAAACACTTTTGCACTGCCAAAATATTCCACAGTATTTCTCCATTTACTTATGAACATATGTGTTTGCAAATTTTGACAATTTTGAATGTTGTCATGTAACTTCATGTGCAAGTCACTGAGTAAACATACATTTTATTTCTTTTTATTAATTATCTTTTGTGAACTGCTGTCTGCTGGGTTCTTTCTTCCTTTTGCCTATATTCAACATTCACACATGATTATCTGTCTGTGCTTATGATAATGTCTTATGGCTGTCTAATGTGCATATCCATCCCTATTGTAGTTTACCTGTTTTGTCTATGCTCCGAACAACATTTGGTTTAATATATGATCTTTGTTTTAAATTCCTAAATATGTTAAATATGAATATTCCATTTCTCCTCATTGTAATCCTGAAGTTCAAACGCAGTGACATATTTTGCTAAAGACTGATCCCTTCGAAGTCTCAGTCCCTGTATTTAGGTTGGATTTCATCTATTTTCCTTCTTTGACAGAATCTCATTAACTGAGTCCAGCCTCAAACTCACTATGTATTGAAGGTTAGCCTTAAGGTTGGATCCTCCTACCTTCATCTCCCAAACCCTAGGAATACAATTATATCTCACTAGGCCTGGATGTATTTAATATTAGGGCTCTCCATTTCGAGTCCATTCATTAGTCAGATTTCTTCATTGGGAATAAAACTGGCTGCAGTACTTCTCTGAAAAACTGAGGCTTGGTCCAACGCCTGCTAATATCACAGCCTGAGTAGAAATCAGACTTATGACAGTTTATATAAGAAAATCTTAGTTAATAAATAATTACTTCTCTTTCAGCCTATGTGGTAATTTGCTCTGTTTTTATTTTTATTTTTCTCTTATTGGATATTTTCTTTATTTACATTTCAGATGTTATCCCCTTTCCCAGGTTCCCCTCCAGAACCTCCCCATCCCAACCCCTTCCCCCTATTTCTATGATGGTTCTCCCTCCCCCACGATTCCCACGTAGCTCTGTACATCATTTTTTAATAGAATAATTTGATTCTCTGGAGTTTACTTCTTGAGTTCTTTGTAAATATTAGATATTAGCCGTCTATCAGACACAGGATGGGTAAAGATACTTTCCCAATCTGTTGGTTGCTATTTTGTCCTATTGACAGTGTCATTTGCCTTACAGAAGCTTTGCAATTTTATGAGGTCCCATTTGTGGATTCTTGATCTTAGAGCATAAGCCACTGGTGTTCTGTTCAGGAAAATTTCCCCTCTGCTCATGTATTAGAGATTCTTCCTCACAGTCTCTACTATTAACTTCAGTGTATCAATTTATTTTTTTATTTTCCAACAATTCTTTTTAAAGAAGGATATTTATGGCCTTTAATATGCAATTCTGCAGATTATCATGTTTTGTGAAGGGCCATTAGCTGGAATGTGGAAAAGGGAAGAGGAGCACACAGTCTAAAACATTAGTTACAAACCTGCATCTGTGATTGTATTTCAAATCTTCCATTTCTCTTTACAACAGGAGCATATAAGACTGTGTTCTGTGTGTCACACACATCTATTTTTACTTTTAACCTAGCATATGTATCGAGAAGAATAAAGCCGGAGAGCAGGGTCAGTATAAAATAAGTCCTTGGAAATATTGAAAATTAGTTTTCCCTGCTGTGTGAAATAAGATGGAGATTTTTTTGTGACAAAGAGACCATTTCTTTTTAATGAGGTTAGACAAAAGAACACACTTTAGTGATCAACTTATGATTAGTAGTTACATATTCTGTTTACTTTGGCAAATAGAATTTTTAAATCATGATTTATTTCTGTGAATTTTCAAAATTCACCAGTTGCACATTGTTGTTTTTGTTCATCAGTGGCTTGAACATAAGGAAATATGACGCAAAGTATGGAGGATGTGTGTTCTTATATAAAGCAAGAGTAAACAATATTGACTGTCGTTATTTGCACAGATGTATTTGTGGGAAGAGACTGGATAAATTCCCTGATTGACTCTACAATGAGTGTTAAAGGTAAAAGATGAAATATTCTGATTCTAATTTCTTTACAATAGTAATTCATGAATCCTTACAAACAAGTGTTTTGATCGTAGACTTAGTCTGCAGTGCAAACAGAGAGACAATCTGGAAGATACTGGGAATATTCTTTGAAATCTGACTTGACAGAGCAGAAGAATTCTTTCTTGGTAGAGACAGGACAGATCTCCTCTGGTGCATGGACAGGCTTCGTCCCACAGCTTGAAGGAATGTGTTTTATTTGATTGCATCAACTACCATAGAACTCAATAAAGAACCATAAGAAACAGTCTGAGTATTTCATTATGAGTAGAATAAAACATCTTAATTGAAAACACAATTAAGAGCTAGAATATAGCTCTTTACCCACCCACCTTCCTGCTTGCTGAGTCCTGTGGAGCAAACCGAGCTGTACTGGTCAGCCTGCTAGGCAATGGAAACCTCCATTCTCTACCTATCTGCCTGCCCACTTTCATCAGATCTGTGGCTGTTGAACAGACCTGGTCATCCTGTACAGACCTACATTCTGCAGATCCAGAATCATACAACCCAAGAATATGCATCAGATGCCTGCCACACCAGGAATTTTTTTTTTCCAAGATGTAACAGAAACCATAAAGACAGTTAGAAATAGAAGCAGTAAAGAAAACAAACTTAGGGAATCGTGGAGATGGAAAACCTAGGGAAGAGAACAGGAACAACAGATACAAGTATCACCAACAGAGTAGAGGAAGGAAACGGATGAGAGAATCCCAGGCATAGATAATACAGAGAAGATAATGATATTACAATCAAAGAAAAAGTTAACTGTAAAAATTTCCTGACACAAAATATACAGGAAATCTGGAATACCATGGAAAGAACTAACCTGAGAAAAATAGGAATAGAAGAAAATTATATGTCCCAGCTTCAAAGTCCAGAAAATATTTTCAACAAGTCATAGATAAAAAATTCAAAACCTAAAGAAAGAGATAGCTGTAAATATACAAATGCCTATAGAACCTTAATTAGACTGGACCAGAAAATATCATCCTCATCCCACATAATAAATCACAAAATCTACAGAACATAGAAAGAATACAAATAGAAGCAAGGTGAAAGGGACAGATAACATAAATGGCAGACATTCCATAATTACAACCAACTTGTGAACAAAGCCTCTAAAAGCTAGAAGGGCCTGGATATGCTGCAACCTCTAAAAATCCACAGATCCCAACCTAGACTATAATACCCAGCAAAACTCTCAATCACCATAGATGGAGAAAACAAGACAAATCTAAATTTAAAGAGTATCTATCCACAAATCAAACCCTACAGAAAATACTAGAAGGAAAACTCCAACCCAATGAGGATAATTATATCCAAGAAAAGATAGGAAATTAGTAACTCCATAACTGCAAAAACCAGGGAAGGACACACACACACACACACACACACACACACACACACACACACACGGGAGGGAGGAGAGATAGAAAGAGAGAGAGAGAGAGAGAGAGAGAGAGAGAGAGAGAGAGAGAGAGGGAGAGAGAGACTCTCTCACCCATCCCCACACACATACACCCCCCCACCCCCCATACACATAGAAAACACAAGGGCAACCACATTTGAAAAGAAACACTTCTAAAATTTAAATCCACATCAAGTCCCACATATTCATAGTGGAGACATCAACATCTGACTCTCACTAATTGACAGGTCATCCAGACAAAAAAATAAACAAAGAAAAATGAAACTAACAGACATTATGAATGAAATGGACCTAACAGAAATCTATAGAATATTTCACCCAAACAAATAATAAAATGACTTCTTCTTAGTACCTCATAAGTCCTTCTCCAAAATTGACCATAGTAAATCAGAAATCAAGCCTCAACAACTACAAGAAAATTGAAATAGTGATTTATGTATCATCAGGGCACCACGAATTAAACAACAGTAGAAAAACCAGAAAGCATAAACACTCATGGAAGTTGAACCACTCTCTTTTCAGTGATCTCTGAGTCAAAAAATAAAGGAAGAAAGAAAATAAAGAGTTCCTAAAGCTCGATGAAAGTGAAGGCACAACATTCTCAAATTTATGGGACAATGAAAGCAGTGATAGTTCATAATTCAAAGGGCCTCCATAAAGAAATTAGAAAGTTTTCTTACCAGCAAGTTAAAATTACACCTGAAAGCTAACCAAAAGACAGAGAGACAGATTCTAAATCAACAAAATCAGATGTGTAAATGGAGACATAATAAGAGACATTGAAGAAATTCAAAGAATCATTATGTCTTACTTCAAAAGCATGCACTATAGAAAATTGGAAAATCTTAAGATTTTCTAGAAAGATACCACTTAAGTGAAGATCAGCTAAACTATTTAAACAGCACTATAACAACTAAAGGAATAAAAACAGTGATTAAAGGTCTCCCTACTAATATAGCCCTAAACCAGATGGTTTTAGTTCTTCATGTTACTGAGGTACGGAGATAGCCCCCTATCCTTCAGCCTGTGAAATTCTTATGTTCCTGGGCATTCCTTCCCACAAAAGCTATTTAATTCCTGGTTCAACAGGGTTCCTTCTGATCTGAGCAGGTACCCTGAGCATACCTTGTGGGCTAGCTCTGCAGGGTCCCACAACTCCCAGAAAAATCTCAAATCCCAGGCTCTCTAACATGCCCAGGATCATAGAATCATAGGTGAGGAGGCCACAACATCTTCCCTATCCCTGGGAGTAACTGGGACCAGTGGGATCCAGGGATGCAGGAACTCTTTCCGGTGGCCAGTGGCACAGGTTCCTTCTGATCAGAGGAGGGGCCCTGAGCAGACCTTGGGCGCTAACTCCACACCCAGTCTCATAATACCCAGAGGAAGCTCGATTCCCAGGTGCTCTAACATGCCCAGGATCATAGGATCACAGGATCTCAAGAGCTTGTTCACACCAGGATCTCAGAATCCCAGAGGCAGCTTGATTCCCAAGAGCTCTGACACAACCAGGATCTCAGGGTCACGGGGTCCCAGAATCACAAGATGACAGAGGCAGCTAGACTCTGAAGAGTGCTGACAGAACCATGATCACAGGAGGGACAGGCTCCAGTCAGATAAAGCAAAGGCAGGTAGCACTAGAGATAACCAGATGGCAAGAGGCAAGCACAAGAACACAAGCAACAGAAACCAAGGTCACTTGTCATCATCAGAACCCAGTTCTTCCACCATAACGATTCCTGGATACACCATCACACCAGAAGAGCAACATTCAGATCAAAATCACTTCTCATGAGGATGATAGAGGACTTTAAGAAGGACATAAATAACTCCCTTAAAGAAATACAGGAGAACACAGGTAAACAGGTAGAAGCCCTTAAAGAGGAAACACAAAAATTCCTTAAAGAATTATAGGAAAGCACAGCCACAGGTAAAGGAATTGAATAAAACCATCCAGGGTCAAAAATGAAAACAGAAACAATAAAGAATTCACAAAAGGAGACAACACTAGAGAAAGAAAATCTAGGAAAGAGATCAGGTGTCATAGATGCAAGCATCATCAACAAAATACAAAAGATATAACAGAGAATCCCAGGTAGAGAAGATACCATAGAAAACATTGTCACAACAAAAAGCTCCTAACCCAAAACATCCAGCAAATACAGGACACAATAAGAGGACCAAACATAAGGATAATAATTATAGAAGAAATTGAAGATTCCCAACTTTAAGGGCCAGTAAATATCTTCAACAAAATTATACAAAAAAAAAAAAAAAAAACTTCTGTAACCTAAAGAAAGAGATGCACATGAACATACAAGAAGTCTACAGAATTCCAAATACACTGGACCAGAAAAGAAATTCCCCCCATAAAATAATAACCGAAACACCAAATGCTCAAAACAAAGGAAGAATATTAAAAGCAGTAAGGGACAAAGGTCAAGTAACATATAAAGGCAGACCTATCAGACTTAAACCAGATTTCTCACCAGAGACTATGAAAGCTAGAAGATCCAGGGCCAATGTCATACAGACTCTAAGAGAACATAAATGCCATCCCAGGCTACTATACCCAAAAAAACTCTCAATTACAATAGATGGAGAAACCAAGATATTCCATGACAAAATGAAATTTACACAATATCTTTCCACAAATCCAGCCCTACAAAGGATAAAGATAAAAAACAAAACACGAGGAGGAAACTAAACCCTAGAAAAAGCAAGAAAGTAATCTTTCAACAAACTCAAAAGAAGATAGCCACACAAACATAATACAACCTCTAACAACAAAAATAACAGGAAGCAACAATCACTATTCCTTAATATCTCTTAACATCAATGGACTCAATTCCCCAATAAAAATACATAGACTAACAAACAGGCTGTATATGTAAATAGGACCCAGCATTTTCCTGCATACAGGAAACGCACCTCAGTGACAAAGACAGACACTACCTCAGAGGGAAAGGCTGGAAAAAAAATTTCCAAGCAAATGGTTCAAAGAAAAATGCTGGAGTAGCTATTGTAATATAGAATAAAATCGACTTTTAACCAAAAGTTATTTTAAAAGATAAGGAAGTTCCCTTCATGTTCATCAAAGGAAATATCTACCATGATGAACTCTCAATTCTGAACATCTGTGCTCCAAATTCAAGGACACCCACATTCATAAAGAAACTTTACTAAAGCTCAAAGAACATACTACACCTCACACAATAATAGTGGGAGACTTCAACACCCTTGAAACCTGCTTCTACTGAGATAAGCTAAATTTGACTCCTTGTTTGGTTGCATATCATACCTCCCTGTGTAACTCTAGATAATAAACACATAGTACTTCCAGTGTGCTGCATCTTGCTTATCAGAGAGCTCAGACTACCTCATCATAGCTTTTCTGTATCCATCCATGTCTCTGTCTTTTCTTAATTTGCTCACTGCCCCAGTTAGGTCTATCCCTCCATCCATGCAGATTGTAGGCTGAGAACTATTATTCAATTGTTCTTCTGTGCTTAAATAATGGGAAAGACACAAATGAAAACAAGGATTACCCCTCTTCTCTGCATTTGTCAATAGCCAATAGATTCTAAGCAGAGGCTAATGTCCCATGAATCTTTTCCCTACACAAGACTGAATGTTGAAAAAATGAAACGTGTGCAGTCTCAGTACTGATAGCTGTAGTTGAACAGTGGCACATTTTGATGGTTGATGACAGTTTCAGGAGTCACAACCCATTAAAGCAAACTTCCAGTGCAAGATGTTGGTCAGGAAGTTCCCACAGGATGTTGCTTTTGCTTTGGTTTCTAACCAGAACAGTACTATAAAACTCTATTGATTAACATCTTGGTTACAGCACATAGAAAAACCAATTTGGAACACACCAAGAAGCTTTGGCTGCTGACTTGTGTATGGTGAGATAGAAAGTACCATATAGGCTAAGGGGGGAGAAATCTACTAACATTCTCATACAGCTGTGAATGATGGGGGCTAGAATACCAGCCTGCCAGTCAAGATGCGTCCCCTTTTGCAAACTATATTGTGACTTTTATAGAAGTAAAACCTGACTTTTCGATTGCATTTTAGGCCCACTACACAGAAGAAGTTTCATGTCTGATATTGTGAATCAGTCAAAATGCATGGATTGACTTTGTGGGTTAAAGAAAATCAGTGTTTATTCTCTAACTGTGTGGTGATCACATGTTGTTTGTTTGTTTCTTTTTGGTTTTTGGGGGCCAGGATTTCATAGGCCAGGCTACTTTCAAACTCACTTTACAGAGGAGAATGTCTGTGACTTGCTGATCATCCTTCACTGACTTTCTGAGTGCCAAGGTTGCAGATATGCACCCAAACTCTACCCTAGAAGCCATATGTGTGGCTGTTAGATCTGGTTTGGAATTGATCGTAGCCATCTCTTGAAGCAGAGCAGCTGTGATCACCCCTGAAGACTCTCATGACATCTTTCACACTGGCTTTCCTTGTGGGGAGAGAGTAGGGAGGCTTAAGTAGGAATCATGTACCCTGAAGACACCTTTGGTAGACCCATCTCCAATAATAAGCAACATCAGGCTTTGGAGAAGACTCTTGGGAAGTACTTACCTATATGCTGCCAGTAGTACAGCTTTTCCAGGACTGCTCGTGCAGCTTAAATGTGCTTATATTTCCCCATTTTTTGCTATGCTATTGGAGACAGGGTCTCACTGTGTAGCACTTGTTGGCTTGGTCCTTGCTATGCAGAGAAGTGTGAGTGCCCAGGTCCTCTGGGTCCATAAGTTCATAGGTGACTTTCAGAAGCCAGATACTACTAAAGAACATGAATTGACATAACTGGATTTTGGTTTTACTTAGAAATATTTCTTCTAGGTCATGCAGTTTCTGTCTTCTAATATAACATGTGTAACACAGTTTTTAATCAAACAGCAGCCACAACCAAGATCTTCGGATTTTAAAAACTAGAAAAACAGGATCTTGGAATTTTAAATTATTGGGAATTTTTTTTTTTACAGATTTACTTTTTAAAAGTTTTCATGTGTGCCAACAATGTATCTGTAGGATTAACAGTGAAAATGGCCATTTTACCAAACGCAATTGGCAGATTCACTGCAATGCCCATCAAAATTCCAACACAATTCTTTATAGACCTTGAAAAGAGATACTCTCAACTTCACTTGGATAAACAAAAAACCCATAAAGTACACTATAGCTTAAATAATTCTGTAAAATAAAAGCTACACTCGCTATAATTTTAACAGTAGGTGAATCACAATAGAGTTATTTCCATAGACCTTGTGGCTGGTGTCACAAAACTTGGTGTCTCAAAACTTAGTGTAGTTCCATAGTCTGTCTCTAAATGGAAGAGCAAACATTGCAGCTGTTGCTCACTTCATCAGATTGGGTGCCTCAGTAATCCCAGTGTGGCACTGAAAATGTTTGGGATCCTTGGAGAGCAGCTGTTTCGTAGCCCACGATGGAAACCAGGAAATGCTGGCTCTAACATCAGCTTATTCTAATTTGTGGTGAGTTTAAATGGAAACTAACAATAAATAAATGTCATTAGACTAAAAATTCACTGAGATGTTAAATGTGTGTTCTGGGAATCAAAACTGGGTTCTATGGAGGAGTAGCCAGTAGGAATATAGCTATTACATATTATTGTTAGGACCATGAATGATAGCTGAGATTGTTTGAAAATTGTGCTGTTAGACTCCTTTATCTTTATTTAAAATGAGTGAGAGCTGTTACAAATGGCTAAGGTATAATTTGAACCACAGATTGGCCTGTTTTAATAGTGGGATCCCTAGGCATATTGGATAATGATCAAGGATAAAACTCATCAAAATAAGAGAAGCAATCACACAATCAAAAGTAAAAGAATGATACATGACCTTAATATGTTGGATCACCCTGTAATCTCAGAACTTACAAGTTTGAGGGAGTAAGATCAAGTGTTTCAGGGATTTCTCAGTTATGTAGTCATTCTAGCCATCCTGAACTACATCAGACCATGCACCAGAAAAAAAATGACTTAGAAGAAAGAGTGCTTTAAGGAGGATAAACTGAGCCTGCAGACTCCACAGAGGATATAGTGGAGTTTGATTAGAGTCTCTGCTCAGAAATATGACACCGAGAGAACAGGGACTGAAGAGGCAATGTTCTTAGTCATGGATTGTTGGCTGTCTTCTCCAAAAGTGACTTGTATCCCTGGGTATTGAAGAGCTCAGATATACACAGGAAACCCTTGTGGGGGCCCCTTTTATCATGCTTACTACATTCCTGAATCATCTTTCTCATATCCTCTCTCTC
>CM052700.1:16747673-16765676 GCA_028551405.1 Uromys caudimaculatus
TTTTGTATCTCTACTGTTATAAACAATGTTGCATAGATCATGGGAACACATGGGTCTCTGTGCATTATAGAATCTCAATTTCAGAGACCAGTGAGATTTTAATTAACTTTACATAGGCTTAACAAATACATTGTTCTGGTAACAGAATACCAGAAAATAATAAGTTTAACTATCTACCTTCTCTGTTGTAGGCAGCAAAGTTGAAAAAAACTGGTTCTGCTATGGTATAAAATGTTATTATTTCATCATGGACACAAAACAGTGGAGTGAATGCAAACAGGCCTGCCAGAATTCCAGGTTATCCATACTGACGATAGATAATGAGGATGAACTGGTACTGAAGATACTTACTTGCCGCTTTATTCTCTTAGACTGCCTCTAACCCTGAATAGTGAGATAGTCAATCCAGTTTTTTGTTGTTGTTTGTTTTGATTTTCTTTTTTGTTTGTATATGGTTTTCCTGTAATGTGAACAAAACTGTGGGACACAGGTCTGTTAAGAGGAGACTAGTTTCTACAGAGACCAGACAAGGCAGTCCAGTTAGAAGAACATAACCCATTTACAGGCTACAGATTTTGGGACAGTACCAGCTCCAGTTGTTCCACACCCACAGGAAGACAACACCGCACAAGTGCATGAAAGCCACATGAATGTTCTTTGTTTGGTGGTTCTGACTCTGATAGACACCTGGGTCCAGGATAGTTAATTCTGTTGGTCTTCATGTGAAGTTCCTATTCCATTCAGAGCCCACCGTCTTTTCACATATTCTTTTATAAGAGTCCCCAAGCTGCATCCACTGTTTGGTTGTGGGTGTCAGTGTATGTATGAATCAGCTGCTGGAAGAAGCCTCACAGAGGATAGCCATGAAAGACTCCTGCCTGCAAGCATAACAGAGTGTCATTAATAGGCTCAGGAATTGATGCTTTTCCATGGTATGGGTCTCAGGTTGAGCTGAATAATAGTTGGCTGTTTCCTCAGTCTTTGCTCCATCCCCAGTCCCTGCATTTCTTGTACACAGGATAAGTTTTGGGTTAAAAGATTTGTGGATATGTTGGTATCCCTATCACTCCCCAGGGCTTCTCTCCCCAGGCTACATAGAGTCACAGCTAAGGATATCCCCATTGATTCTTGTGTGCTTCCCCTATCACTGGTTTCCATCTCTTCCTGGAGATGTCCCCTACCACCTGCCCCATCAGTTGCAGATTTCTATTCATTCTCATGGCCATCAGACCATCACCCCACACATCCCCACACCGGAACCTGAAACCCCACAACCCCTCATGATCCCGCTCCCACCCAGTTCCCTCCCTCCCTCAGCCTTTTATGACCATTCCATTCCTGCTTCCAAGTTAGACTTAAGCATCCTTGCTTGTGCCCTTCTTCCTGTCCAGCCACTTGGGTCTGTGGAGTGTAGCATGGGCATCCTGTATTTTATGGCTAATGTCCACTTATAAGTGAATACATACAATGCATGTCCTTTTGGGACTTGGTAACCTCACACAGGATGATATTCTCAAGTTCCATCCATTTGCCTGCAAAATGTTTTTCACAGCTGAATAGAATTCCATTGTGTAGATGTACCACATTCTTTCTCCATTCTTCAATTGAGGGACATCTAAGTTGTTTCCACTTTCTGGCTATTATGAAGAAAACTGCTATGAACATTCAGGTGTCTTTGTGGGATGGCGGAGTGTCTTTTTGTTCTATGCCCAGGAGTGGTATAGCTGGTTCTTGAAGTAGAACTATTGCCACTTTTCTGGGAAATAAACAAATTGATTGCCAAAGTGGTTGTACAAGTTGGCACTCCTAACAGCAATGAGGAGTGTGCCCCTTGCTCCACATCCTTGCCAGCATGTGTTATCATTTCAGTTTTTAATCATAAGCATTCCTATTGGTGTAAGGTGAGATCTCAAAGTTGTTCTGATCTGCATTTTTCTGGTGGCATATGACTTTGAATATTTCTTAATGTGCTTCTTGGACATTTGAGATTTCTCTGTGAGATTGCTCGTGTTTAACTCAGGCATAGAAGATGCAATAGAAGAAATTGATAGATCAGTTAATGAAAATGCTAAATCTAGCAATTCCTCCCTTAAGCAGGAAGATTGTGAGTACAAGGCCAGCCTTGGTTGCATAGTAAGGCTTGGTTTAAGAAACACAGTCATAAATCATGACATGATCCCAATATCTCAGAAAACTTAAAACTTTTATTTTAAATTACTTATTGAACTGACACAAGTTTTGACTGGATTGGATTGTCATATGATAATAAACAAAAGGATTGGGTATGGATTGGCGATGGCCCATCTAAACTGTGAGTTTCCAAAACCCTTCAGACTCTAACACTGGTGCGGGAATTGGGAGGGTTGTGTGTAAAGGCTTTTCTCTCATTTCCCATGGCTTTCCTCATTTTCTATGGAGCTCATGGGTAAGGACAAGGTGCATAAGGCAGTGTCTGTGCAAGTGTTATAAACAGAAAATATATGGTCTAGGAGCTGACTGAAAGTGGCTTAATACTGCATACATCTCAGGATCTTGTCCCCCACCACGATATTTCATTTATTTACATTTCAAATGTTATCCCCTTTCCTGGTTTACCCTCCTGAAACTCCCTATCCCATCTCCCTTGCCCCTGCTTCTATGAGGGCGCTCCCCCACTCACCACCCACTCTTGCCTCCCTTCTCTGGCATTCCTCTTCAGGGGCATTGAGCCTTCTCAGGACCAAGGACCTCTCCTCCCATTGATTGCCTGACAAGGCCATCCTCTGCTATATATGCAGCTGGAGCTGTGGGTTACATCATGTGTACACTCTGGTTGGTGGTTTAGTCCCTGGAAGCTCTGGGCGGGGCGTCTGGTTGTTTGATATTGTTGTTCTTCCTGTGGTGTTGCAAACATCTTCAGCTCCTGCAGTCCTTTCTCTAATGCCTTCATTGGGGACCCTGTGCTCAGTCCAATGGTTGGCTGTGAGCATCCACCTCTTTATTTGTCAGGCTCTGGCAGAGCCTCTCAGGAGACAGTTATATCAGGATCCTATAAGCAAGCACTTCTTGGCATCTAAATTGTGTCTGTGTTTGGTATCTGCAAAGGGAACTAGAATGTCAACAACTTAAGATGGTCTGAAGTGACTCAATGATACAATGAGTGTGAGTCCCTCAGACATTCATGTGACATATTTGCTGTTGTTAGCTTATATAATTGTTGGTTATTTATAAATATAAGAACGTGTTTATATGCATATAGTAACATTTAGAGTTAGGTGCCAGAGGGAGAGATAATGCCTCCATCCAGGTTAAGAGTTTTTTGTGGACATTGTTAGTACAGGTCTAGGTGAGCACCATTATGAGACTAAAGTTAAGAGCTCATGATGCAGAATATGTGCTTCATGTGTATCTGTGAATAGTAAGTATCTGTTTTATTCCTGTCCTCTTTGCCCATGTTCAGCTTACATCCTTCATCGATTGCCCCATAAGGATATCTCATGCCTGGCTGATGTGTCCACTCATTCCTACTGCAGCTCCCCTCTCCTGTCCGTATTCATGGCCACATGGCTTTTTTTAATCTTCCTTTTCTGTTTCGATGGTAAATCAAAATACTCTGTTTCTTCCTGGTTTTAATCCAAAGGAAAGAAAGGTAATCATTTGTTAAAGTTTTATCCCTTTACCATTTCTGCTCTAAGGAGGTTGGTGGTTTTCTTTGACATAGATTTTTACTAGGCTAAACTGGTTCAAATTCACTGTATTTCCCAAACATGCTTTGAATTCTTGAACTTCATGGATTCTTTATTTAGTATTTAAATGACCATTTCACATAGATAAACTGTTCTTCTTGCTCTGAGATTTAGGAGAAAGACAGACTGCCAGGCTATGATGATCTTTTGAAGGTTCAGCTCTGCTGCAGCCTAAGCCTGTATAGGAATCTCCTTACTGAGCATTCGTAAATGTATCGAGTGAGGTTTTAATTATTACTTATTATTTGATTAGGCCCTTGCTCTATAGCCTAATCTGACCTGGTTATAATCTTCCTACTTTAGCCTGCCTCGCCTTTCCTAGTGCCTTATTGTTTAGTCTACATTTTAAAGTATGTTTTCCCAAGAATGTAGTTGCAGCACTTGCAGGGAAGTCTGTGAATCACTATGCTTCAGTGAAGTCCCATTGTCTCTGGGACAGGGAAGCAAGAACAACAGCCGCAGTTACAAACCCTCTACTGTGACTGTATTCCAAATTTCCCATTTCCTCTAAAAATGAGGTATGTACTACCTTGTCCTGTGAGCTATGTAATGCATTTCTTCTTTTTATCTGTTGTTTTTGCAAAGAATATCAGAGGAAATCAACTTTAATATAAAATTACCCATTAGAAATATTGAAGAATATGTTTACTTGCTCATGAAATATTAACAGTGCAGTATATATGAAGAGTTGAGTTGTGAACAAAAGACAATTTTTTCATTCATATTTCATTTAATTTTTGGGTCATGTACACACATGTACATGTGAATTTTAGAGCACAAGTGCAGTTGGAAAAAAAAACTGAGGGAGTTATTTCTCTACTACTTTGTGAGGTCTGAAGTCTGACCACATATTGTCAGGTTTGGTGAGGCACGTTACTGGCCCAAGATCTTTTTTAAAAATGAGTTTAGAGAAAATTAACAGTTTTCATTGATACACTTATGATTAAGTCTATATTTTGTACATTTTGTTAATAAATCTTGTTTTTAAAACCTTGGGATAAGTCAATATAAGATTATAAGAATTTGAGTATATAAACATAGTGTTATGGGCTTCTATTTGTTAGATGGTTGTTTTTTGTTAATTTTTGGACATAGGAGAATTTATACCTTTGGAATGCATTTATTGCTCTAAAATATATGTTTAGAATTGTTCCCTAACTAGTTCAAGAAACTCATTCAAGCATCCATAATCTACATTATGTCCTCATTCACTCTCTGTCTCTCTCAGATCCAGTTGATGAAGGCTGAAATCTCACAATTGTATTCGCTGCAGCCAGCTGCTTGTGATAGCACAAGACTCACTGTCTTATAGGTTCATGAGTTTAGGGGACAGCTTTGGCTTCACAGTATGTTTGACATCACTGTGTGATACAGAGTGAGACTCTGTCTGATGAAGCCTAACAATAATAATGATAGTGATAATAATATGAAGCTATCCAGAAATACTTTCTTGGGTGAAGCAATTTCCTTTATAGCATCATAATAAACCTCAAAAATTCAGTATGGACCTTGTAATATGTGTTAATCCATAACCCATATTCATAACTGTCAGTATTATGGACCATGTCACTGTCAAATTTTCTTCATGTTCAGGATCATCCAGTGCATTCCCTGTAATGTCCTTTAATTCGGAAATGATTTGGATAATTTTTTCTTTGCTCATTTGTTTGACAGTTACATTTTAAAAAATCAAGTCTTGAAGTTGGGGTCTGCATGTAATAAAATGCACCCACTGCATGTTAGGAGATGTTTGACTTTTAACAAATATTTACACCTTTTCAATCACCATTGTGCAAACTAGTTTTAAGTGAACTGAGAGAAGCTAGTGTCCTGTGAGAGGAGCGAATCTTAATTGAGAAAGTGCCTCAATAAGATATAACCGTAAGGCAGCCTGTAGGGCCTTTTCTTAGTTACTGATGTAAGAGAGCCCAGCCTATTATAGGTTTCACCCCTGGGATGGTGGTGTCGGCTACACTAAGAAAATAGGTTGAGAAAATTTTGGGGAGCAAGACAGTAAGCTGCACTCCTTCCTGACATCTGCATGAGATTGTGCTTCCCAGCTCCTGCTGGCCTTGGCTCTTGCCCTGACTTCCTTCCATTATGGATGGTAACGTGGGAGTTTAAGCAAAATAAATCTGTCCTCCCCAAGTTGCTTTGGTCTTGGGGTTTTATCACAGCAATAGAAAAACGATCAAACTAAAGCATCAATTTTGCTACCCTCTAAAGTTCTTTTCTGAACCTTGTTCCACACATGGCCCTGAGCAAGCAGACATGTGCTCTCTTGTACTATAAATGGGTTTGGCCAAGTGCAGAGTGGCTTCTTCTGTGTACAGATTTGTGATTGGCTCTGTGTTTCCCTGCATCTTTCCCTATTATTGTCATTATGATGTTTTCACAAACTCAAGCTGTTTTCTTAGATCAGTGTTTCATTCTCCTTCTTACAAAACTCTTTTGCACTGCCAAAATATTCCACAGTATTTCTCCATTCACTTATGAACATATGTGTTTGCAAATTTTGAAAATTTTGAATGTTGTCATGTAACTTCATGTGCAAGTCACTGAATAAACATACATTTTATTTCTTTTTATTAATTATCTTTTGTGAACTGCTTTGACTGCTGGG
This sequence comes from Uromys caudimaculatus, assembly GCA_028551405.1. Lineage (NCBI taxonomy): Eukaryota > Metazoa > Chordata > Mammalia > Rodentia > Muridae > Uromys > Uromys caudimaculatus. The sequence goes on from CM052700.1 coordinate 16,754,022, forward strand.
TTCTTTCTTCCTTTTGCCTATATTCAACATTCACACCTGATTATTTGTCTGTGCTTATGGTAATGTCTTATGGCTGTCTAATGTGCATATCCATCCCTATTGTAGTTTACCTGTTTTGTCTATGCTCCGAACAACATTTGGTTTAATATATGTTCTTTGTTTTAAATTCCTAAATATGTTAAATATGAATATTCCATTTCTCCTCATTGTAATCCTGAAGTTCAAACGCAGTGACATATTTTGCTAAAGACTGATCCCTTTGAAGTCTCAGTCCCCTGTATTGTAGGTTGGATTTCATTTATTTTCCTTCTTTGACAGAATCTCATTAACTGAGTCCAGCCTCAAACTCACTATGTATTGAAGATTAGCCTTAAGGTTGGATCCTCCTACCTTCATCTCCCAAACCCTAGGAATACAATTGTATCTCACTAGGCCTGGATGTATTTAATATTGGGGCTCTCCATTTTGAGTGCATTCTATAGTCAGATTTCTCTATTGGGGATAAATTTGGCTGCAGTACTTCTCTGAAAAACTGAGTTTTGGTCCAACACCTGCTAATATCTCAGCCTGAGTAGAAATCAGACATATAATTACTTCTGTTTCAGCCTATGTGCTAATTTGCTCTGTTTTTATTTTTATTTTTCTTTTATTGGATATTTTCTTTATTTACATTTCAGATGTTATCCCCTTTCCCAGGTTCTCCTCCAGAACCCCCTGTCCCAACCGCTTCCCCCTATTTCTATGATGGTTCTCCCTCCCTCCAATTCCCACCTAGCTCTGTACACCATTTTTTAATAGAAAAATTTGATTCGTTGGAGTTTACTTCTTGAGTTCTTTGTATATATTAGATATTAGCCCTCTATCAGACGCAGGATGGGTGAAGATCTTTCCCCAATCTGTTGGTTGCCATTTTGTCCTATTGACAGTGGCCTTTGCCTTACAGAAGCTTTGCAATTTTTTGAGGTCTCATTTTGGATTCTTAATCTTAGAGCATAAGACATTGGTGTTCTGTTCAGGAAAATTTCCCCTCTGCTCATGTATTAGAGACTCTTCCTCACTTTCTCTTCTATTAGTTTCAGTGTATCAATTTATTTTTTTATTTTGCAACAATTCTTTTTAAAGAAGGATATTTATGGTCTTTAATATAGAATTCTGCAGATTACCATGTATCTGTGAAGGCCTATTAGCTAGAATGTGCGAAAGGGTAGAGGAGAGCACAGTCCAAAACATTACTTACAAACCTGCATCTGTGATTGTATTTCAAATCTTCCCTTTCTCCTTACAACGGGAGCATATAAGACTGTGTTCTGTGTGTCACACACATCTATTTTTAATTTTAACTTAGCGTATTTATCGAGACGAAGAAAGTCGGAGAGCAGGTTCAGTATAAAATGAGTCCTTGGAAATATTGAAAATCAGTTTTCCCTGCTGTGTGAAATAAGATAGAGATTTTTTTGTGACAAAGATACATTTCTTTTTAATGAGCTTAGACAAAAGAACACACTTTAGTGATCAACTTATGATTAGTAGTTACATATTCTGTTTACTTTGGTAAATAGAATTTTTAAAATCATGATTTATTTCTGTGAATATTCAAAATTCACCAGTTGCACATTGTTGTTTTTGTTCATCAGTGACTTGAACATAAGGAAATCTGACACAAAGGATGGAGGATGTGTGTTCTTATCTAAAGCAAGAGTAAACAGTATTGACTGTGGTAATTCATACAGATGTATTTGTGGGAAGAGACTGGATAAATTTCCTGATTGACTCTCCAATGAGTGTTAAAGGTAAAAAAGGAAATGTACTGATTCTAACTTCTTTACAATAGTAATTCATGACTCCTTACAAACAAGTGTTTTGATCATAGACTTAGTCTGCAGTGCAAACACAGAGACAATCTGGAAGATACTGGGAATATTCTTTGAAATCTGACTTGACAGAGCAGAAGAAATCTTCCTTCCTGGTAGAGACAGGAATGATCTCCTCTGGTGCATGTGCAGGATTTGCCCCACAGCTTGAAGGAATGTGTTTTCTTTGATTGCATCAACTCCCATGGAACTCAATAAAGAACCATAAGAAACAGTCTGAGTATTTCATTATGAGTAGAATAAATCATCTTAATTGAAAGCACAATTAAGAGCTAGAATATAGCTCTTTCCCCACCCACCTTCCTGCTTGCTGAGTCCTGTAGAGCAAACCGAGCTCTACAGGACTACTGGTCAGCCTGCTAGGCAAGGGGGAACCTCCATTCTCGACCTATCTGCCTGCCAACTTTCATCAGGTCTGTTCAAAAGATGTGGCTGTTGAACAGACCTGGTCACCCTGTACAGACCTACATTCTGCAGATCCAGAATCATACAACCCAAGAATACCCATCAGACGCCTGCCCCACCAGGAATATTTTTTTTCCAAGATGTAACAGAAACTATAAAGAGAGTTAGAAATAGAAGCAGTAAAGAAAGCAAGTTTAAGGAATCGTGGAGATAGAAAACCTAGGGAAGAGAACATGAACAACAGATACAAGTATCACCAACATTTTATAGGAAGGAAATGGATGAGAGAATCCCAGGCATAGAAAATACAGAGAAGATAACGATATATCAATCAAAGAAAAAGTTATCTGTAAAAATTTCCTGACACAAAATACCCAGGAAATCTGGAATACCATGGAAAGAACTAACCTGAGAAAAAATAGGAATAGATGAAAATTATGTGTCCCAGCTTCAAAGCCCAGAAAATATTTTCAACAAATCATAGATAAAAATTCCCAACCTAAAGAAAGAGATAGCTGTAAATATACAAATACCTATAGAATCTTAATTAGACAGAAAATATCATTCTCATCTCATATAATAAAGCACAAAATCTACAGAACAAAGAAAGAATATAAATAGGAGGAAGGTGATAGGGACAGATATAATAAATGGCAGACATTCCATAATTACAACCAACTTGTGAAAAAAGCCTCTATAAGCTAGAAGGGCCTGGATATGCTGCAACCTCTGAAAATACACAGACCCCAACCTAGACTATAATACCCAGCAAAACTCTCAATCACCATAGATGGAGAAAACAAGACAAATCTAAATTTAAAGAGTATCTAGCCACAAATCATGCCCTACAGAAAATACTAGAAGGAAAACTCCAACCCAATGAGGATAATTATATCCAAGAAAAGATAGGAAATAAGTAACTCCATACCTGCAAAAACAAGGGAAAGACACACACACACACACCGACACACACACACACACACACACACACACACACACACAGGAGGGGAGAGAGAGAGAGACAGAGACAGAGAGAGACAGAGACAGAGACAGAGACTCTCTCACACACCCCACACACATACACCCCCCTACCCCCCATACACGTAGAAAACACAAGGGCAAACACATTTGAAAAGAAACATTTCTAAAGTTTAAATCCACATCAAATCCCACATATTAGTAGTGGAGACTTCAACATCTGACTCTCAATAATTGACAGGTCATCCAGACAAAAAATAAATAGAGAAAAATGAAATTAACAGACATTATGAATGAAATTGACCTAACAAAAATCTATAGAATATTTCACCCAAACAAAAAATAAAATGACTTCTTCTCAGTACCTCATAAGTCCTTCTCCAAAACTGACCATAGTAAATCAGAAAGCAAGCCTCAACGAATACAAGAAAATTGAAATATTGATTTATGTGTCATCAGAGCACCATGAATTAAACAACAGTAGAAACACCAGAAAGCATAAACACTCATGGAAGTTGAACAACTCTCTTCTCAAAGATCTCTGAGTCAGAAAATAAAGGAAGAAAGAAATTAAAGACTTCCTAAAACTCAATGAAAGTGAGGGCACAGCATTCTCGAATTTATGGGACAATGAAAGCAGTGATAGTTCATAATACAAAAGGCCTCCATAAAGAAATTAGAAAGTTCTCTTACCAGCAAGTTAAAAGTACACCTGAAAGCTAACCAAAAGACAGAGACAGATTCTAAATCAACAAAATCGGATCTGTAAATGGAGACATAATAAAAGACATTGAAGAAATTCAAAGAATCATTATGTCTTACTTCAAAAGCATGTATTATAGAAAATTGGAAAATCTTAAGATTTTCTAGAAAGATACCACTTAAGTGAAGATCAGCTAAACTATTTAAACAGCACTATAACCACTAAAGAAATAAAAGCAGTGATTAAAGGTCTCCCAACTAATATAACCCTAAACCAGATGGTTTTAGTTCTTCTTGGTAATGAGGTACAGAGAGAGCCCCCTATCATTCAGCCTGTGAACTTCTTATCTTCCTAGGCATTCCTTCCCACAAAAGGTATTTAATTCCTGGTTCACCAGTGTTCCTTGTAGTCTGAGCAAGTACCCTGAGCAGAACTTGTGTGCTGGCACTGCAGAGTCCCACAACACCCAGAAAAATCTCAACTCCCAGGATCTCTAACCTTCCCAGGATCATAGAATCATAGTTGAGGAGGCCAGATCATCTTCCCTATCACTGGGAGTAACTGAGACCAGTGGGATCCAGGGATGCAGGAACTCTTCCTTCTGGCCAGTGGCACAAGTTCCTTCGGACCTGGGCAGGTACCCTGAGCAGACCTTGGGCACTGGCTCCATTTCGAGTCCCATAATACCCAGAGGAAGCTTGACTCCCAAGTGCTCTAACATGCCAAGGATCATAGGATCACAGGATCTCAAGAGCTTCTTCACACCAGGATCTCAGGATCCCAGAGGCAGCTTGATTCCCAGGAGCTCTGTCACAACCAGGATCTCACGGTCACGGGATCCCAGAATCACAAGATGACAGAGACAGCTAGACTCTGAAGAGTTCTGACACAACCAGGATCACAGGAGGGACAGGCTCCAGTCAAATAAAGCAAAGGCAGGGAGCACTAGAGATAACCAGATGGCAAGAGGCAAGCATAAGAACACAAGCAACAGAAACCAGGACACTTATCATCACCAGAACCCATTTCTTCCACCATAACAAGTCCTGGATACACCATTACAACAGAAAAGCAAGATTCAGATCAAAATCACTTCCCATGAGGATGATAGAGGACTTTAAGGAGGACATAAATAACTCCCTTAAAGAAATACAGACGAACACAGGAAACAGGTAGAAGCCCTTAAAGAGGAAACACAAAATCCCTTAAAGAATTATAGGAAAACACAACCACAGGTAAAGGAATTGAACAAAACCATCCTGGATCTAAAAACGGAAATAGAAACAATAAAGAAATCACAAAGGGAGACAACACTAGAGAAAGAAAATCTAGGACAGAGATCAGGTGTCATAGATTCAAGCATCACCAACAGAATACAAAAGATAGAATAGAGAATCTCAGGTGCAGAAAATACCATAGAAAATATTGACACAACAAAAAGCTCCTAACCCTAAACATCCAGGAAATCCAGGACACAATAGGAAGACCATACTTAAGGATAATAGGTATAGAAGAAATTGAAGATTCCGAACTTAAAGGTCCAGTAAATATCTTCAACAAAATTATACAAAAAATCTTCTGTAACCTAAAGAAAGACATGCACCTGAACATACAAGAAGCCTACAGAATTCCAAATAGACTGGACCAGAAAAGAAATTCCCCCATAAAATAATAACCAAAACACCAAATGCTCAAAACAAAGGAAGTCACAACCCATTAAAGCAAATTCCATTGCAGGATGTTGGTCAGGAAGTTCCCAGGGCCCCCTAAAACAACACAGGATATTGCTATTGCTTTGGTTTCTAACCAGAACAGTATTATAAAACTCTATTGATTAACATCTTAGTTAAAGTATATAGAGAAACCAATTTGGAACACACGAAGATGCTTTTTGGCTGCTGACTTGTGTATGGTGAGATAGAATGTACCATATAGGCTAAGGGGAGAGAAATCTACTAACATTCTCATACAACTGTGAATCATGGGGGCTAGAATACCAGCCTGCCAGCCAAGGTGCATCCCCTTGTGCAAATTATATTGTGAATTTTATGGAAGTAAAACCTGACTTTTTGATTGCATTTTAGGCCCACTACACAGAAGAAGTTTCATGTCTGGTATTGTGAATCTGTCAAAATGCATGGATTGACTTTGTGGATTAAAGGAAATCAGTGTTTATTCTCTGTGTGGTGATCACATGCTGTTTGTTTGTTTGTTTTTGTAGGAATCATGTACCCTGAAGACACCTTTGGTAGACCCATCTCCAATAATAAGCAACATCAGGCTTTGGAGAAGACTCTTGAGAAATACTTACGGATATGCTGCCAGTAGTACAGCATTTCCAGGACTGCTCGTGCAGCTTAAATGTGCTTATCTTTTCCCATTTTTTGCTATGCAATTGGAAACAGGGTCTCACTGTTTAGCACTTGTTGGCTTGGTCCTTGCTATGCAGAGAAGTGTGAGTGCCCAGGTCCTCTTGGTCCATAAATTCATAGGTGACTTTTAGAAGCCAGATACTACTACAGAACATGAATTGACATAACTGGATTTTGGTTTTGCTTAGAAATATTTCTTCTAGGTCATGCAGTTTCTGTCCTCTAATAAGAACATGTTTAACACAGTTTTTAATCAAACAGCAGCCACAACCAAGAACTTTGAATTTCTAAAATCTACTTGGAATTTTAAATTATTGGGAATTTTTTTTTACAGATTGTAATTTTTAAAAGTTGTAATGTGTGTCACTCATGTATCTGTAGGATTAACAGTGAAAATGGCCATTTTACCAAAAGCAATTGGCAGATTCAATGCAATTCCCATCAAAATTCCAACACAATTCTTTATAGACCTTGAAAAGAGATACTCTCAACTTCCCTTGGAGAAACAAAATACCCATAAGGTATATGATAGCTAAAGTAACCCTGTAAAATAAAAGCTACACTCAATATAATTTTAACAGTAGCTGAATCACAATAGAGTTATTTCCAAAGACCTTGTGGCTGGTGTTGCAAAACTTGGTGTCTCAAAACTTAGTGTAGTTCCATAGTCTGTCTCCAAATGGAAGAGCAGACATTGCAGCTGTGGTTCACTCCATAAGACTGGGTGCCTCAGCAATCCCAGTGTGGCACTGAAAACCTTTGGGATTCCTGGAGAGCAGCTGTTTCTTAGCCCACGATGGAAACCCGGAAATGCTGGCTCTAACATCAGCTCATTCTAATTTGTGGTGAGTTAAAATGGACACTAACAATAAATAAATGTCATTAGACTAAAATTCACTGAGATGTTAAATGTGTGTTCTGGGAATCAAAACTGGGTTCTATGGAGGAGTAGCCAGTAGAAATATAGCTACTACATATTATTGTTAGGGCCATGAATGATAGCTGAGATTGTGTGAAAATTGTGCTGTTAGACTCCTTTATCTTTATTTAAAATGAGTGAGAGCTGTTACAAATGGCTGAGGTATAAGTTGAACCACCGATTGGCCTGTTTTAATAGTGGGATCCCTAGGCATATTGGATAATGATCAAGGATAAAACTCATCAAAATAAGAGAAGTAATCAAACAATCAAAATTAAAAGAATGATACAAAACCTTGATATGTTGGATCACCCTGTAATCTCAGAACTCACAAGTTTGAGGGAGTAAGGGTCCCGCTAGTCGGGGCAGTGTCTGTCTCAGCTTAAAGGAGTGGGCATTTTTGGTTTCACAAATAATATCTTTTACAGCAAAGCAGCCAGGAAAAGGATTATATATGCATGTGTGTGTGTGTGTGTGTGTGTGTGTGTGTGTGTGTGTGTGTGTGTGTGTGTGTGTGTGTGTGTGTGTATGTGTGTTTAGGTGTGTTTTCTGTTGTTTGTTTTTTCACAAAAAATGAATTTAGAAGACAACACTCAAGAAAACAAAAATTTCTTCACATTTTCACTTTTCTGTTTTATTGCCTGGTTATGTGAAGCTCAGTACTTCCTGTTTTATGCTGCACTTTGTTCAATAAACAAAATTCAAGTGTCAATCATGTCTATCTCAAGTTGCTATATCTTTCAATGTTAATTGTGCTCCTTAACAGTTTACATTTTTCTATAAATTTAGAGCTCAATTGTACAGAGCTTAGAGGAAGCTGCTGCATTTTGGCTTTACAGTTATGGGCCTTCTCCTATGTCTGTCCAAACAAAGAAACACCTAGTCTGTATTCAGTTTCTACTAATTACCTTCCTCCTTCATTAAGCACACTGATAGGCCCCTCATTTCCTGCTAATGCTATGGCAATAGAAATGAACAGATAGCTCTGGAGCTCTTGCTCACAGTTTTTGCAGTATGGTAAAGGAGGCAAACAATTTGCAGAAAGCACAATGAAATTTCACCTGTGCATTCTGTTAGCCTCTGTGGTAAGGATAACACCCTCCCAGCAGAAACAAGGATGTAAAACGTTCTAATCACAATTAATATTTCTGTGAGCGTGTGACATAAACCTCCCAGATGTGAGGGAGGAATTGTAGGGTTGTGGGATCCGGCGTTTGCTTTGCTACAGTGCTCAACTGCTCAGGAAGGCAGGACTTGAGAGTTTTGACTGTGCTTAACTTACCTGTCAATGGGTGAGTTTCCTGCTGTGTGGCAGCCCCAGGACACAGCTCCAGGGCTTTGGAAGTGCAGTCTGAGGTGTTGGACAGCAGGAGCTGACTTGGGGTTTCACTGGGCCTGCAACAATGAGGCCTGGGCCATCTGGTTCTCAGACTCTCAGAGGCTCATGCTCTGCTGGTGGCTGCAGAAGAGCTGAGAATGGATTGGGGATCCACAGGTTGGATCAGGTCCACGGGCAGGGGACAAAAGAGGAGTCCGGCTAGTCTATTGAGCTTGGCTTGGTGGCAGCCACACATAGGAGGGCAGAGAGGCCTTCTACAGGAGACTAGACATTGGCTCTATAGGCTAGGTCTTCTCAGTGGCTCCCTACTGGTGGATCCAAAATGAAAAGAGATAGTCTATGCTTTTTTGATTTTTTTTGTTTTTTAAATTTTTTTTATTTTTGATACTTTATTTACATTTCTAATGTTTCCCCTTTTCTGGGTCTCTTCTTTGGAACCCCCCTATCCCCTCCCCATCTCCACCTCTATGAGGAAATTCCACCTCCCACCCACCAGCCCACCTATCCCCATATTCCCACCTTGACATTCTCCTTTACTGGATCCTCTAACACCCTCAAGTCCAAGGGCCTCTCCTCTCTCCTTGATGGCCATCGAGGTCATCCTCTGTCACATGTGTGGTCCGAACCCTGGGTCCATAGATGTGTATTCTTTGGTTGGTGGTCCAAACTCCAGGACCACCGCAGGAGGGGTGGTCAGGAATATTGACGCTCTTGCTGCCTCCATGGGGCTGCAAATCCCCTCAGCTCCTTCAGAACTTTCTCCAACTCCTCCATCTGGGACCTCACTCTCAGTCCAGCGGTTACTGTTAAGTGAAACTTGGGCATTTTGAAATTTTCGGCTAATATTCGCTTATCAGTGAGTACATACCATGTTCATTCTTTTGTGACTGAGTTACCTCACTCAGGATGATATTTTCAAGTTCCATCTATTTGCCTGCAAATTTCATTATATCATTGTTTTTAATAGCTGAGTAGTACTCCATTGTGTAAATGTACCACATTTTCTGTATCCATTCCTCTGATGAGGGACATCTGGGTTGTTTCCAGCTTCTGGCTATTATATATATGGCTGCTATGAACATAGTGGAGCATGTGTTTTTATTACATGTTGGAGCATCTTCTGGGTATATGCCCAGGAGAGGTATAGCTGGGTCCTCAGGTAGTATTATGTCCATTTTTCTGAGGATGGGCCAAACTGATTTCCAGAGTGGTTGTATCAGCTTGCAGTCCCACACGCAGTGGAGGAGTGTTCCTTTTTCTCCACACCCTCGTCAGCATCTGCTCTCACCTGAGATTTTGATCTTAGCCATTCTGACTGGTCTGAGGTAGAATCTCAGACTTGTTTTGATTTGCATTTCTCTGGTCACTAGGGATGTTGAGCATTTCTTTAGGTGCTTCTCAGCCCTGCGAATTTCCTCAGTTGAGAATTCTCTGTTTAATTCTATTCCCCATTTTTGGATGGGGTTATTTGGTTTTTTGGAGTCTAACTTCTTGAATTCTTTGTATATATTAGATATTAGCCCTCTCTCGGACATAGGATTGGTTAAGATCTTTTCCCAGTCTGTTGGTTGCCGTTTTGTCCTATTGAGAGTGTCCTTTGCCTTAAAGAAGCTTTGCAATTTCATGAGGTCCAATTTGTCTATTCTTGATCTTAGAGCATAGGCCCCTGGTGTTCTGTTCATGAACTCTTCCCCTGTACTCAGCTGTTTGAGAGTTTTCCCCACTTTCTCTTCTATTAGATTCAGTGTAACTGGTTGTATGTGGAGGTACTTGATCCACTTGGACTTGAGCTTTGTACAAGGAGATAGGAATGGATCAATTTGCATTCTTCTACATGTAGACAGCCAGTTGAACGAGCACCATTTGTTGAAAATGCTGTCTTTTTTCCACTGAGCAGTTTTAACTCCTTTGTCGAAAATCAAATGACCATACATGTGTGGGTTCATTTCTGGGTCCACAATTCTATTCCATTGATCTATCTGTCTGTCACTGTACCAATACCATGTAGTTTTTATCACTACTGCTCTGTAGTACAGCTTGATATCAGGGATGCTGATTCCCCCAGAAGTTCTTTTGTTGTTGGGGATAGCTTTTGCTATCCTGGGTTTTTTGTTGTTCCAAATGAATTTGAGAATTGCTCTTTCTAAGTCTATGAAGAATTGAGTTGGAATTTTCATGGGGAATGCATTGAATCTGTAGATTGCTTTTGGCAGGATGGCCATTTTTACTATATTAATCCTTCCAATCCATGAGCATGGCAGATCTTTCCACCTTCTGAGGTCTTCTTCGATTCCTTTCTTCAGAGACTTGAAGCTCTTGTCATACAGATCTTTCACTTGCTTGGTTAGAGTCACACCAAGATACTTTACATTGTTTGTGACAATTGTGAAGGGTGTCATTTCCCTAATTTCTTTCTCAGTCTGTTTATCCTTTGAGTATAGGAAGGCTACTGATTTGTTTGAGTTAATTTTATATCCGGCCACTTTGCTGAAGTTGTTTATCAGCTGCAGCAGTTTTCTGGTGGAGTTTTTCAGACTCCTTGGTATATGATCATATCATCTGTAAATAGTGACAATTTGATTTCTTCCTTACCAATTTGTATCCCTTTGACCTCCTTTTGTTGTCTAATTGCTCTAGCTAGAACCTCAATTACTATATTGAATAGATAGGAAGAGAGAGGTCAGCCTTGTTTAGTCCCTGATCTTAGTGGGATTGCTTCAGGTTTCTCTCCATTTAGTTTGATGTTGGCTACTGGTTTGCTGTATATTACCTTCACTATGTTTAGGTATGGGCCTTGAATTCCTGATCTTTCCAAGACTTTTATCTTGAAGGGATGCTGAATTTTGTCAAATGCTTTTTCAGCATCTAAAGAGATGACCATGTGGTTTTTTTCTTTAAGTTTGTTTATGTAGTGAATTAGCATTGATGGATTTCTGGGTATTGAACCATCCCTGCATCCCTGGGATGAAGCCTACTTGATCATGATGAATGATCATTTTGATGTGTTCTTGGATTCGGTTTGCGAGAATTTTATTGAGTATTTTTGCATCGATATTCATAAGGGAAAT
>CM052700.1:16766176-16777213 GCA_028551405.1 Uromys caudimaculatus
AAAGAATGATAGAAAGCCTTGGTATGGTAGATCATACTCTAATTGGAGAACTCACAAGTTAGATGGAGTAAGATCTTGTGTTTAAAGGATGTCTCAACTACATAGTCATTCTGGCCACCCTAAGCTATATGATATCACCTAGCATTTTCAAAGAAATAAACTTAAAAAAAGAATGCATTAAAGAGGAGGAGTTGAGTATGCAGACTCCACACAGGATGCAGTGGAATTGGATTAGAGTCTCTGCTCTGAAGTATGACACAGTGTGAAAACAGTAACCGAAGAGACAAAGGTCTTATGGATTGTTACCTGACTGTCTTCTCCAAGAGTGAATTGTATCACTGGTTATTGAAGAGCCCAGATATCCACAGGCTATCTTGTTCTCAGTGCTTGAGCCCATCAAGGACTATGTGTAGCAGATCAGGCAGATTACGCAGAGTGTTAAAATAACTGTGAGTATAAATGCCCAGGGTTGTTACAAGCACAGGAAATCTCAAAATAGAGCTGCTTTGGGTTTCTTTTTTTCTTTTTTCTTTTTTTTTTTTTTCCGAGACAGGGTTTCTCTGTGTAGCCCTGGGTGTCCTAGAACTCACTCTGTATACCAGGCTGGCCAGAAATCCATCTGCCTCTGCCACCCAAGTGCTGGGATTAAAGGCATGTGCCACCACTTCCCGGCTGATTTGGGTTTCTTAAGACCTGTGAAGTTTACTGTATTTCATGGTGGTGAAAGTTCCACCTTAAAAGACAGAAGCACCAAGAGGTGGGACACTGGCCAGGATCAGCCAGTCCTCCTAGTGAAGCAAGTGATCAGCCCTTTCCTGTGGACTAGTGACTACTCCAGGTGTCCCTCACCTCAGCCCGGGACAAGAAGAGCAGCTTGAAGCTGTGCAATGATGGCACTGAGGTCTGAGGGTCTGACGGGAAGGTTTGAATATGGGACTAGGATTGTGACTGTGTCAATATAAAGGAGTGGGCAGTTGTGGAATAAAGGTTTTTACAGCAAAGCAGCAAGGGAAATATATATATGTTTATGTTTATGGATGTTTATTGTTTGATTTTTCAAAAAATCAATTTAGAAGACAAAGCTAAAAAAAAAATATTTCTTCACATTTTTCACTTCATTGTTTTATTACCTGGTCATCTGAGGTCAGTAGTACCTGTTTTTTGCTGCACTTTGGCCAAAAGAAAAATCACTGGAGTGTCAATCACTTCCATTCCATCTTCAGTTAATGTATCTTTCAATGCTAATTGTGCTCCTTAACAGTTTATAGTCTTCTATAAATTCAGAACTCAGCTATACAGAACACAAAGGAAGCTGCTGCTCTTTGCCTTTACATTTATGGGTGTGCTCCTATATCTGTCCAAATAAACAAACACCACCCCTGTATTCAGTTTCAGTTAACTACATTCCTTCTTCATTGAGTGTACATAGGTCCCTCATCTCCTGCTAATGCTATGGTCACAGTAATGACCAAACAGCTCTGGAGTTCTTGCTCACAGTCTTTTCCTGATGGTAGAGAAGACAAACAATATGTGGAAAACACAAAGAAGTGTGCCCTGTGCATGTGCTTAGCCTCCATGGTAAGGATGACACCCTCTCAGCAGAGATGAGGATGCAAGAAGGTCTCAGTGACATTAATACTTCTGTGGGCAGAGTGACACAAACTTCCAAGATTTGAGGATAGAATGTGGGTTTTCTAGAGCAGCAACGGCTCAGGGTTATAGATATGTGAGTTTCTCACTTTTACTCACGTACCCTCCCTTTCCTTTCCTTCCAAACCCCTGTATTCTTTGATATAATCAGGTAGAAAATCTAGCCCGGTTTGTGTCTTAGAGAAGCTTCTGGAGGCTAAAGGCTCCAAAAAATGTTTCCTTGAAATCTGAGTTGTCTATATTCCTTATTTGTCCAAACTTTGGAAGCAGGTGGCACACTCTTGATGACCTCCTGAAAACACAGGATTGAAGACTCATGTTCTGCTCAGATTTATATGTTAAGCACTTGGAGTATTTCTCTGGAAATAATAATGTTTAATGTTGAATGCAACTTATAATCCACTTGCCGGATTATGATTAAAACTTTATTTAAAACTGCATGTGGTGATTCAACCATTTAACACCAGCACGAGGGAAACAGACTCAGGCACTCTCTATGATTTTTGAGGCCAACAAGGTCTATATGGTTTGTTCCACATTCGTCAGGTTAAATAGTGGAACTCTGTCTCAGACACAACAAAACAAAAAGCTATTCGTGTATGTCATTAAACATTCCCAGGAACCTTGTAAAGATATAGTTCTTCTGATTTTTGTGGTCAAGGAATTTGTGAATAATAGAACTTATAGGAAGTCACCAGAGCCTGGGTTGGTGTTTCCACTCATGTCTTCTCATTTACCAGATTCTTGCTTTGTGGGAAGCTAAAACCCAGGCCCTTCTAAGTGCTCATTGTATCCATATTCTGTGCATGCTTTAATGATGCAGTTAGAACATAGGTCCTGAGTTAGTTATACTGGGTCTTTAAGTAAGTCAGCTGACTTCTTCAGAGTCTTTCCTGTGGAAAGCTGAGACATCACAAACATCTGTCTGTCCTGGGACACTGCGACCACTTTCTTCAACCCTGCTTCTCCTCCATCCCCACTTCCCACTTCTCATGTTCTCCAAAGAGAAGGTGTGTGTGTGTGTGTGTGTGTGTGTGTGTGTGTGTGTGTGTGTGTATGTGTGTTTCAAGGGTAGAAATACTGGGATTCTCCCAGGTCAAGGGGGTAGATACAAATGAGACTAGCTGGTGGTATTGTGGAAGCATCTACACTGCATCCTTGGATCTTTTCTTACAAAGTTGAGATGATTTAATATCGCTTAACTCTTTCAGGTGCATGATAATGGCAGACTTGAGTGGTGACTCAGAGATATTTGGGTTAACCCCAAAATTGCACATTTGAAATATCTCAGAGTGTAAGAGCACTGGCCACATAAGCCTGATGACATTCCCACATTTGATCCATGGAATCCTCTGTAGAAGAAGAGAACTAACTCCTCAAAGTATTTCTATGACCACCGTATACACCACATGGCATGTATGCACTCAATCTCTCTCTCTCTCTCTCTCTCTTTCTCTCTCTCTCTCTCTCTCTGTCTTTCTCTCTCAAACACACATTCACACACATACACACCTATGAAACAATAATGCTCAATATAAAAGTTGTTTATTCTTTAATTCTATAAAAGGAACAATTTTATGAGACAGAACCTGATCATCTAAGACACAGCAGCACAAGTCTTTTGATAAGGACATGAGTAGATTAAGAAGTGTGAGAAAAAATTGGAGGTGGGAATGAAAAAGAAATAAGGAAGCCTCTGAGCAGTGATGACTCAAAGCTGGCTGGAAGTTAGTAATGTAGGCTGGAGTTATCGGGTTCTTACCTACTCTATCAGGCACAGGATTGTCGTTGCAGCTTCAGTTTCTCTTCTAGTCTCAAGCCATCCACCATTTCTCAGTTCTTGGTTAACCACAGTCACTTTCTTTGAGGAATAATTTAAATTATTTTCATAAAAAACAAGCCAGTCAGTTGGAAAATCTACAACCAAATGAAAGTATAGTTTAGTGAGAGACTTGAACATACTCTGAAATGGGTGAGTTCATTGCAAGGGACTATTGAAATCAACCAGTCTTCTATTTCCTCTCTTTATTCTATTGTTATTATCATTGTTTTCGTTACTATCATTGCCATTTGTATTATTATTGTCATTGTTATGATTATTGTGTTCTATGAGGTCAAGCCTTTGTACATCCCCTACCCTGAGCTGTACCCCCAATCCCAGGGTAGTGTCTAAATTCTTCAGCATGAGCAGCATTACTAGTAATGTGCACAGCAAGAGCTTTGAATGAAATGCTATTGATGCAAAACCCATCTTTCCCCTTAAGAAATAAGTGATAGTATGTTTTGGAATCATTTTGAGTGACCATGGCTCCTTGTTCGAATGTGGAAGCAGTTTCATTAAGTGTTGTAGTTTTAAAGAACATAGAAAGTCATAAATCCAGACAATTTCAGCATACATTAGTGGGTACATCAGAAAGGTTGTTACAGCAAAATGGGGGAAGCTTTTCTATAGTTCATCAGAGGACATTCTTAGCCTTCAGGTGGTAGAAGTTAGTGGTTAGCTATGTTCATAGATTTATCTTTCCTTAATTTTTTTCTTTCATTATTATTAATCATTCCATTTGTTACAAATGATATTCCACATCCTGGTTACCACCTCCACCAACCCCCCATCCTGTGATATCCCCCCTCCCGGTTACCCCTCTGCCACACACCCCCACCCCACATCTGACCTCTCACCTCCATTTTGCCTGTATGAGAGTGTACTGACATCCACCCGTACTCTCCTGCACCACAGCTTCAGCATCTCCCTACTCTGGGGCATCAAACCTCCCTGGGACCAAGGGCCTTCTGTCCTGTTGCTGTTGGGCAAGGCTTTCCTCTTCTACATATGTATCAGGAGCCAAAGATCCCTTTAGGAACACTCCTTGGTTGATGGCCTATACTCTGGAGGAAGTGGGTGGTCAGGCCAGCCTATGTTGTTCTTCCCATGGGGTTGCAATCTGCTCCTCCAGTCTTTCTGCCAGCTCTCCCACAAGTTTCCCTGAGTTCAGCCTGATGCTTGATTCCAAACATCTGTTTCTGCTTTGGTCAGTTGCTGGCCAGACCTCCCCAGGAACCATTACACTTGGTTTCTGTCTGCAAGTGCCTCTTGACCAGAGCAACCACTGTTTGGTTGTCTGCAGACACGATGTATTCCCAGGGGAGGCCATCGCCAGTTTGCCCTTCCTTAAGTCTCTGTTCAATTTTTTTATCCCTGCTCTTCCATGTATATTTTTTTTATATCTGCGTTACCTCAACAGGATATTTTCTAGTTCCATCCATTTGATTGCAAATTTCATGAAGTCATTGTTTTAATCCCTGCGTAGTACTCCATTGTGTATATGTACCACATTTTCTGTATCCATTCTTCTCTTTGGGGACATCTGGTTTGTTTTGAGTTTCTAGTTATTATAAATAAGGCAGCTTTGAACATAGTGGAGCATGTGTCCTTGTTATATGTTGGAGCATCTTCTGGGTATATGCCCAGGAGTGGTACAGCTGGGTCCTCAGGTAGTATTATGTACAATTTTCTGAGGGTCCACCAGACTGATTTCCAGAGTGGTTGTACCAGTTTTCAATTCCACGAACAATGGAGGAGTGCTCTTCTTTCTCCACATCCTCACCAGCATCTGCTGTCACCTGGGTTTTGGATCTTAGCTATTCTGACTGTTGTAAGGTGGAATATCAGGGTCGTTTTGATTTGCATTTTCCCTGATGACTAAGGATATTGAACATTTCTTTAAGTGTTTCTCAGACATTTGAGATTCCTCAGTCAAGAATTCTCAACTTAGTTCTGTACTTCACTTTTTAATAGGGCTATTTGATTTTCTGGAGTCTGCCTTGAGTTCTTTGTATATTTTGGATATTAGCCCTCTATAGGATGTAGTGTTGGTAAATATCTTTTCTCAATCTGTTGGTTGCCATTTTGTCCCATTGATAATGTCCCTTGCTTTACAGAAACTTTTTAATTTTATGAGGTCCCATTTGTCAGTTGTTGATCTTAAAGCATAGGCCATTGGTGTTCTGTTCAGGAAGTTTTCCCCTGCTCCCAAGTATTGAGGGCTCTTCCCCACTTCCTCTTCTATATTAGATTCAGTGAATTTTGTTTTATGTGGAAATCCTTCATCGACTTGGAATTGAGAATTGTGCAAGGAGATAGGTATCAATCAATTTACTTTCTTCTACGTGCAGACTGCCAGTTGAACCAGCACCATTTGTTGAAAATACCATCCTTTTTTTCCCACTGAATGGTTTTAGCTCCTTTGTCAAAGATCAAGTCACTGAAGGTGTGTGGGTTCATTTCTGGGTCTTTAATTCTATTCCATTGATGTACCTGCCTGCGTATGTACCAATATTACACAGCGTTGCTGTTGTTGTTTTTGTTGTTGGTTTTTATCACTATTGCTCTATAGTATAGCTTGAGGTCAGGGATGGTAAATCGCCCAGAAATTCTTTTATTATTAAGAATAATTTTTGCTACCCTATGGGAGCTGGAAAGATAGCTAAGGGTTAAGAGCACTGACTGCTCTTCCAGAGGTCCTGAGTTCAATTCCCAGCAACGACATAGTGGCGCACAACCATCTGTAATGGGATCTGATGTCCTCTTCTGGTGTATCTGAAGACAACTACAATGTACTCATTAATAAAATAAATCTTAAAAAAAAATGGCTGGAGAAATGGCTCAGGGGTTAAGAACACTGGTTTCTCTTCCAGAGGTCTGGAGTTCAAATCCGAGCAACAACATGGTAGCTCATGACCAGCTGTTCACAGAGTTCATGAAGTTTTTCTCTGTAAGTCACAAGATGTTAGTTCTGACACAGGTTACTTAGAGAGCTAGAGCCAGCCTCCAGTAAGATGATTAGTCCCTATACCACAACTTGACAATGTTCCCAGTTCTCTGTAGTTTAAATCAGTCATTGCTGTAAGAATTTCTTTCCAGGAATTCTCAACAAAAACCCATGGGTAAAACTCGTAGAAGAAAAATCAACTCATCTCATTTTTATAAAATGAATTGTCAAAATTTTCACAACAGATAGACTGTAAATTAAATAATTGTCATGTGATGATCTATATCAGAGTTCCTTAAATGAATATCTCCTTGAATCCCATGACTTCATGCATAAAATAGCTTTCTTAGTATATTCTAAAGTATATCTCATGAGATTTTAAAGTAATAACAACAAAATACCATAAAACAACTAAAAAGTTCAGAAGAAGGGGATTATCTAATTAGCGATGTGTATAAGTGCTTAATAAGTATATATGTCTTTAAAAATCTTGAGATCAATATCTATAAAATGAAGAAATTATTATTTATCAGAAAAGTATCTATCAGAAAAATAGTGTATATTGGTGTAGAGGTATACAGCTATTCTTCTAAGACAGGAAAGAGGGAGGCCAAAGGACTGTGAATTTGAGGTCAGCATATGCTACATAGTAAGATATAAAAAGCATCTTAAAACAACAACAACAAAACAAAACAGAAACTTAACATCAGAACAAAACAAATCTGAAGCCTGAGTCTTTAGCTCAGGGGGAGAATATTTACTGAGCATGCTCATTGCCTTAAATTCAATTTCCCAGCACCAAAAAACATCAGCAGTAAAACCACTCCACATATAATGGCATCAATGTTCACGGTAAATATTATATGTGATTAAAAAGCTAGAAAAGTGTAATGGAAGGCTTCACCAGTGGAAATGGGCGCCCTTTAAATGCTTTCCTAATACATATTTCAAGCTGTTATTAGCATAATTCAAAATCAAGAAGTAACTTTAAAAAAATAGTAAAATAAGAGAAAATTTCCAACAGGCTATTACAAAATGAGGAGCAGAGCAGTTTCAACCTCTTTTTCCTAGTGGTTTTGCTAAGGACACTGGTTTTGTTCCCTCTACAGGAGTGCTCATCTTGTCAGTCTTCAGTCAATCATGAACATTTGTTTTGCAGCATCTGGCATAGTATGTTGCTTCTCTCCTTTGTACCAAGACTCAGCTTTAATTAACCTATTTCCACTTTTCACTTTGGTCAAGAGGAGGGGCAGAAAATCGTGAGGTTGAGTATCACTCAGAGTAAATTCAGGTTTACCTTTTCTCTTGGAGCCTCTTGGGGTATAAAGACAAGTAATGGCCAATTTTCCCCCAACTGGGGGATGAATTCTCTCCACCAGGGTCACTTCAGGATAAAGACACAGGTACCAGTAGCTGCTTTTATTGCTTTTCTACCAAATGATCAAATAAACTCTAGAGAATTTCATATGGTGTGACATGAGAGCGGGATTGATGGGGAAGCCCTGTTGTGTTAGATCAGGTTTACTCTGGCAGCATGTGAAGACTGTCATTCTGTACTGCTTATTTTCTTTCAGAGTATGCCATGACTTGTATTGTGTGCTAGGAAATTAAGGTAGAAGGAACTATGGCGTTCATTACTGTTTAACTTTGTCAAATGTTTATATATTATCCATCTGAAAGATGTCATAATAGGAGCCAGATAAGATAGGTCAATGTGAAAAGGTAATTTCTCTAACACCTACATGAACACGGAGTGAGAAAACTCCCATTGCAAAGTTGTCTTCTGGACACATGCACATTTGCTTGGCCCGCGCCACCCCAATAGCAATAATAAAAATTAACAATTTTGTAAAAGAATTCTGTACTGGAAGGATTCTTTTTTGGTCATGAAATAAGGCAGAGAGTAAATTATGTCAGAAAACTTCATGAATTAAAAAAAAGACTATAGAAGAATGCTGTAACATGTTCAGCATTTTGTCCATATTATCTGCTGGCTCTCCTCTCAGGTATTAATGCACGGGTAAGGTCAGTTATAAACACTATTTACTAATACATTGATATCTATTATCACACTGTATCCTCATGGGTATTAACTCATGTCTGCTGCACAGTGACAACATTTATTTTCATATATCCTTTTCTTGCAATATCATATATGAGTATATTATTTGTCACATGATTATGTACATGGAATGATTAGAGATTAAAACTTCATATTGTAACCTCTGTGCCTTGCTCTGATGCTCCCTCACCCCAGCCAGCAATGCTCCCTTTCTACTTTCCTGGTTGCTGGAGTTACTAAAGTTTATAAATCATTTCTGAAGACTTTAAGTCAGGAGCCTCAGGTGAGACAGGATATTCAGTATTGCCTTTCTGGGTGTGGATTATTTCACTCAGTAGGATCTTTTCTAGTTGAATTCATTTACCAGGTCCAAGTATGGAGAGGAATGTGTAGACTATGGCCGTGTGGAGAGGTTGGACATCTCAGCTTATTGGGGCTTCAACCCAAGAGATATTTATGTGTCTTGGATCATCTGCAGTATTCACCTTCAAATATTCTTTTTAAGGTTGTGTCTGTGAAACTGTGGGCGTCATGAATAAATAAAAATACTGAAAGAACATTTAATATTCATGTGTTTATCAAAATGTGTAAATCATTTTAAGGCAACAATTTTATTTTTTCCTAAATCCCTGACTCTTGTTATTTGAATAGATTACTTACAAGTTTTTCAATAATTTTCAGTGGTTCTAATTTTACCTAAATTTTTACATGCTGAATATTTTATACAACTGACTGTGTCAATATCACAATGACTTAGTAAATTTTTATTTATTTCTATATTCCCTAAAAAGAATTGCTGTGACAATTAGAAATTTAAAGGATTTTAATAGAAATCTGCACACAGTTCTCTCCCGTAAGGGAAATCGGGGTCAATCCATGTCAGGGTGTTTTGGATCATTAAGTGAGTTAGTAAGATCCCACCCTTTCCCAACCTCATGTATAATCAGATCCAGGGACCTACTTAAAGGTGGACATTTTAACTTTTTCTTTAGAAATCACTCAAGGACATATTTTAACAGAGAACACACTCTACATACTCCAACAATGAGTGAGCAAGAGGTTACTTACTCAACTGTGAAATTCCATAAGTCTCCAGGGTTGCAGAACCAAGTGAGGCCTGAGAAGAATCAAGGGCCCAGAGAAGCTGGTCACAGAGGTAAGTGTTTTAATTGTCTAAAATCACATGTTTCTTTTTACTCATTCTAAAGTTTAAAAATTAGATATATCCTACTAGCTTCTATGGAAAACTGTAATATTCCATTTCATCTAGGCTTGGTTATGCACAATGGTGGGAGGGAAGAAGAGTTTTAGTTGGTACAAAATTGTTCAAAACTAAGTTTAAAAAACAAAGCAATCAAACTTTAAAATTAAAAAAGAAAAAATTATAACCTTACTTCTATTTTTTAGTTGCTAGCTAGCTACAAAAGAAACCAGACTGGCAGAGTAGAACAATGAGGGTTTATACAAAACAATTTCTTGAGAATAAAGAAGTCAGAAACCATTAGGATTTTTTCTTCTTATTATTTAACCTATGCAAGAAGAATACTGAAACCTTGAAAATTAACAGACAAACTAGAGTCCAAAAAAACCACCAAATGTTCTAGAGAAACAAAATCCTAAGGAAATGAAGCTTGTGCATTAGGAACAATACTTTCATTCTAGAAGACAGTGTTTTAATTGTCATAAATATCCTCAACATCTAATGCAACATGGTAAAAACAGTTGTCCATCAGAAGAGGAAGTCTCCTCCTGGAAATAAAGTTGCAGGGGAAGGAATTGGGATGACAGGTTAGCAGGGCTAGAAATGAGTAAATCCCAATGATTTCCTGAAAACATCAAGGAATACTTTTGTGTATTAACGAAAAAGCAGATATATCACTTTTTATTCTCTTTTTAGTTACTCTGTACACAATGTTACAGATGTGTCCCAAGCTAGATCTTTCTCTTCTTTGATAGAGTGGTAATCAGAGGAATGAGTTTCAGATTCCAAATACCTTAGATACACCAAAATGTTCAGCATTATATAGAGTAAAATCAAACTTGCAGGGAAGAAGAAATGGTTGACTTATAGGCCCTTTCAAGGATGGGCTGAACACAGGTCAGGCACAGAGCAGCTGTGGTTCCCTACCAGTTCTCAAGAATATCCATCCCTCTTTCCTTCCTCTCCATCCTCAGTTATCTTTCTTGATGGACTGTGTGTTCCAGTTTGGTATCTTGTACTTGGATTGTATTTATGCCTCCAATGTCTTCTGTAGAATGTAGTTTTATTCTTGTAGAACTGAATGAGGGCACATGTTTGTCATCCAGCTCCTTCTAAACTGAGTTAGGAAGATTCACAATATAAGGCTAAAGTAGAAATAAGTTCAAAATTTTGTGAAACTTCACACATGAAGAATTCCTACACTCAGTGCATTTTATGTAGAAATGTACAATTTTGAGAGCACATTTTTGTTAAGTTTATATCATCAACTTGTGCAAAATTTCCCCTTGTTTCCATGCTACAGAAAATTGTAATTAGTATTGAGATGTGCTCTTTTCAAGGTGATGATATTCTTG
>CM052700.1:16784421-16802066 GCA_028551405.1 Uromys caudimaculatus
TGTGACATATTTGCTTTTGTTAGCTTATATAATTATTGGTTATTTATAATATAAGAATGTGTTTATATGTATATGGTAACATTTAGAGTTAGGTTCCAGAGGGAGAGATAATGCCTCCATCCAGGTTAAGAGTTTTTTGAGGACATTGATAGTACAGATCTAGGTGAGCACCATTATGAGAGTAAAGTTAAGAGCTCATGATGCAGAATATGTGCTTCATGTGTATCTGTGAATAGTTAGTGTCTGTTGTATCCCTGTCCTCTTTGCCCATGTTCAGCTTACATACTTCATTGAGTGCCCCCATAAGAATATCTCATATCTGGCTGATGTGTCCACTCACCCCTACTGCAGCTCCCCTCTCCTGTCCGTATTTATGGCCACATGGCTTTCATTTATCTTCCTTTTCTGTTTCTATGGTAAATTGAAAAACTCTGTTTCTTCCTGGTTTTAATCCAAAGTGAAAGAAAGTTAATCATTTGTTAAAGTTTTATCCCTACCATTTCTGCTCTAAAGAGGTTGGTGGATGTCATTCTCTCCCTGGTATTCTTTGACATAGATTATTACTAGACTAACCTGGTTCAAATTCACTGTACTTCCCAAACATCCTTTAAATTCTTGAACTTCATGGATTCATTATTTCACATGACCACTTCAAATAGATAAACTCTTCTTCTTACTCTGACATTTAGATGAAAGACAGACTGCCAGGCTATGATGATCTTTTGAAGGTTCAGTTCTGCTGCAGCCTAAGCCTGTATAAGAATGTCCTTACTGAGCATTTGTAAATGCATTTAGCGAGGTTTTAATTATTAGTTATTATTTGATTAGGGCCTTGCACTATGACCTAGTCTGACCTGGTTATAATCTTCCTACTTTAGCCTGCCTCGCCTTTCCTAGTGCCTTATTGTTTAGTCTACATTTTAAAGTACTTTTTCCCAAGAATGTAGTTGAGGCACTTGCAGGGAAGTCAGTGAATCACCATGCTTCATTGAAGTCCCATTGTCTCTGGGGCAGGAAAGCAAGAACAACAGCAGCAGTTACAAACCCTCTACTGTGACTGTATTCCAAACTTCCCATTTCCTCTAAAAATGAGGTATATACTACCTTGTTCTGTGAGCAATGTAATGCATTTCTTCTTTTCATCTGTTGCTTTTGCAAAGAATATCAGAGGAAATCAACTTTAATATAAAATTATCCATTAGAAATACTGAAAAATATGCTTACTTCCTCCTGAAATATTAACAGTGCAGTGTATTTGAAGAGTTGAGTTGTGAACAAAAGACAATTTTTATTTTTCATTCATATTTCATTTAATTTTTGGGTCATGTACACACATGTACATGTGAATTTTCGAGCACAAGTGCAGCTGGAAAAAAACCTGAGGGAGTTATTTCTCTACTACTTTGTGAGGTCTGAAGTCTGACTACAGATTGTCAGGTTTGGTGAGGCACATTACTGGCCCAAGAACTTTTTTTTTAAAATGAGTTTAGAGAAAATTAACAGTTTTCATTGGTACACTTATGATTAAGTCTATATTCTGTATATTTTGGTCAATAAATATTGTTTTTAAAACCTTGGGCTAAGCCAATATTAGATTATAAGAATTTGAGTATATAAAGATATTGTTATGGGCTTCTATTTGTTAGTTAGTTGGTTGTTTTTTGTTACTTTTTGGACATAGGAGAATTTATGCCTTTGGAATGCATTTATTGCTGTAAAATATATGTTTAGAATTGATCAATAGTTGCCTAACTAGTTCAAGAAACTCATTCAAACTTCCATAATCTACATTATGTACTCATTCACTCTCTATCTCTCTCAGATCCATTTGATGAAAGCTGAAATCTCATAGTAGTATTCGCTGCAGCCAGCTGCTTGTGATAGCACAAGACTCACTGTCTTATAGGTTCATGAGTTTAGGGGACAGTTTAAGCTTCGCCGTATGTTTGACATCACTGTGTGATACAGAGTGAGACTCTGTCTTATGCAGCCAAACAAGAATAATGATAGTAATATGAATCTATCCAGAAATACTTTCTTGGGTGAAGCAATTTCCATTATAACATCATAATAAACCTCAAAAATTCAGTATGCACGTTGTAATATGTGTTAATCCATAACTCATATTCATACCTGTCAGTGTTATGGACCATGTCACTGTCAAAATTTCTTCATGTTCAGGATCATTCAGTGCATTCCCTGTAATGTCCTTTAATTCAAAAATGATTTGAATCATATTTTCTTTGCTCATTTGTTTGACAGTTACATTTCAAACAATCAAGTCTTGAAGTTGGGGTCTGCATGTAATAAAATGCACCCACTGCATGTTAGGAGATGTTTGAATTTTAACAAATATTTACACCTTTTCAAGCACCATTGTGCAAACTAGTTTTAAGTGAACTGAGAGAAGCTAGTGTCCTGTGAGAGGAGGGAATCTTAATTGAGAAAGTGCCTCAATAAGATATGACTGTAAGGCAGCCTGTAGGGCCTTTTCTTAGTTACTGATGTGAGAGAGCCCAGCCTATTATGGGTATCACACCTGGGATGGTGGTGTTGGCTACACTAAGAAAATAGATTGAGCAAATTTTGGGGAGCAAGCCAATAAGTTGCACTCTTTCCTGACATCTGCATGAGATTGTGCTTCCCAGCTCCTGCCAGCTTGGCTCTTGCCCTGACTTCCTTCCATTATGGATGGTAATGTGGGAGTTTAAGCAAAATAAATCTGTCCTCCCCAAGTTGGTTTGGCCCTGGGGTTTTATCACAGCACTAGAAAACCATCAAACTAAGGTATCAGTTTTGCTACCCTCTAAAGTTCTTTTCTGAACCTTGTTCCACACCTGGCCCTGGGCAAGCAGACATGTTCTCTCTTGTACTATAAATGAGTTTGGCCTAGTATAGAGTGGCTCCTTCTGTGTACAGATTTGTGATTGGCTCTGTGTTTCCCTGCATCTTTCCCTATTATTGTCATTGTGATGTTTTCACTAACTCAAGCTGTTTTCTTAGATCAGTGTTTCATTCTCCTTCTTACAAAACACTTTTCCACTGCCGAAATATTACACAGCATTTCTCCATACACTTATGAACATACGTGTTTGCAAATTTTGACAATTTTGAATGTTGTTATGTAACTTCATGTGCAAGTCACTGAGTAAACATACATTTTATTTCTTTTTATTAATTATCTTTTGTGAACTGCTGTCTGCTGGGTTCTTTCTTCCTTTTGCCTATATTCAACATTCAGACATGATTATTTGTCTGTGCTTATGATAATGTCTTATGGCTGTCTAATGTGCATATCCATCTCTAATGTAGTTTACCTGTTTTGTCTATGTTCCAAAAAACGTTTGGCTTAATATATGTTCTTTGTTTTAAATTCCTAAATATGTTAATATGAATATTTCATTTCTCCTCATTGTAATCCTGAAGTTCAAACGCAGTGACATATTTTGCTAAAGACTGTTCCCTTCGAAGTCTCAGTCCCTGTATTTAGGTTGGATTTCAGCTATTTTTCTTCTTTGACAGAATCTCATTAACTGAGTCCAGCCTCAGACTCACAATGTATTGAAGGTTAGCCTTAAGGTTGGATCCTCCTACCTTCACCTCCCAAACCCTAGGAATACAATTGTATCTCACTAGGCCTGGATGTATTTAATATTGGGGCTCTCCATTCTGAGTCCATTCATTAGTCAGATTTCTCTATTGGGAATAAAACTGACTACAGTACTTCTCTGAAAAACTGAAGCTTGGTCCAACGCCTGGTAATATCTCAGCCTGAGTAGAAATCAGACTTATGCCAGTTTATATAAGAAAATCTTAATTATTAAATAATTACTTCTGTTTCAGCCTATGTGCTAATTTGCTCTGTTTTTATTTTTATTTTTCTCTTATTGGATATTTTCTTTATTTACATTTCAGATGTTATCCCCTTTCCCAGGTTCCCCTCCAGAACCCCCCTATCCCAACCCCTTCTCCCTATTTCTATGATGGTTCTCCCACCCCCACGACTCCCACCTAGCTCTGTACACCATTTTTTAATAGAATAATTTGATTCTCTGGAGTTTACTTCTTGAGTTCTTTGTATATATTAGATATTAGCCCTGTATCAGACACAGGATGGGTAAAGATATTTTCCCAATCTGTTGGTTGCCATTTTGTCCTATTGACAGTGTCCTTTGCCTTACAGAAGCTTTGCAAATTTATGAGGTCCCATTTGTGGATTCTTGATCTTAGAGCATAAGCCACTGGTGTTCTGTTCAGGAAAATTTCCCCTCTGTACATGTATTAGAGACTCTTCCTCACATTCTCTTCTATTAGTTTCAGTATATCAATTTATTTTTTTATTTTGCAACAATTCTTTTTAAAGAAGGATATTTATGGCCTTTAATATACAATCATGCAGATTACCATGTTTTTGTGAAGGCCCATTAGCTGGAATGTGGGAAAGGGAAGAGGAGTACACAATCTAAAACATTAGTTACAAACCTGCATCTGTGATTGTATTTCAAATCTTCCATTTCTCTTTACAACAGGAGCATATAAGACTGAGTTCTGTGTGTCACACACATCTATTTTTACTTTTAACCTAGCCTATTTATCGAGAAGAATAAAGCCGGAGAGCAGGGTCAGTAAAAAATAAGTCCTTGGAAATATTGAAAATCAGTTTTCCCTGCAGTATGAAATAAGATGAAGATTTTTTTGTGACAAAGAAACCATTTCTTTTTAATGAGGTTAGACAAAAGAGCACACTTTAGTGATCAACTTATGATTAGTAGTTACAAATTCTGTTTACTTTGGCAAATAGAATTTTTAAAATCATGATTTATTTCTGTGAATATTCAAAATTCACCAGTTGCACATTGTTGTTTTTGTTCATCAGTGACTTGAACGTAATGAAATCTGATGCAAAGTATGGAGGATGTGTGTTCTTATCCAAAACAAGAGTAAACAATATTGACTGTGGTTATTTGCACAGATGTATTTGTGGGAAGAGACTGGATAAATTCCCTGATTGACTCTCCAAGGAGTGTGAAAGGTAAAAACTGAAATGTTCTGATTCTAATTTCTTTACAATAGTAATTCATGACTCCTTACAAACAAGTGTTTTGATCATAGACTTAGTCTGCAGTGCAAACAGAGAGACAATCTGGAAGACACTGGGAATATTCTTTGAAATCTGACTTGACAGAGCAGAAGAAATCTTCCTTCCTGGGAGAGACAGTACAGATCTCCTCTGGTGCATGGACAGGCTTTTTCCCACAGCTTGAAGGAATGTGTTTTATTTGATTGCATCAAGTCCCATAGAACTCAATAAAGAACCATAAGAAACAGTCTGAGTATTTCATTATGAGTAGAATAAATCATCTATATGAAAGCACAATTAAGAGCTAGAATATAGCTCTTTACCCACCCACCTTTGTGCTTGCTGATTCCTGCAGAGCAAACCGAGCTGTACTGGTCAGCCTGCTAGGCAATGGAAACCTCCATTCTCTACCTATCTGCCTGCCCACTTTCATCAGATCTGTGGCTGTTGAACAGACCTGCTCATCCTGTACAGGTCTACATTCTGCAGATCCAGAATCATACATCCCAAGAATACGCATCAGATGCCTGCCACACCAGGAATATTTTTTTTCCCAAGATGTAACAGAAACCATAAAGAGAGTTAGAAATAGAAGCAGTAAAGAAAACAAACTTAGGGAATCGTGGAGATGAAAAACCTAGGGAAGAGAACAGGAACAACAGATACAAGTATCACCAACAGAGTAGAGGAAGGAAACGGAGGAGAGAATTCCAGGCATAGATAATACAGAGAAGATAATGATATATCAATCAAAGAAAAAGTTAACTGTAAAAATTTCCTGACACAAAATATCCAGGAAATCTGGAATATCATGGAAAGAACTAACCAGAGAAAAATAGGAATAGAAGAAAATTATGTTTCTCAGCTTCAAAGTCCAGAAAATGTTTTCAACAAATAATAGATAAAAAATTCCCAACCTAAAGAAAGAGATAGCTCTAAATATACAAATGCCTATAGAACCTTAATTAGACTAGACCAGAAAATATCATCCTCATCCCACATAATAAAACACAGAATCTACAGAACAAAGAAAGAATATAAATAGAAGCAAGGTGAAAGGGACAGATAACATAAATGGCAGACATTCCATAATTACAACCAACTTGTGAACAAAGCCTCAAAAAGCTAGAAGGGCCTGGATATGCTGCAACCTCTAAAAATACACAGATCGCAACCTAGACTATAATACCCAGCAAAACTCTCAATCACCATAGATGGAGAAAACAAGACAAATCTAAATTTAAAGAGTATCTAGCCTTAAATCATGCCCTACAGAAAATATTAGAAGGAAAACTCCAACCCAATGAGGATAATTATATCCAAGAAAAGATAGGAAATTAGTAACTCCATACCTGCAAAAACCAGGGAAGGACACACACACACACACACACACACACACACACACACACGGGAGGGAGGGAGGAGAGATAGAAAGAGAGCGAGAGAGAGAGAGAGAGAGAGAGAGACTCTCTCACCTATCCCCACACACATACACCCCCCCACCACCCATACACGTAGAAAACACAAGGGCAACCACATTTGAAAAGAAACACTTCCTAAGCTTAAATCCACATCAAGTCCCACATATTCATAGTGGAGACATCAACATCTGACTCTCACTAATTGACAGGTCTTCCAGACAAAAAAATAAATGGAGAAAAATGAAACTAACAGACATTATGAATGAAATGGACCTAAGAGAAATCTATACAATATTTCACCCAAACAAAAAATAAAATGACTTCTTCTCAATACCTCATAAGTCCTTCTCCAAAATTGACCATACTAAAGCAGAAAGCAAGCCTCAACAAATACAAGAAAATTGAAATAGTGATTTAAGTATCATCAGGGCACCATGATTTAAACAACAGTAGAAACACCAGAAAGCATAAACACTCATGGAAGTTGAACAACTCTCTTTTCAGTGAACTCTGAGTCAGAAAATAAAGGAAGAAAGAAAATAAAGAGTTCCCAAAACTCGATGAAAGTGAAGGCACAACATTCTCGAATTTATGGGACAATGAAAGCAGTGATAGTTCATAATACAAAGGGCCTCCATAAAGAAATTAGAAAGTTCTCTTACCAGCAAGTTAAAAGTACACCTGAAAGCTAACCAAAAGACAGAGAGACAGGTTCTAAATCAACAAAATCAGATCTTTAAATGGAGACATAATAAGAGACATTGAAAAAATTCAAAGAATCATTATGTCTTACTTCAAAAGCATGTACTATAGAAAATTGGAAAATCTTAAGATTTTCTAGAAAGATACCACTTAAATGAAGATCAGATAAACTATTTAAACAGCAATATAACCACTAAAGAAATTAAAGCAGTGATTAAAGGTCTCCCTACTAATATAGCCCTAAACCAGATGGTTTTAGTTTTTCATGTTACTGAGGTACGGAGATAGTCCCCTATCCTTCAGCCTGTGAACTTCTTATCTTCCTGGGCATTCCTTCCCACAAAAGCTATTTCATTCCTGGTTCACCAGGGTTCCTTATAGTCTGAGCAGGTACCCTGAGCAGACCTTGTGTGCTAACTCTGCAGAGTCCCACAACACCCAGAATAATCTCAACTCCCAGGCTCTCTAACATGCCCAGGATCATAGAATCATAGGTGAGGAGGCCACAATATCTTCCCTATCACTGGGAGTAACTGGGACCAGTGGGATCCAGGGATGCAGGAACTCTTCCCGGTGGCCAGTGGCACAGGTTCCTTCCGATCAGAGCAGGGGCCCTGAGCAGACCTTGGGCGCTAACTCCACACCCAGTCTCATAATACCCAGAGGAAGCTCGACTCCCAGGTGCTCTAACATGCCCAGGATCATAGGATCACATGATCTCAAGGGCTTGTTCACACCAGGATCTCAGAATCCCAGAGGCAGCTTGATTCCCAGGAGCTCTGACACAACCAGGATCCAAGAATCACAAGATGACAGAGGCAGCTAGACTCTGAAGAGTTCTGACACAACCAGGATCACAGGAGGGACAGGCTCCAGTCAGATAAAGCAAAGGCAGGTAGCACTAGAGATAACCAGATGGCAAGAGGCAAGCACAAGAACACAAGCAACAGAAACCAAGGACACTTGTCATCATCAGAACCCAGTTCTTCCACCAGAACGCGTCCTGGATACAACACCACACCAGAAGAGCAAGATTCAGATCAAAATCACTTCTCATGAGGATGATAGAGGACTTTAAGAAGGACATAAATAACTCCCTTAAAGAAATACAGGAGAACACAGGTAAACAGGTAGAAGCCCTTAAAGAGGAAACCCAAAAATTCCTTAAAGAATTATAGGAAAGCATAACCACAGGTAAAGGAATTGAATAAAACCATCCAGGGTCTAAAAATGAAAACAGAAACAATAAAGAAATCACAAAAGGAGACAACACTAGAGAAAGAAAATCTAGGAAAGAGATCAGGTGTCATAGATGCAAGTATCACCAACAAAATACAAAAGATGGAACAGAGAATCTCAGGTGCAGAAGATACCATAGAAAACATTGTCACAACAAAAAGCTCCTAGCCCAAAATATCCAGCAAATCCAGGACCAAACATAAGGATAATAAGTATAGAAGAAATTGAAGATTCCCAAATTAAAGGGCCAGTAAATATCTTCAACAAAATTATACAAAAAAAAACTTCTGTAACCTAAAGAAAGAGTTGCACATGAACATACAAGAAGCCTACAGAATTCCAAATAGACTGGACCAGAAAAGAAATTCCCCCATAAAATAGTAACCGAAACACCAAATGCTCAAAACAACGGAAGAATATTAAAAGCAGTAAGGGACAAAGGTCAAGTAACATATAAAGGCAGACCTATCAGAATTACACCAGATTTCTCACCAGAGACTATGAAAGCTAGAAGATCTTGGGCAGATGTCATATAGACTCTAAGAGAACACAAATGCCATCCCAGGCTACTATACCCAACAAAACTCTCAATTACAATAGATTGAGAAACCAAGATATTCCATGACAAAATGAAATTTACACAATATCTTTCCACAAATCCAGCCCTACACAGGATAAAGATAAAAAAAAAAACACGAGGAGGAAACTACACCCTAGAAAAAGCAAGAAAGTAATCTTTCAACAAACTCAAAAGAAGATAGCCACACAAACATAACACAACCTCTAACAACAAAAATAACAGGAAGCAACAATCACTATTCCTTAATATCTCTTAACATCAATGGACTCAATTCCCCAATAAAAAGACATAGACTAACAAACAGACTGTATATGTAAATAGGACCCAGCATTTTCCTGCATACAGGAAACGCACCTCAGTGACAAAGACAGACACTACCTCAGAGGGAAAGGGTGGAAAAAAAATTTCCAAGCAAATGGTTCAAAGAAAAATGCTGGAGTAGCTATTGTAATATAGAATAAAATCGACTTTTAACCAAAAGTTATTTAAAAAGATAAGGAAGTTCCCTTCATGTTCATCAAAGGAAATATCTACCATGATGAACTCTCAATTCTGAACATCTATGCTCCAAATTCAAGGACACCCACATTCATAAAGAAAGTTTACTAAAGCTCAAAGAACATACTATACCTCACACAATAATAGTGGGAGACTTCAACACCCTTGATAACTGCTTCTACTGAGATAAGCTAAATTTGACTCCTTGTTTGGAGTAGGATCAAGTGTTCAGGGATTTCTCAGTTACATGGTCATTCTAGCCATCCTGAACTACATCAGACCATGCAGCAGAAAAAAAATCACTTGGAAGAAAGAGTGCTTTAAGGAGGATAAACTGAGCCTGCAGACTCCACAGAAGATATAGTGGAGTTTGATTAGAGTCTCTGCTCAGAAATATGACACCGAGAGAACAGGGACTGAAGAGGCAATGTTCTTAGTCATGGATTGTTGGCTGTCTTCTCCAAAAGTGACTTGTATCCCTGATTGTTGAGGAGCTCAGATATACACAGGAAACCCTTGTGGGGGCCCCTTTTATCATGCTTACTACATTCCTGAATCATCTTTCTCATTTCCTCTCTCTCAGTGATTGAGCCCATCAAGGATTGTGAAGGTAGACCGAGAAGGCAGAGTGTTAAAATAGCTGTGACTATAAATGCCCAGGGTGGATAGAAGCAAAGGAAATCTCAAAGTAGAGCTGTTTGTGGTTAAGAACTTAAGAACTGTGAAGTTTACCATATTTCATGGTTGTGAAAGTTCCACCTTAAGACAGAAGTATCAACAGGTGAGACAAGATCAGGACCAGGCAGTCTTCCCAGTGAAGCAAGTGATCAACCATTTCTGTGGGCTGGTGACTATCCCAGGTGTCCCTCATCTCAGTCTAGGACAGGAAGAGCAGCCTGCTCCTTTGCAATAATGACACTGTGGTCTAAAGATCTGACTAGAGGGTTTGTATGTGGAACTAGAATTGTGTCTGTCTCAACTTAAAGGAGTGGGCAGTTGTGGTTTCACAAATAATATCTTTTACAGCAAAGCAGCCAGGAAAAGGATTATATATGCATGTGTGTGTGTGTGTGTGTGTGTGTGTGTGTGTGTGTGTGTGTGTGTGTTTAGGTGTGTTTTCTGTTGTTTGTTTTTTCACAAAAAATGAATTTAGAAGATAAAACTCAAGAAAACAAAAATTACTTCACATTTTCACTTTTCTGTTTTATTACCTGATTATGTGAAGCTCAGTACTTCCTGTTTTCTGCTTCACTTTGTTCAAAGAAACAAAATTCAAGTGTCAATCATGTTTATCTGAAGTCACTGTATCTTTCAATGTTAATTGTGCTCCTTAACAGTTTTCATTTTTCTATAAATTTAGAGCTCAATTGTACAGAGCTTATGGCAAGCTGCTGCATTTTGGCTTTATAGTTATGGGCCTTCTCCTATGTCTGTCCAAACAAAGAAACACCTAGTCTGTATTCTGTTTCTACTAATTCCTCTCCTCCTTCATTAAGCACACTGATAGGCCCCTCATTTCCTGACAATGCTATGGCAATAGAAATGAACAGATAGCCTTGGAGTTCTTGCTCACAGTTTTTGCAGTCTGTTAAAGGAGGCAAACAGTGTGCAGAAAGCACAAAGAAGTATAACCTGTGCATTCAGTTAGCCTCTGTGGAAAGGATAACACCCTCCCAGCAGAGATAAGGATGTAAAACAGTCTAATCACTATTAATATTTCTGTGGGCGTGTGACATAAACCTCCCAGATGTGAGGGAGGAATTTTAGGGTTGTGGGATCCAGTGTTTGCTCTGCCACAGGGCTCAGCTGCTCAGAAAGGCAAGACTTGGGAGTTTTGACTGTGCTTAACTTACCCGTCAATGGGTGAGTTTCCTGCTGTGTGGCAGCCCCAGGACACAGCTCTAGGGCTTTGGAAGTGAAGTCTGAGATGTGGGAAACAGGAGTTGGCTTTGGGGTTCCATGGGCATGCAACAAAATGAATCCTGGGCCATCTGGTTCTCAGACTCTCAGAGGCTCATGCTCTGCTGGGAGCTGAAGAAGAGCTGAGAATGGATTGGGGACCCACAGGTTGGATCTAGTCCAGGGGCAGGGGGCAAAAGAGGAGTCCGGCTGGTCTATTGAGCTTGGTTTGGTGGCAGCCGCAGCTAGGAGTTCAGAGAGGCCTTCTACAGGAGAGTAGACAGAAACTCTATAGGCCACGTCTTCTCAGTGGCTCCCCACTGGTGGATCCCAATGAAAAGAGAGTCCATGTTTTTAAGGCTTTAATAATAATGGCAGAAAGTGGATGAGTAAAATCATACCCTACTTCTCAGGCTGGGCCTGAGGTTAAATAACTTTTGCAGGAAGAAATGTCTGGGAAGGAAAGCTTATTGGCTAAGTCCTCAGGCCATTAGGTACCTCATTAAAATGGAGATCTGTCTTTAGCTTATGTGACCACAGGTCAGGTCCTCTACCTGCGGAGGGGCTTGGGGCATTGGCCTTACAAGACTGATGGCCACAAATCTGTGGAGGGCTGTGACAAGAGCCTGTTGTTCAGGAACAGGCAAAACACCTACTTTACCTTCAAGGACACTGGGGTTTCCAGACATGGCTCAGTTGGGAACCAAACTATGTTTCAAGGTCCCACAAAGAATAGGGGTTTTCTAGAGCAGCAGTGACTCAGTGCTGTAGATGTGTTTGTTTCTCACTTAATTAGTATAATTTAAAATCAAGAAGTAACTTCAAAAAATAGTAACATAAGACAAAATTTACAACAGTCTATTTGGAAACTAGGAGCAGAGCAACTTTGTTTTTTTTTCCAGTGGTTTGGCTAAAGACAATGAATTGCTCTCTCTGCAGGAGTGTTCATGATCTCTGTCTTTAATGTCAGTTATGGACATTTGGTTTGCAGCATCTGGCACAATACGTTGATTATCTCCTTTGCTCTAAGTCAGCTTTCATTAAGCAATATTCTTTTCTTACTTTGGTCAAGAGAAGGGGCAGAAAATCATGAGGTTGAGTATCACTGGGAGGAAATTCAGTTCTGCCTTTCCTCTTGGAGCCTCTTAGCGGATACAGACAAGGAAACAGCATTGTTTGTGTCTTAGAGAAGTTACTGGAGGCCAAAGGCTTCAAAAAATGTTCACTTGAGATCTATGAGCTGTTTATATTCCTTATTAGTCCAAACTTTGGAAGTAGGTGACACACACTTGATGACCTCCTGAAAACACAGGATTGAAGAGTCAGGGTTCTGCTCAGATTTATATGTTAAGCAATTGTAGTATTTCTCTGGAAATAATAATGTTTAATGTTGAATACAACTTATAGTCCACTTGCCAGGTTATGATTAAAACTTTATTTAAAACTGCATGTGGTGATTCAACGATTTAATACCAGCACTAGGGAAACAGACTCTGGCACTCTCTATGATTTTGAGGCCAACTAGGTCTATATAGTTTGTTCAAGATTGGTCAGGTTAAATAGTGAAACTCTGTCTCAGATACAAAAAAACAAAAAGCTATTCGTGTATCTCATTAAACCTTCCCAGGAACCTTGTAAAGATATAGCTCTTCTGATTTTTGTGGTCAAGGAATTTGTGAATAATAGAACTTATATGAATTCACCAGAGCCTTGGTTGATGTTTCCACTCATGTCTTCCCATTTCGCAGATTCTTGCTTTGTGGGAAGCTAAAATGCAGGCCCTTCTAAGTGCTCATTGTATCCATATTCTGTGCATGCTTTAATGATGCTTTTAGAGCATAGGTCCTGAGTTAGTTATACTGGGTCCTTAAGTAAGTCAGCTGCCTTCTTTAGAGTCTTTCCTGTGGAAAGCTGAGACTTCAAAAGCATCTGCCTGTCCTGGGACACTGTGACCACTTTCTTCAACCCCACTGATCCTCCATCCCCACTTCCCACTTCTCATGTCCTTCAAAGAGACAGTGTGTGTGGGGGTGTGTGTATGTGTGTGTGTGTGTGTGTGTGTGTGTGTGTGTGTGTGTGTGTGTGTGTGTGTGTGTGTGTGTGTGTGTGTGTGTGTGTTTGAAGGCTAGGAATACTGGGATTCTCCCAGGTCAAGGGGGTAGATACAAATGAGACTAGATGGTGGTATTGTGGAAGCATCTACACTGCATCCTTGGAACTTTTCTTACACAGTTGAGATGATTTAATTTCTGTCAATTCTTTCAGGTGCATGATAATGGCAGACTTGTGTGGTGACTCAGAGATATTTACCTTAACCCAAAAATAACACACTGGAAATATGTCAGAGTGTAAGATCACTGGCTACATAAGCCTGATGACATTCCCACATTGGATCCATGGAATCCTCTGTTGAAGAAGAGAACTAACTCCTCAAAGTAATTCTATGACCACCATATACACCACATGGCATGTATGCACTCAATCTCTCTCTCTCTCTCTCTCTCTCTCTCTCTCTCTCTCTCTCTCTCTTTCTCTCTCTCTCTCTCTGTCTCTCAAACACACATTCATACACATACACACCTATGAAACAATAATGCTCAATATAAAAGTTGTTTATTCTTTAATTCTATAAAAGGAACAGTTTTATGTGACAGAACCTGGTCATCTAAGACACAGCAGCACAAGTCTTTTGATGAGGACATGAGTAGATTAAGAAGTGTGAGAAAAAATTGGAGGTGGGAATGAAAAATAAATAAGGAAGCCTCTGAGCAGTGATGATTCAAAGCTGGCTGGAAGTTAGTAATGGAGGCTGGAGTTATCGGGTTCCTATCTACTCTATCAGGCACAGCCTTGTCAGTGCATCTTCAATTTCTTTTCTAGTCTCAAGCCATCCACCATTTCTCAGTTCTTGGTTAACCACAGTCACTTTCTTTGAAGAAAATTTAAATTATTTTCATAAAAAACAAGCCAGTCAGTTGGAAAATCTACAATCAAATGAAAGTACAGTTTAGTGAGAAACTTGAACATATTCTGAAAAGGGTGAGTTCATGGCAAGAGACATTGAAATCAACCAGTCTTTTATTTCCTCTCTTTATTCTACTGTTATTACCATTGTTTTCGTTACTATCATGGGCATTTGTATTATTATTGTCATTGTTATGATTATTGTGTTCTATGAGGTCAAGCCTTTGTCCATCCCCTACCCTGAGCTGTACCCTCAATCCCAGTGAAGTGTCTAAATTCTTCAGCATGAGCAGCATTACTAGTAATGTGCACAGCAAGAGCTTCGAATGAAATGTTATTGATGCAAAACACATCTTTCCCCTTAAGAAATAAGTGATAGTTGTTCTGGAATCATTTTGAATGACCATGGCTCCTTGTTCGAATGTGGAAGCAGTTCCATGAAATTTAGTAGTTTTAAAGAACATAGAAAGTCATAAATCCAGACAATTTCAGCATACATTAGTGGGTACATCAAAAAGGTTGTTACAGCAAGATGGGGGAAGCTTTTCTATAGTTCATCAGAGGACATTCTTAGCCTTCAGGTGGTAGAAGTTAGTGGTTGGCTATGTTCATAGATTTATCTTTTCTTAATTTTTTTCTTTTATTATTATTAATCATCCCACTCGTTACAAATGATGTCCCACTTCCTGGTTACCACATCCACCAACCCCCCATCCCATGATATCCCATTTCCCGGTAACCCCTCTGCCACACACCCCCATCCCACATCTGCCCTCCTACCTCCATTTTGCCTGTATGAGAGTCTACTCACACCCACCCACACTCTCCTGCACCACAGCTTCAGCATCTCCCTACTCTGGGGCATCTAACCTCCCTGGGACCAAGGGCCTTCTGTCCTGTTTTTGTCGGGCAAGGGTATCCTCTGCTACATATGTATCTGGAGCCAAAGATTCCTTTAGGTACACTCCTTGGTTGGTGGCCTATACTCTGAAAGAACTGGGTGGTCAGGTCAGCCTATGTTGTTCTTCCCATGGGGTTGCAATCTGCTCCTCCAGTCTTTCTGCCAGCTCCATCACCAGTTTCCCTGAGATCAGCCTGATGGTTGATTCCATTCATCTGTGTCTGTTTTGGTCAGTTGCTGGCCAGATCTCCCCAGGAACTATCACACTTGGTTCCTGTCTGCAAGTGCCTCTTGATCAGAGCAACAGTGATGGGTGTGGTGTCTGCAGACATGATGTATCCCCAGGTGAGGCCATCTCCGGTTTGCCCTGCCTTAAGTCTCCGTTCCATTTTTTTTATCACTGCTTTTCCATGTGTGTTGTTTTATATCTGGGTTACCTCAACAGGATATTTTCTAGTTCCATCTATTTGACTGCAAATTTCATGAAGTCATTGTTTTAATCCCTGTGTAGTACTCCATTGTGTATATGTACCACTTTTTCTGTATACATTCTTCTCTTTGGGGACATCTGGTTTGTTTTGAGCCTTTAGTTACCATAAATAATGTGGCTTTGAACATGGTGGAGCATGTGTCCTTGTTATATGTTGGAGTACCTTTTGGGTATATGCCCAGGAGTGGTATAGCTGGGTTCTCAGGTAGTATTATGTCCAATATCCTGAGGGTCCACCACACTGATTTACAGAGTGTTTTACCAGTTTGCAATTCCATGAACAATAGAGGAGTGCTCTTCTTTCTCCACATCCTCAGCAGCATCTGCTGTCACCTGAGTTTTTGATCTTAGCCATTCTGTCTGATGTGAGGTGGAATATCAGGGTCGTTTTGATTTGCATTTCCCTGATGACTAAGGATATTGAACATTTCTTTAAGTGTTTCTCAGCCATTTGAGATTCCTCAGTTAAGAATTCTCGACTTAGTTCTGTACTTCACTTTTTAATAGGGCTATTTGATTTTCTGGAGTCTGCCTTGAGTTCTTTGTATATTTTGGATATTAGCCCTCTATAGAATGTAGTGTTGCTAAATATCTTTTCCCAATCTGTTGGTTGCCATTTTGTCCTATTGATAATGTCCCTTGCTTTACAGAAGCTTTTTAATTTTATGAGGTCCCATTTGTCAGTTCTTGATCTTAAAGCATAGGCCATTGGTATTCTGTTCAGTAAGTTTTCTCCTGCGCCCAAGTATTTAAGGCTCTTTCCCACTTCTTCTTCTAGTAGACTCAGTGCATTTGGTTTTATGTGGAGTTCCTTCATCCACTTGGAGTTGAGTTTTGTGCGAGGAGATAGGTATCAATCAATTTACTTTCTTCTCCATGCAGACTGCCAGTTGAACCAGCACCATTTATTGAAAATACCATCCTTTTTTTCCCACTGAATGGTTTCAGATCCTTTGTCAAAGATCAAGTGAATGTAGGTGTGTGGGTTCATTTCTGGGTCTTTTGTTCTATTCCATTGAGGTACCTGCCTGCGTATGTACCAATATTACACAGTGTTGTTGTTGTTGTTGTTGTTGTTGTTGTTGTTGTTATCACTATTCCTCTATAGTATAGCTTGAGGTCAGGGATGGTGAATCCCCCAGAAATTCTTTTATTGTTAATAATAATCTTTGCTACCCTACGGAGCTGGAGAGATGGATAAGGGTTAAGAGCACTGATTGCTCTTCCAGAGGTCCAGAGTTCAATTCCCAGCAACCACATAGTGTCTCACAACCATCTGTAATGGGATCTGGTGTTCTCTTCTGGTGTATCTGAAGAGAGCTACAATGTACTCATTAATAAAATAAATCTTTTTTAAAAAAGGCTGGAGAGATGGCTCAGGAGTTAAGAACACTGGTTTCTCTTCCAGAGTTCCGGAGTTCAAATCCCAGCAACAACATGGTAGCTCATGACCAGCTGTTCACAGATTTCATGAAGTTTTTCTCTATTAGTTACAAGATGTTAGTTCTGACACAGGTTACTTAGAGAGCTAGAGCTAGCCTCTGGTAAGATGATTAGTCCCTATACCACAACATGACAACGTTCCCAGTTCTCTGTAGTTTAAATCAGTCATTGCTGTAATAATTTCTTTCCAGGAATTCTCCTCAAAAACCCATGGGCAAAACTCGTAGAAGAAAAATCATCTCATCTCATCTTTATAAAATCAATTGTTGGGAGCCGCCACCACTCAGATGCTGAGATCTCTATAGGTCATGAGAAAATGAAGCCAAGAAGAACAGGAAAATATTATGACTACTCTGAAAGCTGAATATGAAACCACAAAGATCAAGGATACCCTGTTGTCGTAAAAGAACAACTGAGTCACTGTGACT
>CM052700.1:16802566-16817221 GCA_028551405.1 Uromys caudimaculatus
TGTGATAGCTTTCAGAATCCTCTGTTCTCTTCTGCTGGTTACTATTGCAGTGTTGGTGACAAACAGTGAGTAATTGAGATACATAGTGTTTGACATTTTGCCCAAACAATAGCTTTAAACATAAACTATGGAGTTACACACTCTGTCCATTGTCCTGCCTATACTCAGGTGATGAGCCAGAATCTTTGGACATTAATTATTTTTTTCTGACACACTGCAGAGTCTGTTCTCTTTCATACCTAAAGTGTTAGCTCTGGGGCTGTTTGGAGTTTCCCTTTTCTGTCACATTTTTGGTTATGTTCCTTCTGAGGACTTGGGGATAGTCTGTTTTCTGATCACAGGTGATTGTTAATGTCATATAAACATTTTGTGAGAAACAGCTATGCAAAGAATCAATGTCTTTCTTTTCCTATTTCTTCTATGTATATTAGGTCATGTTTAAGTAAAAAGACATCATATATACAGAGAAACTAAATTTTAATGCTCATTGGATTCCTCCACATTTACAGAGGATTCATTGCATGTGCTCCAATATGAATTGTGCCATTTCTTCCCATTTTTTAGTTGCTGTTTTCACAGTGTGTTAACTAGTCTCTGAATATTTTATTTACGTTATTATTTGTAAATTTATCCTTCAAAAAATGAAGTGATTGGAAGTTACTTCCACCATAATTTTTTTCAGTTGTATTATTTATTTTTCAGTCAACTTACCTTAGAGAAAAATTGATGTATCTGTTTCTATAGTGAGTTAATTGAAATGCTAGGGTATAAATGTTAAAGTATGAACAAAAGTAATGATATGTATTGGCTGTTAAGATGAAGGTTTTTCTCTAGTCTTAAATTTTAATATGTACTCCTTATAAGCATTTTTGATATTATATCTGTGACTAATTTAGTTTTTCAATATTGCCAAGAAAAACATGAACTGCAGGAACCTTTAAACCACCACCAAAACTGCAGCACCATGCAAGGTGACATCAACTTAAAGAAAGAAATGCTGAGAAATAAGTCTATAGAGTGTAGTCCAGGCAACGATCTTCTGGAATCCCTCATAAGAGAACAGGACAGATGGTACTATGAAACCAAGACTGTTGTAAAGTCCTCACTGCACACAGGTATGTGGTGGGGGAGGAATGTGAAGACAGATTTGCATTATTATCTATTGTTTCTTCCCTGGAAGCTTTGAAGTTCAAACAGCAGCTTTCGATGATGCTGGTAATCTTTGTGTTAATTATTTGTGGGCTCCTTATTTCATGTAAGGTCCTGGAAACTCAGAAATCCCTGTTTGGATTAGGAGAATCTTAGAGTTTCTAGAAGTCAGTGTCTTTTTTGGGATTCCTACTGCTCTCTGGGGATGGAATTAAAAATCAGTGCCCCTGAGAATTTTGACTGCTTTGAACTATGGGAAAATCTGAATCTCAAACTTTGTTGCTGACAGAACATGGAAATTTTTAGTAAGAGTGTATTTATCAATTATTTGTGCTAAAATGTACTTAGAGCATTTACATAGATGCAGTTATAAAAATAATTTTGTCTGTCTTTCTGTGTCTGTCTGTCTCTGTCTCTGTCTCTGTCTCTCTGTGTCTCTGTTTCTGTCTCCTCTCTCTCTCTCTCTCTCTCTCTCTCTCTCTCTCTCTCTCTCTCTCTCTCTCTCTCTCTGTGTGTGTGTGTGTGTGTGTATGTGTTTGCCTGTATTCCATATTAATTGTTTTGAGAGAGTTGTTATGTTACAAACATAACAAAGGTACCTTCCCTAGAGCACACATGGGAACTTTACCATAGTGTGCACATATTGCAGTTCTGTCAGTGACACAGTAAATGATCTAGAAAGATGGAAATATTAAGTGTCACAAGGAACATTTCTTACCCTTTATCTTGACTGGTCATCTTTAACTGACACAGTTTATCAATCATCACTAAATATTTTTTTCAGCATTCATATTTTACAAACCTTATTGCATATAATCTCACTACACTGTGATAGTAAGATGTGACAATTCTCATTATGTAAGGACAAATATATTTAAAATTGCTACATTAAAAAATTTGTGACAGAAAAAAGTTATAAAAATATCTTTGAAATATTCCAAACCCATGGAAAATGTACTGTGTTATTACTTTAAAGTATCTTCATGACCTGAAAAGGGCAGCATAATGATGTAATGCCTATGATTTTGAGGTTAAGGGAGGAGGATTATAACTTTCAGGACAATGCAGACATCCCAGCAAATTCCAGGCCAGCCTGAGCTACACATGGTCTTCTTCCCAGAAAATAATGGTTGGATATAAAGTTTGTTAACCGAGTATGGCCATTCCCAGCTGTTCACAAAAAATATTCATATGGAAGTGATCTTGATACACAAACTGCACACATTTTAATGTATGCAAAGAGCTTGCTGCCCGCCTTGCCTTGGAGGGCCCTTCCAAGGAAGGCTATTGACTAGGTTCGAAGTTCCCGCCAGCAGGTGCTCCGTGCTGTAGAAGGAAACCATTGGTAATGGAAAGAAGCAGGAAACAAAAGGATGCATGGGAGCAA
The DNA here is from genome assembly GCA_028551405.1 of Uromys caudimaculatus. NCBI lineage: Eukaryota > Metazoa > Chordata > Mammalia > Rodentia > Muridae > Uromys > Uromys caudimaculatus. The sequence goes on from CM052700.1 coordinate 16,805,103, forward strand.
GACGAGATTCCGTTCAAGCTCCGAGACAATCTTTATTGTTACAATGATTTAAGCACATTAGGGCGATAAATGGCAGGGGAGGGGAGAATCCACAATGCGACCAGACATCATAATTATATGCCATAGTTGTCCCTGAGCTGGACATCTAATCTGGCAGCAGGCTGGAGAGGGGTAAAGGGAATGTCTGCTGTGAAGCTGAAACTCTTTGTGTTGCTAATCAAGCCAAGCCTAAGAGTCAGGGCCTAGAGGAAACGCCTGCTGAGTGATCCAAAACATTGTGGCTAGCAGGATAAGTCAAAACCTGGGATCCTTCATCTAGCAGAATGTGCCAAGGCCAAGGCCTTTGTCTCCAACAGATGTATTGAACTTGAAACATTTGTGAATGTGGGCATACCATTGAAGTAATCAACATAATCAAGATACCAGACTATGAACATCAAAACCTCCTTTGTATGTCTCTTATTTCTCTTAAGGTAAGAGCATGTAACACAGACCATGGCACAATGCACAGTGTGTGGACTGGTGCTGATACAACGCATTACTGCAGATCTAGAAATCTGACATCAGTTTAGCTGTCTCTGAGTATCAAGTGCTTATTGCCTCTTCTCCAGCCCCTGGTATCTTACAAGCTTCTGCTTCATAGAGTTGGGCTGTTTTCGAAACCTGATCTGCATGAAATGATAAACTTGGTCCTATATCTGGTGTGTTTCACTTTGCACACAATCCTCAAATTCACCCCTGTTCATCATATACATCAGCATCTCTCTTTTGGGTTTTAATGTGAGACATGATGTCTTTCTCCAGCCCAGGGTGACTGGAACTCACTGTATTACCAAGGCTGGACTAGAATTCACCACTTAGCATCAGTCGGTCTTAAACTGGTGATGACCCTACTTTCTCTCTTTTTGGAGTGCTCCAGTTATACACATAAGTCATCATGCTGAGCTGACTGATTTCCCTTTAAAGGATAAATAGTATTCTTTTGTGTGTTTGTGCTACATTCTCTCTACTGATTCATCAGTGATTGCCACATAAAATGTTTTTAGTATCTCTACTGTTATAAACAATGTTGCATAGATCATGGGTACACATGGGTCTCTGTGCATTATAGAATCTCAATTTCAGAGACCAGTGAGATTTTAATTTATTTTACACAGGCTTAACAAATGCATTGTTCTGGTAACAGAATACCAGAAAATAATGTTTAACCATTTACCTTCTCTGTTGTAGGCAGCAAAGTTGAAATACACTGGTTCTGCTATGGTATAAAATGTTATTATTTCATCATGAACGCAAAAACGTGGAGTGAATGTAAACAGGCTTGCCAGACTTCCAGGTTATCCCTTCTGAAGATAGAAGAAGAGGATGAACTGGTACTGAAGGTACTTACTTGCCCCTTTATTCTCTTAGACTGTCTCTAACCCTGAATAATGAGATAATCTATTTTTTTTTGCTGTTGTTTGTTTTGTTTTTGTTTTTTGTTTGTATATGGTTTTCCTGTAATGTGAACAAAACTGTGAGACACAGGTCTGTTAAGAGGAGACTAGTTTCTACAGAGACCAGACAAGGCAGTCCAGTTAGAAGAACATAACCCATGTACAGGCTACAGCTTTTGGGATAGTACCAGCTCCAGTTGTTCTGGACCCATAGGAAGACAACACTGCACCTGTGCATGGAAGCCCCATGAATGTTCTTTGTTTGGTGGTTCTGACTCTGAGAGACACCTGGGGTCCAGGATAGTTAATTCTGTTGGTCTTCATGTGGTGTTCCTATCCTATTCAGAGCCCACCGTATTTTCACATATTCTTCTAAAAGAGTCCCCAAGTTGAATCCACTATTTGGCTGTGGGTGTCAGTGTATGTATGAATCAGCTGCTGGAAGAAGCCTCACAGAGGATATCCATGATAGACTCCTGTCTGCAAGCATAACAGTGTATCATTATTAGGGTCAGGAATTGATGTTTTTCCATGGTATGGGTCTCAGGTTGAGCTGATTATTAGTTGGCTGTTTCCTGAGATTTTGCCCCATCCCCAGTCCCTGCATTTCGTGTACACAGGATAAGTTTTGGGTTAAAAGTTTTGTGGTTGTGTTGGTATGCCTATAACTCTCCAGGGGTTCTCTCCCCAGGCTACAAAGAGTCACAGCTAAGGATACCCCCATTGATTCTTGTGTGCTTCCCCTATCACTGGTTTCCATCTCTTCCTGGAGATGTCCCCTACCACCTGCCCCATCAGTTGAAGATTTCTATTCATTTTCATGGCCAGCAGACCATCGCCCCACCCATCCCCCCACCTGAACTTGAAACCCCACAAACTCTCATTATCCTGCTTCCGCCCAGTTCCCTCCCTCCATCACCCTTTTATGACCATTCCATTCAAGCTTCCAAGTTAGACTTAATCATCCTTGCTTGTGCCCTTCTTCCAGTCCAGCCACTTGGGCCTGTGAAATGTTGCATGGGCATCCTGTATTTTATGGCTAATGTCCACTTATAAGTGAATACATACCATGCATGTCCTTTTGGGGCTTGGCTACCTCACACAGGATGATATCCTCAAGTTCCATCCATTTGCCTGCAAAATGTTTTTCACAGCCGAATAGTATTCCATTGTGTAGATGTACCACATTCTTTCTCCATTCTTCAGTTGAGGGACATCTAAGTTGTTTCCAATTTCTGGCTATTATGAAGAAAACTGCTATGACTATTCAGGTGTCTTTGTGGGATGGTGGAGTATCTTTTTGTTATATGCTCAGGAGTGGTATAGCTGGTTCTTGAAGTAGAACTCTTGCCAGTTTTCTGTGAAATAAACAAATTGATTTCCAAAGTGGTTGTACAAGTTGGCACTCCTAACAGCAATGGGGGAGTGTTCCCCTTGTTCCACATCCTTGCCAGCATGTGCTATCATTTCAGTTTTTAATCTTAGCCATTCCTATTGGTGTAAGGTGAGATCTCAGAGTTGTTCTGATCTGCATTTTCTGGTGGCATATGACTTTGAACATTTCTTAATGTGCTTCTTGGACATTTGAGATTTCTCTGTTGTGATTCCTAGTGTTTAACTCAGGCATAGAAGATGCAATAGAAGAAATTGATATATCAGTTAATGAAAATGCTAAATCTAGAAATTTCTGCCTTAACCAGGAAGATTGTGAGTTCAGGGCCAGCTTGGGTTACATAGTAAGACTTTGTCTAACAAACACAGGCACAAATCATGACATAATCCCAATATCTCAGAAAACCTAAAACTTTTATATTAAATTACTTATTGAACTGACATAAGTTTTGATTTAAATGTGTTACTAGTAGGAATTCACTATAGAAAATGAACATAGTGGGGCAGAGTGTTGGGGGGAGGACAGGAAAGCAGATAATGACACAGGAATGCTGTTAACTTTTCCTGCGTGTTTGCTCACTCAACAGAAATTTCATCATAAGGTCTGTTGTTTCCTTTACAGAAGTTACTTCAGCTCTAAGTTATTCCAGGCACTTTCTGGATTGGATTGTCATATGATAAGAAACAAAAGGATTGGGCATGGATTGGCGGTGGCCCATCTAAACTGTGAGTTTCCAGAACCCTTTAGACTCTAACAGTGGTGCAGTAATTGAGAGGGTTGTGTGCAAAGGCTTTTCTCTCATTTCCCATGGCTTTCCTCATTTTCTATGGAGCTCATGTGTAAGGACAAGTTGCATGAGGCAGTGTCTGTGCAAGTGTTACAGACAGAAAATGTATGGTCTAGGAGTTGATCAAAAGTGGATTAATACTGCATACATCTCAGTATCGTGTCTACCCCCCCGATATTTCATTTATTTACATTCAAAATGTTATCCCCTTTCCTGGTTTCCCCTCCTGACACTCCCTATCCCATCTCCCCTCCCCCTGCTTCTATGAGGGCACTCCCCCACTAACCACTAACTCCTACCTCCCCACTCTGGCATTTCCTTTCATAGGCATTGAGCCTTCTCAGGACCAAGGGCCTCTCCTCCCATTGATGCCTGACAAGGCCATCTTATGCTATATATGTAGCGTGAGATGTGGGTTACATCATGTGTACGCTTTGGTTGATGATTTAATCCCTGGGAACTCAGGGATGGGGGTCTGGTTGGTTGATATTGTTGTTCTTCCTATGGTGCTGCAAATATGTTCAGCTCCTGCAGTCCTTTCTCTAATGCCTTCATTGGGGACCCTGTGCTCAGTCCAATGGTTGGCTGTGAGCATCCACCTCTTTATTCATCAGGCTCGGTTAAAGCCTCTCAGGCGACAGTTATATCAGGCTCCTATAAGCAAGCACTTCTTGGCATCTAAATTGTGTCTTTTTTTGGTATCTGCAAAGGAAACTAGAATGTCACCAACTTAAGATGGTGTGAAGTGACTGAATGATCATGACAGATACAATGAGTGTGAGTCTCTCAGACATTCATGTGACATATTTGCTGTTGTTAGCTTATATAATTGTTGGTTATTTATAAATATAAGAACACGTTTATATGAATATGGTAACACTTAGAGTTAGGTGCCAGAGGGAGAGATAATGCCTCCTTCCAGGTTCAGAGTTTTTTGTGGACATTGATAGTACAGGTCTAGTTGAGCATCATTATGAGAGTAAAGTTAAGAGCTCATGATGCAGAATATGTGCTTCATGTGTATCTGTGAATAGTTAGTGTCTGTTGAATCCCTGTCCTCTTTGCCCATGTTCAGCTTACATCCTTCATTGATTGCCCCGATAAGGATATCTCATGTCTGGCTGATGTGTCCACTCATTCCTCCTGTAGCTCCCCTCTCCTGTCTGTATTCATAGCCACATGGCTTTCATTTATCTTCCTTTTCTGCTCCTATGGTATATTGAAATACTCTATTTCTTCCTGGTTTTAATCCAAAGTGAAAGAAAGGTAATCATTTGTTAAAGTTTTATCCCTTTACCATTTATGCTCTAAGGATGCTGGTGGTATTCTTTGACATAGATTTTTACTAGGCTAACCTGGTTCAAATTCACTGTATTTCCCAAACATGCTTTGAATTCTTGAACTTCATGGATTCATTATTTAGTATTTAAATGACCATTTCACATAAATAAACTGTTCTCCTTGCTCTGAGATATAGGAGAAAGACAGACTGCCAGGCTATGATGATCTTTTGAAGGTTCAGCTCTGCTGCAGCCTAAGCCTGTATAGGAATGTCCTTACTGAGCATTCATAAATGCTTCGAGTGAGGATTTAATTATTAGTTATTATTTGATTAGGGCCTAGCTCTATAGCCTTGTCTGACCTGGTTATAATCTTCCTAATTTAGCCTGCCTCACCTTTCCTAGTGCCTCATTGTTTAGTCTACATTTTAAAGTATGTTTTCCCAAGAATGTAGTTGCAGCACTTCCAGGGAAGTCTGTGAATCACCATGCTTCAGTGAAGTCCCATTGTCTCTGGGGCAGGGAAGCAAGAACAACAGCAGCAGTCACAAACCCTCTACTGTGACTGTATTCCAAACTTCCCATTTGCTCTAAAAATGAGGTATATATTACCTTGTTCTGTTAGCTATGTAATGCATTTCTTCTTTTTATCTGTTGTTTTGCAAAGAATATCAGAGAAAATCAACTTTAATATAAAATTTTCCATTAGAAATATTGAAAAATATGTTTACTTGCTCATGAAATATTAACAGTGCAGTGTATATGAAGAGTTGAATTGTGAACAAAAGACAATTTTTATTTTTCATTCATATTTCATTTAATTTTTGGGTCATGTACACACATGTACATGTGAATTTTAAAGCACAAGTGCAGGTGGAAAAAATGCTGAGGGAGTTATTTGTCTACTACTTTGGGATGTATGAAGTCTGACAACATATTGTCAGATTTGGTGAGGCATGTTACTGGCCCAAGACCTTTTTTTAAAATGAGTTTAGAGAAAATTAAGAGTGTTCATTGATACACTTATGATTAAGTCTATATTCTGTACATTTTGGTTAATAAATCTTTTTTTTAAAACTTTGGGTTAAGCCAATATAAGATTATAAGAATTTGAGTATATAAAGGTATTGTTATGGGCTTCTATTTGTTAGTTAGATGGTTGTTTTTTGTTAATTTTTGGATATAGGAGAATTTATACATTTCGAATGCATTTATTTGCTGTAAAATATATGTCTAGAATTGATCAATAGTTCCCTAACTAGTTCAAGACACTCATTCAAGCTTCTATAATCTACATTATGTCCTCATTCACTCTCTGTCTCTCTCAGATCCAGTTGATGAAGGCTGAAATCTCACAGTAGTATTCACTGCAGCCAGCTGCTTGTGATAGCACAAGACTCACTGTCTTATAGGTTCATGAGTTTAGGGGACAGCTTAGGCTTCACAGTATGTTTGATATCACTGTGTGATACAGAGTGAGACTCTGTCTTATGAAGCCTAACAATAATAAAGATAGTAATATGAAGCTATCCAGAAATACTTTCTTGGGAGAAGCAATTTCCCTTATAGCATCATAGTAAACCTCAAATATTCAGAATGGACCTTGTAATATGTGTTAATCCATAACCCATATTCATAACTGTCAGTGTTATGGACCATGTCACTGTAAAAATTTCTTCATGTTCAGGATCATGCAGTGCATTCCCTGTAATGTCCTTCTTTTCAGAAATGATTTGGATCATTTTTTCTTTGCTCATTTGTTTGACAGTTACATTTTAAAAAATCAAGTCTTGAAGTTAGGGTCTGCATGTAATAAAATGCACCCACTGCATGTTAGGAGATGTTTGAATTTTAACAAATATTTATACCTTTTCAAGCACCATTGTGCAAAGTAGTTTTAAGTGAACTGAGAGAAGCTAGTGTCATGTGAGAGGAGGGAATCTTAATTGAGAAAGTGCCTTAATAAGATATGACTGTAAGGCAGCCTGTAGGGCCTTTTCTTAGTTACTGATGTAAGAGAGCCCAGCCTATTATGGGTTTCACCCCTGGGATGGTGGTGTTGGCTACACTAAGAAAATAGGTTGAACAAGTTTTGGGGAGCAAGACAGTAAATTGCACTCCTTCCTGACATCTGCATGAGATTGTGCTTCCCAGCTCCTGCCAGCTTGGCTCTTGCCCTGACTTCCTTCCATTATGGATGGTAATGTGGGAGTTTAAGCAAAATAAATCTGTCCTCCCCAAGTTGCTTTGGCCCTGGGGTTTTATCACAGCAGTAGAAAACCATCAAACTAAAGTATCAATTTTGCTATCCTCTAAAGTTCTTTTCTGAACCTTGTTCCACAACTGGCCCTGGGCAAGCAGACATGTGCTTCTTGTACTATAAATGGGTTTGTCCTAGTGCAGAGTGGCTTGTTCTGTGTCCAGATTTGTGATTGGCTCCATGTTTCCCTGCATCTTTCCCTATTATTGTCATTATGATGTTTTCACTAACTCAAGCTGTTTTTTTAGATCAGTGTTTCATTCTCCTTCTTACAAAACACTTTTGCACTGCCGAAATATTCCACAGCATTTCTCCATTCACTTATGAACATATGTGTTTGCAAATTTTGACAATTTTGAATGTTGTCATGTAACTTCATGTGCAAGTCACTGAGTAAACATACATTTTATTTCTTTTTATTAATTATCTTTTGTGAACTGCTGTCTGCTGGGTTCTTTCTTCCTTTTGCCTATATTCAGCATTTACACATGATTATTTGTCTGTGCTTATGATAATGTCTTATGGCTGTCTAATGTGCATACCCATCCCTATTGTAGTTTACCTGTTTTGTCTATGCTCCAAACAACATTTGGTTTAATATATGTTCTTTGTTTTAAATTCCTAAATATGTTAAATATGAATATTCCCTTTCTCCTCATTGTAATCCTGAAGTTCAAACACAGTGACATATTTTGCTAAAGGCTGATTCCTTCGAAGTCTCAGTCCCCTGGATTTAGGTTGGATTTCATTTATTTTCCTTCTTTGACAGAATCTGATTAACTGAGTCCAGCCTCAAACTCACTATGTATTGAATGTTAGCCTTAAGGTTGGATCCTCCTACCTTCATTTCCCAAACCCTAGGAATACAATTGTATCTCACTAGGCCTGGATGTATTTAATATTGGGGCTCTCCATTCTGAGTGCATTCTTTAGTCAGATTTCTCTACTGGGGAGAAAACTGGCTGCAGTACTTCTCTGAAAAACTGAGTATTGGACCAATGCCTGCTAATATCTCAGCCTGAGTAGAAATCAGACATATGCCAGTTTATATAAGAAAATCTTAATTATTAAATAATTACTTCTGTTTCAGCCTATGTGCTAATTTGCTCTGTTTTTAATTTTATTTTTCTCTAATTGGATATTTTCTTTATTTACATTTCAGATGTTATCCCATTTCCCAGGGTCCCCTCCAGAACCCCCCTATCCCAACCCCTTCTCCCTATTTCTATGATGGTTCTCCCTCCCCCACGATTCCCACCTAGCTCTGTACACCATATTTTAATAGAATAATTTGATTCTCTGGAGTTTACTACTTGAGTTCTTTGTATATATTAGATATTAGACCTCTATCAGATACAGAATGGGTAAAGATGTTTTCCCAATCTGTTGGTTGCCATTTTGTCCTATTGACAGTGTCCTTTGCCTTACAGAAGCTTTGTAATTTTATGAGGTTCCATTTGTGGATTCTTGATCTTAGAGCATGAGCCATTGGTGTTTTCTTCACGAACTTTTCCCCTGTGCCCATATGTTTGAGGCTCTTCTCCACTTTCTCTTCTATTAGTTTCAGTGTATCAATTTATTTTTTTATTTTGCAGCAATTCTTTTTAAAGAAGGATATTCATGGCCTTTAATATACAATTCTGCAGATTACCATGTTTCTGTGAAGGTCCATTAGTTAGAATGTGGGAAAAGGAAGAGGAGCGCACAGTCCAAAACATTAGTTACAAACCTGCATCTGTGATTGTATTTCAAATATTCCCTTTCTCTTTACAACAGGAGCATATAAGACTGTGTTGTGTGTGTCACACACATTTATTTTTTCTTTTAACTTAGCATATTTAACGAGATGAAGAAAGTAGGAGAGCAGGTTCAGTATAAAATAAGTCCTTGGAAATATTGAAAGTCTGTTTTCCCTGCTGTGTGAAATAAGATGGAGATATTTTTGTGACAATGAGACCATTTCTTTTTAATGAGCTTAGACAAAAGAGCACACTTCAGTGATCAACTTATGATTAGTAGTTACATATTCTGTTTACTTTGGCAAATACAATTTTTAAAATCATGATTTATTTCTGTGAATATTCAAAATTCACCAGTTGCACATTGTTGTTTTTGTTCATCAGTGATGTGAACATAAGGAAATTTGACGCAAAGTATGGAGGATGTGTGTTCTTATCTAAAGCAAGAGTAAACAGTATTGACTGGGGTTATTCGTACAGCTGTATTTGTGGGAAAAGACTGGATAAATTCCCTAATTGACTCTCCAATGAGTGTTAAAGGTAAAAAATGAAATGTTCTGATTCTAATTTCTTTGTGGTAGTAATTCATGACTCCTTACAAACAAGTGTTTTGATCACAGACTTAGCCTGCAGTGCAACCTGCGAGACAATCTGGAAGATACTGGGATTATTCTTTGAAATCTGACTTGACAGAGCAGAAGAAATCTTCCTTCCTGGTAGAGACAGGACAGATTTCCTCTGGTGCATGGACAGGCTTTGCCCCAGAGCTTGAAGAAATGTGTTTTCTTTGATTACATCAACTCCCATAGTACTCAATAAAGAACCATAAGAAACAGTCTGAGTATTTCATTCTGAGTAGAATAAATCATCTTAATTGAAAGCACAATTAAGAGCTAGAATATAGCTCTTTACCCACCCACCTTCCTACTTGCTGAGTCCTGTAGAGCAAACCAAGCTGTACTGGTCAGCCTGCTAGGCAATGGGAACCTCCATTCTCTACCTATCTGCCTGTCCACTTTCATCAGATCTGTGGCTGATGAACATGAACAGACCTGGTTATCCTGTATAGACTTACATTCTGCAGATCCAGAATCATACAACCCAAGAATACCCATCAGATGCCTGCCACACCAGTAATATTATTTTTTCCAAGATATAACAGAAACCATAAAGCCAGTTAGAAATAGAAGCAGTAAAGAAAGCAAACTTAGGGAATCGTGGAGATGGAAAACCTAGGGAAGAGAACAGGAACAACAAGTATCACCAACAGAGTACAGGAAGGAAATGGATGAGAGAATCCAAGGCATAGAAAATACAGAGAAGATAACGATATATCAATCAAAGAAAAAGTGAACTGTAAAAATTTCCTGACACAAAATATCCAGGAAATCTGGAATACCATGGAAAGAACTAACCTGAGAAAAATAGGAATAGAAGAAAATTATGTGTCCCAGCCTCAAAGCCCAGAAAATATTTTCAACAAATCATAGATAAAAATTCCCAACCTAAAGAAAGAGATAGCTGTAAATATACAAATGCCTATAGAACCTTAATTAGATTGGACCAGAAAATATCATCCTCATCCCACATAATAAATCACAAAATCTACAGAACAAAGAAAGAATATAAATAGAAGCTAGGTGAAAGGGACAGATAACATAAATGGCAGACATTCCATAATTACAACCAACTTGTGAACAAAGCCTCTAAAAGCTAGAAGGGCCTGGATATTCTGCAACCTCTAAAAATACACAGATCCCAACCTAGACTATAATACCCAGCAAAACTCTCAATCACCATAGATGGAGAAAACAAGAGAACTCTAAATTTAAAGAGTATCTATCCTCAAATCCTGCCCTACAGAAAATACTAGAAGGAAAACTCCAACCCAATGAGGATAATTATATCCAAGAAAAGATAGGAAATAAGTAACTCCATACCTGCAAACAAGGGAGGGACACAAACACACACACACAGACACATACACAGAGAGAGAGAGAGACACACACACACACACAGGGGAGGAGAGAGAGAGAGAGAGAGAGAGAGAGAGAGAGAGAGAGAGATCGAGACTCTATCACCCACCCCCACACACATATATCCCCCTACCCCCCCATACACATAGAAAACACGAGGGCAACCACATTTGAAAAGAAACACTTCTAAAGTTTAAATCCACATCAAATCCTACATGTTAATAGTGGAGACTTCAACATCTGACTCTCACTAATTGACAGGTCATCCAGACAAAAAAATAAACAGAGAAAAATGAAACTAACAGACATTATGAATGAAATGGACCTAACAGAAATCTATAGAATATTTCACCCAAACAAAAAATAAAATGACTTCTTTTCAGTACCTCATAAGTCCTTCTCCAAAATTGACCATAGTAAATCAGAAAGGAATCCTCAACAAATACAAGAATATTGAAATAGTGATTTATGTATCATGACAGCACCACGAATTAAACAGCAGTAGAAACACCAGACGGCATAAACACTCATGGAAGTTGAACAAATGTCTTCTCACTGATCTCTGAGTCAGAAAATAAAGGAAGAAAGAAATTCAAGAGTTCCTAAAACTCGATGAAAGTGAAGGCACAACATTCTCGAATTTATGGGACAATGAAATCAGTGATAGTTCATAATACAAAGGGCCTCCATAAAGAAATTAGAAAGTTCTCTTACCAGCAATTTAAAAGTACACCTGAAAGCTAACCAAAAGACAGAGAGACAGATTCTAAATCAACAAAACCAGATCTGTAAATGGAGTCATAATATGAGACATTGAAGAAATTCAAAGAATCATTATGTCTTACTTCAAAAGCATGTACTATAGAAAATTGGAAAAAATGCTCCACTCAGTGACAAGTTGGTCAAGGAAGAAATAAAGAAAGAAATTAAACACTTCCTTGAATTTAAAGAAAATGAAAGTACAACATACCCAAACTTATGGGACACATTGAAAGCCGTGCTAAGAGGAAAACTCATAACTTTTAGGGCCTCCAAAAAGAAACTGGAGAGAGTATAAACTAGCAGCTTAGCAACACACCTGAAATCCCTAGAACAAAAAGAAGCTAATACACCCAAGAGGAGTAGAAGGCAGGAAATAATCAAACTCAGGGCTGAAATCAACCAAGTAGAAACAAAAAGAACTATACAAAGAATCAATAAAACCAGGAGTTGGTTCTTCGAGAAAATCAACAAGATAGATAAACCCCT
>CM052700.1:16817321-16834979 GCA_028551405.1 Uromys caudimaculatus
GAATTCAAATTAACAAAATTAGAAATGAAAAGGGAGACATAACAGATTCTGAGGAAATTCAAAAAATCATCAGGTCCTACTACAAAGGCCTATACTCAAAGAACAGCAAACTATGGAGGAAATGGACAATTTCCTAGACAGATATCAAATACCAAAGCTAAGTCAGGATCAGATAAACCATCTAAACAGTCCCATAATGCCTAAAGAAATAGAGGCAGTCATTAAAATCTTCCAACCAAAAAAAGCCCAGGTCCAGATGGGTTCACTGAAGAATTCTATCAGACCTTCAAAGAAGACCTAATACCAATACTCTTCAATCTATTCCACAAAATAGAAACAGAAGGAACACTACCCAATTCCTTCTATGAAGCCACAATCACACTGATACCAAAACCTCACAAAGACCCAACAAAGAAAGAAAACTTCAGGCCAATTTCCCTTATGAATATTGTAACAAAAATACTCAATAAAATTCTCAGAAACCGAATCCAAGAACACATCAAAACGATCAGTCATCATGATCAAGTAGTCTTCATTCCAGGGATGCAGGGATGGTTCAATACCAGGAAATCCATCAGTGTAATTCACTATATAAACAAACTCAAAGAAAAAAACCACATGGTCCTCTCCTTAGTTACTGAAAAAGCATTTGACAAAATTCAACATCCCTTCATGATAAAAGTCTTGGAAAGATCAGGAATTCAAGGCCCATACCTAAACATAGTAAAAGCAGTATACAGTAAGCCAGCAACCAACATCAAACTAAATGGAGAAAAACTTGAAGCAATCCCACTAAAATCAGGGACTAAACAAGGCTGCCCTCTCTCTCCCTATCTATTCAATATAGTAATTGAAGTTCCAGCTAGAGCAATTAGACAAAAAAAGGAAGTCAAAGGGATACAAATTGGTAAGGAAGAAATCAAATTATCACTCTTTGCAGATGATATGATCATATACCTAAGTGACCTGAAAAACTCCACCAGATAACAACTGCAGCTGATAAACAACTTCAGCAAAATGGCCAGATATAAAATTAACTCAAACAAATCCATAGCCCTCCTATACTCAAAGGATAAACAGGCTGAGAAAGAAATTAGGGAAATGACACCCTTCACAATTGTCACAAACAATATAAAGTATCTTGGTGTGACTATAACCAAGCAAGTGAAAGATCTGTATGACGAGAACTTCGATTCTCTGAAGAAAGAAATTGAAGAAGACCTCAGAAGGTGGAAAGATCTGCCATGCTCATGGATCGGAAGGATTAATATAGTAAAAATGCCCATCCTGCCAAAAGCAATATACACATTCAACGCAATCCCCATCAAAATTCCAACTCAATTCTTCATAGACTTAGAAAGAGCAATTCTCAAATTCATTTGGAACAATAAAAAACCCAGGATAGCAAAAGCTATCCTTAACAACAAAAGAACATCTGGGGGAATCAGCATCCCTGATCTCAAGCTGTACTACAGAGCAGCAGTGATAAAAACTGCATGGTATTGGTACAGTAACAGGCAGATAGATCAATGGAATAGAATTGAGGACCCAGAAATAAACCCAGACACATATGGTCACTTGATCTTCGACAAAGGAGCTAAAACCACTCAGTGGAAAAAACACAGCATTTTCAACAAATGGTGCTGGTTCAACTGGTGGTCTACATACAGAAGAATGCAAATTGATCCATTCCTATCTCCTTGTACAAAGCTCAAATGCAAGTGGATCAAGGACCTCCACCTTAAACCAGTTACACTGAATCTAATAGAAGAGAAAATGTGGAAAACTCTCAAACACCTTGGTACAGGGGAAAAGTTCCTGAACAGAACACCAGGGGCTTATGCTCTAAGATCAAGAAAAGACAAATGGGACCTCATGAAATTGCAAAGCTTCTGTAAGGCAAACGACACTGTCAATAGGTCAAAACGGCAACCGACAGATTGGTAAAAGATCTTAACCAATCCTATATCCCATAGAGGGATAATATCCAATATATACAAAGAACTCAAGAAGTTAGACTCCAAAAAACCAAATAACCCTATCAAAAAATGGGGAATAGAACTAAACAGAGAATTCTCAAATGAGGAAATTCGCAGTGCTGAGAAGCACCTAAAGAAATGCTCAACATCCCTAGTCATCAGGGAAATGCAAATCAAAACAAATCTGAGATTCCACCTCACACCAGTCAGAATGGCCAAGATCAAAAGCTCAGGTGACAGCAGATGCTGGCGAGGATGTGGAGAAAGAGGAACACTCCTCTAATGTTGGTGGGACTGCAAGCTGGTACAACCACTCTGGAAATCAGTTTGGAGGACCCTCAGAAAAATGGACATAATACTACCTGAGGACCCAGCTATACCTCTCCTGGGCATATACCCAGAAGATGCCCCAACATGTAACAAAGACACATGCTCCAGTATGTTCATAGCAGCCATATTTATAATAGCCAGAAGCTGGAAACAACCCAGATGTCCCTCATCAGAGGAATGGATACAGAAAATGTGGTACATTTACACAATGGAGTACTACTCAGCTATTAAAAACAATGACCTAATGAAATTTGCAGGCAAATGGATGGAACTTGAAAATATCATTCTGAGTGAGGTAACTCAGTCACAAAAGAAGGAACATGGTATGTACTCAGTGATAAGCAGGTATTAGCCCACAAGTACAGAATCTCCAAGTTTCATTTAACAGTAACCTCTGGACTGTGAGTGAGGTACCAGATGGAGGGGTTGGAGAAAGGTCTGAAGGAGCTGAGGGCATTTGCAGCCCCATGGAGGGAGCAAGAGCGTCAATGGGCCTGAACCCCCTCCCCCGGTCGTCTGGAGTTCGGACCACCAACCAAAGAATACACATCTTTTGACCCATGGTTCAGACTATATATGTGGAAGAGGAAGACCTCGATGGCCATCAGAGAGAGAGAAGAGGCCCTTGGGCCTGAGGGTGCTAGAGGCTCCAGTAAAGGGGAATGTCAAGGTGGGAATATGGGGATGGGTGGGTGGGTAGGTAGGAGGAGGAATTCCCTCACAGAGGCGGGGAGGGGGAGGGGTTAGGGTGTTTCCAAAGAGGAGACCTAGAAAAGGGGAAACATTGGAAATGTAAATAAAGTATCAAAAATAAATAAATTAATTAATTAAAAAAAAAAGAAAATTGGAAAATCTTAAGATTTTCTAGAAAGATACCACTTAAGTGAAGATCAGCTAAACTATTTAAACAGCACTATAACCACTAAAGAAATAAAAGCAGTGATTAAAGGTCCCCCAACTAATATAACCCTAAACCAGATGGTTTTAGTTCTTCATGTTACTGAGGTATGGAGTTAACCCCCTATCTTTCAGCCTATGAACTTCTTATCTTCCTGGGCATTCCTTCCCACAAAAGCTATTTAATTCCTGGTTCACCAGGGTTCCTTCTGGTCTGAGCAGGTAACCTGTGCAGACCTTGTGTGCTAGCTCTGCAGAGTCCC
This sequence comes from Uromys caudimaculatus, assembly GCA_028551405.1. Classification (NCBI taxonomy): domain Eukaryota; kingdom Metazoa; phylum Chordata; class Mammalia; order Rodentia; family Muridae; genus Uromys; species Uromys caudimaculatus. Next base: position 16,820,791 of record CM052700.1, read on the forward strand.
ACTACACCCAGAAAAATCTCAACTCCCAGGCTCTCTAACATGCCCAGGATAATAGAATCATCGGTGAGGAGGCCACAACATCTTCCTTATCACTAGGAGTAACTGGGACCAGTGGGATCCAGGGATGCAGGAACTCTTCCCGGTGGCCAGTGGCACAGGTTACTTCCGATCTGAGCAGGTACCCTGAGTAGATCTTGGGCGCTAGCTCCACACCTAGTCCCATAATACCCAGAGGAAGCTCGACTCCCAGGTGCTGTAACATGCCCAGGATCATAGGATCACATGATCTCAAGAGCTTGTTCACACCAGGATCTCAGGATTCCAGAGGCAGCTTGATTCCCAGGAGCTCTGACACAACCAGGATCTCAGGGTCATGGGATCCCAGAATCACAAGATGACAGAGACAGCTAGACTCTGAAGAGTTCTGACACAACCAGGATCACAGGAGGGACAGGCTTCAGTCAGATAAAGCAAAGGCAGGGAGCACTAGAGATAACCAGATGGCAAGAGGCAAGCACAAGAACACAAGCAACAGAAACCAAGGACATTTGGCATCATCAGAACCCAGTTCTTCCACCATAAGGAGTCCTGGATACACCATCACACCAGAAAAGCAAGATTCAGATCAAAAACACTTCTCATGAGGATGATAGAGGACTTTAAGAAGGATATAAATAACTCCCTTAAAGAAGTACAGGAGAACACAGGTAAACAGGTAGAAGCCCTTAAAGAGGAAACACAAAAATCCCTTAAAGAATTATAGGAAAACACAACCACAGGTAAAGGAATTGAACAAAACCATCCTGGATCTAAAAATGGAATTAGAAACAATAAAGAAATCACAAAAGGAGACAACACTTGAGAAAGAAAATCTAGGAAAGAGATCAGGTGTTATAGATTCAAGCATCAGCAACAGAATACAAAAGATAGAATAGAGAATCTCAGGTCCAGAAGACACCATAGAAAACATTGACACAACAAAAAGGTCCTAACCCAAAACATCCAGGAAATCCAGGGCACAATAAGAAGACCAAACTTAAGGATAATAGGTATAGAAGAAATTAAAGATTCCCAACTTAAAGGGCCAGTAAATATCTTCAACAAAATTATACAAAAAAACTTCTGTAACCTAAAGAAAGAGATGCACATGAACATACAAGAAGCCTACAGAATTCCAAATAGACTGGACCAGAAAAGAAATTCCCCCATAAAATAATAAACAAAAAACCTTTAAAAGAGATACGCTCAACTTCACTTCAAGAAACAAAAAACCCATAAAGTATACGATAGCTAAACTAACCCTGTAAAATAAAAGCTACACTCACTATAATTTTAACAGTAGCTGAATCACAATAGAGTTATTTCTATAGACCTTGTGGCTGGTGTCGCAAAACTTGGTGTCTCAAAACTTAGTGTAGTTCCATAGTCTGTCTCCCAATGGAAGATCAGACATTGCAGCTGTTGCTCACTCCATAAGGCAGGGTGCCTCAGTAATCCCAGTGTGGCCCTGAAAACCTTTGGGATTCCTGGAGAGCAGCTGTTTCTTAGCCCACGATGGAAACCAGGAAATGCTGGCTCTAACATCAGCTCATTCTAATTTGTGGTGAGTTAAAATGGACACTAACAATAAATAAATGTCATTAGACTAAAAATTCACTGAGATGTTAAATGTGTGTTCTGGGAATCAAAACTGGGTTCTATGGAGGAGTAGCCAGTAGGAATATAGCTATTACATATTATTGTTAGGACCATGAATGATAGCTGAGATTGTGTGAAAATTGTGCTGTTAGACTCCTTTATCTTTATTTAAATGAGTGAGAGCTGTTACAAATGGCTAAGGTATAAGTTGAACCACAGATTGGCCTGTTTTAATAGTGGGATCCCTAGGCATATTGGATAATGATCAAGGATAAAACTCATCAAAATAAGAGAGGTAATCACACAATCAAATGTAAAAGAATGATACAAAACCTAGATATGTTAGATCACCCGGTAATCTCAGAACTCACAAGTTTGAGGGAGTAAGATCAAGCGTTTCAGGGATTTCTCAGTTACATGGTCATTCTAGCCATCCTGAACTACATCAGACCATGCACCAGAAAAAAAATCACTTAGAAGAAAGATTGCTTAAGGAGGATAAACTGAGCCTGCAGACTCCACAGAGGATATAGTGGAGTTTGATAAGAGTCTCTGCTCAGAAATAAGACATCGAGAGAACAGGGACTGAAGAGGCAATGTTCTTAGTCATGGATTGTTGGCTGTTCTCTCCAAAAGTGACTAGTATCCCTGGGTATTGAAGAGCTCAGATATACACAGCAAACCCTTGTGGGGACCCCTTTTATCATGCTTACTACATTCCTGAATCATCTTTCTCATTTCCTCTCCCTCAGTGATTGAGCCCATCAAGGATTGTGAAGGTAGCCCGATAAGGCAGAGTGTTAAAATAGCTGTGAGTATAAATGCCCAGGGTGGATAGAAGCAAAGGAAATCTCAAAGCAGAGCTGTTTGCGGTTTTCTTAAGAACTGTGAAGTTTACCATATTTCATGGTTGTGAAAGTTCCACCTTAAGACAGAAGTATCAAGAGGTGAGACATGGTCAGGACCAGCCAGTCTTCCCAGTGAAGCAAGTGATCAACCCTTTTCTGTGGGCTGGTGAGTATCCCAGGTGTCCCTCATCTCAGTCTAGGACAGGAAGTGCAGCCTGCTGCTTTACAATAGTGACATTGTGGTCTAAGAATCTGACTAGAGGGTTTGAATATGGGACTAGAACTGTGTCTGTCTCAACTTCAAGGAGTGGGCATTTGTGGTTTCACAAATAATATCTTTTACAGCAAATCAACCAGCAAAAGGATTATATATGCATGTGTGTGTGTGTGTGTGTGTGTGTGTGTGTGTGTGTGTGTGTGTGTGTGTGTTTAGGTGTGTTTTCTGTTGTTTGTTTTACACAAAAAATGAATTTAGAAGACAAAACTCAAGAAAACAAAAATTTCTTCACATTTTCACTTTTCTCTTTTATTACCTGGTTATGTGAAGCTCAGTACTTCCTGTTTAATGCTGCACTTTGTTCAAAGAAACAAAATTCAAGTGTCAATCATATCTATCTGAAGTCGCTATATCTTTCAATGCTAATTGTGCTCCTTAACAGTTTACATTTTTCTATAAATTTAGAGCTCAATTGTACAGAGCTTAGGGGAAGCTGCTACATTTTGGCTTTACAGTTATGGGTCTTCTCCTATGTCTGTCCAAACAAAGAAACATCTAGTCTGTATTCAGTTTCTACTAATTACTTACCTCCTTCATTAAGCACACTGATAGGCCCCTCATTTCCTGACAATGCTATGGCAATAGAAATGAACAGATAGCCTTGGAGTTCTTGCTCACAGTTTTTGCGGTCTGTTAAATGAGGCAAACAGTATTCAGAAAGCACAAGGAAGTGTAACCTGTGCATTCAGTTAGCCTCTGTGGTAAGGATAACACCCTCCCAGCAGAGATAAGGATGTAAAACGGTCTAATCACTATTAATATTTCTGTAGGCGTGTGACATAAACCTCCCAGATGTGAGGGAGGAATTGTAGGGTTGTGGGATCCAGTGTTTGCTCTGCTACAGGGCTCAGCTTCTCAGGAAGGCAGGACTTGGGAGTTTTGACTGTGCTTAACTTACCTGTCAATGGGTGAGTTTCCTTCTGTGTTGCAGCCCTAGGACACAGCTCCAGGGCTTTGGAAGTACAGTCTGAGGTGTGGGAAGCAGGAACTGGCTTTGGGGTTCCCTGGGCCTGCAACACAATGAATCCTGGGCCATCTGGTTCTCAGACTCTCAGAGGCTCATGCTCCGCTGGGAGCTGCAGAAAACCTGAGAATGGATTGGGGACCCACAGGTTGGATCTAGTCCTGGGGCAGGGGGCAAAAGAGGAGTCCGGCTGGTCTATTGAGCTTGGCTTGGTGGCAGCCGCAGCTAGGAGGGCAGAGAGGCCTTCTACAGGAGGTTAGACAGCAGCTCTATAGGCTAGGTCTTCTCAGTGGCTCCCCACTGGTGGATCCCAATGAAAAGAGATAGTCCATGTTTTTAAGGCATTAATAATTATGGCAGAAAGTGGATGAGTAAAATCAAACCCCACACCTCAGGATGGGCCTGAGGTTAAATAACTTTTGCAGGGAGAAATGTCTAGGAAGGAAAGTTTATTGGCTAATTCCTCAGGCCTTTAGGTACCTCATTAAAGTGGAGATCTGTCTTTAGCTTATGTGACCACAGGTCACATCCTCTAACTGCGGAGGGGCTTGGGCATTGGCCTTACAAGACTGATGGCTACAAAACTGTGGAGGGCTGTGACAAGAGCCTGTTGTTCAGTAACAGGCAAAACACCTACTTTCCCTTCAAGGACCTGGGCTTTCCAGACTTAGCTCAATGGGGATCCAAACTATGTTTCAAGGTCCTACAAAGAATAGGGGTTTTATAGAGCAGCAGTGACTCAGTGTTGTGTTTGGTTCTCAGTTAATTAACATTATTCAAAATCAAGAAGCAACTTAAAAAAATAGTAACATAAGACAAAATTTACAACAGTCTATTTTGAAACTAGGAGCAGAGCAACTTTGTTTTTCTTCCAGTGTTTGGCTAAAGACAATGATTTTGCTCTCTCTGTAGGAGTGTTCATGATCTCTGTCTTTAATGTCAGTTATGGACATTTGTTTTGCAGCATCTGGCACAATATGTTGATTATCTCCTTTGCTCTACGAGTCAGCTTTCATTAAGCAATGTCCTCTTCTCACTTTGGTCAAGAGAAGGGGCAGAAAATCATGAGGTTGAGTATCACTCAGAGGAAATTCAGTTCTGCCTTTCCTCTTGGAGCCTCTTAGGGGATACAAACAAGGAAACAGCCTGGTTTGTGTCTTAGAGAAGTTTCTGGAGGCTAAAGGCTCCAAAAAATGTTCTCTTGAAATCTACGAGCTGTCTATATTCCTTACTAGTCCAAACTTTGGAAGTAGGTGACACACTCTTGATGACCTCCTGAAAACACAGGATTGAAGACTCAGTGTTCTGCTCAGATTTATGTGTTAAGCAATTGGAGTATTTCTCAGGAAATAATAATGTTTAATGTTGAATGCAACTTATAATCCACTTGCCAGGTTATGATTAAAACTTTATTTAAAACTGCATGTAGTGATTCAACCATTTAATGCCAGCACTAGGGAAACAGACTCAGGTACTCTCTATGATTTTGAGGCCAACTAGGTCTATATGGTTTGTTCCAGATTGGTCAGGTTAAATAGTGAAACTCTGTCTCAGACACAACAAAACAAAAAGCTATTCGTGTATGTCATTAAACCTTCCCAGGAACCTTGTAAAGATATAGCTCTTCTGATTTTTGTGATCAAGGAATTTGTGAATAATAGAACTTATATGAGGTCACCAGAGCCTGGGTTGGTGTTTCCACTCATGTCTTCCCATTTCCCAGATTCTTGTTCTGTGGGAAGCTAAAACCCAGGCCCTTCTAAGTGCTCATTGTATCCATATTTTGTGTATGCTTTAATGATGCATTTAGAGCATAGGTCCTGAGTTAGTTATACTGGGTCCTTAAGTAAGTCATCTGCCTTCTTTATAGTCTTTTCTGTGGAAAGTTGAAACATCACAAGCATCTGCCTATCCTGGGACACTGTGACCACTTTCTTCAACCCTGCTGCTCCTCCATCCCTACTTCCCACTTCTCATGTCCTCCAAAGAGAAGGTGTGTGTGTGTGTGTGTGTGTGTGTATGTGTGTGTGTGTGAGTGTGTGTGTGTGTGTGTGTGTGTGTGCGTTTGTGTGTGTCTGAAGGCTAGAAATACTGGGATTCTTCCAGGTCAAGGGGGTAGATACAAATAAGACTAGCTGGTGGTATTGTGGAAGCATCTACACTGCATCCTTGGAACTTTTCTTACGCAGTTGAGATGATTTAATGTCTGTCAACTCTTTCAGGTGCATGATAATGGCAGACTTGAGTGGTGACTCAGAGATATTTGGGTTAACCCAAAAATTGCACATTTGTAATATCTCAAAGTGTAAGAGCACTGGCCACATAAGCCTGATGACATTCCCACATTGGATCCATGGAATTCTCTGTAGAAGAAGAGAACGAACTCCTCAAAGTAGTTATAAAAACACCGTATACACCACATGGCATGTTTGCACTCAATCTCTCTCTCTCTCTCTCTCTCTCTCTCTCTCTCTCTCTCTCTCTCTCTCTCTTTTTCTCTCTACCTCTCTCTCTGTCTGACTCTCTCAAACACACATTCACACACATTCACACCTATGAAACAATAGTGCTCAATACAAAAGTTGTTTATTCTTTAATTCTATAAAAGGAACAATTTTATGAGACAGAACCTGGTCATCTAAGACATAGGCAGCACAAGTCTTTTGATAAGGACATGAGTAGATTAAGAAGTGTGAGAAAAAATTGGAGGTGGGAATGAAAAAGAAATAAGGAAGACTCTAAGCAGTGATGATTCAAAGCTGGCTGGAAGTTAGTAATGGAGGCTGGAGTTATCAGGTTCCTACCTACTCTATCAGGCACAGGCTTGTCAGTACATCTTCAGTTTCTCTTCTAGTCTCAAGCCATCCACCATTTCTCAGTGCTTGGTTAACCACAGTCACTTTCTTTGAAGAATAATTTAAATTATTTTCATAAAAACCAAGCCAGTCAGTTGGAAAATCTACAATCAAATGAAAGCACAGTTTAGTGAGAGACTTGAACATATTCTGAAAAGGGTGAGTTCATGGCAAGAGACTATTGAAATCAACCAGTCTTTTATTTCCTCTCTTTATTCTATTGTTTTTAGCATTGTTTTCATTACTATCATTGCCATTTGTATTATTATTGTCATTGTTATGATTATTGTGTTCTATGAGGTCAAGCCTTTGTACATCTCCTACCCTGAGCTGTACCCTCAATCCCAGTGAAGTGTCTAAATTCTTCAGCATGAGCAGCATTACTAGTAATGTGCACAGCAACAGCTTTGAATGAAATGCTATTGATGCAAAACCCATCTTTCCCCTTAAGAAATAAGCGATAGTATGTTCAACTAGTCTTGATGTTTTTTTCATGGGGTTGCAATCCTCCTCTGCTCCTCCAGGCTTTCTGCCAGCTCCCCCACCAGTTTCCCTGAGTTCAGCCTGATGGTTGATTCCAAACATCTGTGTCTGCTTTGGTCAGCCACTGGCCAGACCTCCCCAGAAACTATCACCCTTGGTTCCTGTCTGCAAGTGCCTCTTGACCAGAGCAACAGTGATGGGTTTGGTGTCTGCAAACATGATGTATCCCCAGGTGAGGCCATTGCCGGTTTGCCCTTCCTTAAGTCTCTGTTCCATTTTTTTATCCCTGCCCTTCCATGTGTGTTCTTTTATATCTGGGTTACCTCAACAGGATATTTTCTAGTTCCATCCATTTGATTGCAAATTTCATGAAGTCATTGTTTTAATCCCTGCGGAGTACTCCATTGTGTATATGTACCACATTTTATGTATCCATTCTTCTGTTTGGGGACATCTGGGTTGTTTTGAGCTTCTAGTTATTATAAATAAGGAGGCTTTGAACATAGTGGAGCATGTGTCCTTGTTATATGTAGGAGCATCTTCTGGGTATATGCCCAGGAGTGGTATAGCTGGGTCCTCAGGTAGTATTATGTCCAATTTTCTGGGGGTTCACCAGACTAATTTCCAGAGTAGTTGTACCAGTTTGCAATTCATGAACAATGGAGGAGTGCTCTTATTTCTCCACATCCTCACCAGCATCTGCTGTCACCTGAGTTTTTTATCTTAGCCATTCTGACTGATGTGAGGTGGAATATCAGGGTCCTTTTGATTTGCATTTCCCTGATGACTAAGGATATTGAACATTTCTTTAAGTGTTTCTCAGCCATTTGAGATTCCTCAGTTAAGAATACTCGACCTAGTTCTGTACTTCACTTTTAAATAGAGCTATTTATTTTTCTGGAGTCTGCCTTGAGTTCATTGTATATTTTGGATATTAGCCCTCTATAGGATGTAATGCTAGTAAATATCTTTTCCCAATCTGTTGGTTGCAATTTGGTCCTATTGATAATGTCCCTTGCTTTACAGAAGCTTTTTAATTTTATGAGGTCCCATTTGTCAGTTGTTGATTTTAAAGCATAGGCCATTGGTGTTCTGTTCAGGAAGTTTTACCCTGCGTCCAAATATTTAAGGCTCTTCCCCACTTCCTCTTCTATTAGATTCAGTGCATTTGGTTTTATGTGGAGTCCCTTCATCCACTTGGAGTTGAGTTTTGTGCAAGGAGATAGGTATCAATCAATTTACATTCTTCTACATGCAGACTGCCAGTTGAACCAGCACCATTTGTTGAAAATACCATCCTTTTTTTTCTTCTGAATGGTTTTAGCTCCTTTGTCAAAGATCAAGTGACTGTAGGTGTGTGGGTTCATTTCTGTGTCTTTAATTCTATTCCATTGATGTACCTGCCTGCATATGTACCAATAATACACAGTGTTGTTGTTGTTGTTGTTGTTGTTTTTGTTGTTTTTATCACTATTGCTCTATAGTATAGCTTGAGGTCAGGGATGGTGAATCCCCCAGAAATTCTTTTAGTGTTAAGAATAATTTTTCCTACCATATGGGAACTGGAGAGATGGCTAAGGGTTAAGAGCACTGACTGCTCTTCCAGAGGCCCTGATTTCAATTCCTAGCAACCACATAGTGGCTCACAACCATCAGTAATGGGATCTGATGCCCTCTACTGGTGTATCTGAAGACAGCTACAATGTACTCATTAATAAAATATATCTTTAAAAAAAAAGGCTGGAGAGATGGCTCAGGGATTAAGAACACTGGTTTCTCTTCCAGAGGTCCGGAGTTCAAATCCCAGCAACAACATGGTAGCTCATGACCAGCCGTTCACAGATTTCATGAAGTTTTTCTCTATTAGTCACAAGATGTTAGTTCTGACACAGGTTACTTAGAGAGGTAGAACTAGCCTCTGGTAAGATGATTAGTCCCTATACCACAACATGACAACGTTCCCAGTTCTCTGTAGTTTAAATCAGTCATTGCTGTAATAATTTCTTTCCAGGAATTCTCATCAAAAATCCATGGGCAAAACTCATAGAAGAAAAATCATCTTATCTCATCTTTATAAAATCAATTGTGAATATTTTCACAACAGATAGACTGTAAATTAAATAATTGTCATGTGATGATCTATATCAGAGTTCCTTAAATGAATATCTCCTTTATCCCATGACTTCATGCATAAAATGTCTTTCTTAGTATACTCTAAAGTATATCCCATGTAGATTTTAAAGTAATAACAACAAAATACCATAAAACAACTAAAAAGTTCAGAAGTAGGGGTTTATCTAATTAGTGGTGTATATAAGTGCTTAATAAGTATATATGTCTTTAAAAATCTTGAGATCAATATCTATAAAATGAAGAAATTTTTATTTATCAGAAACGTATCTATCAGAAAAATAGTGCATATTGGTTTAGAGGTATACAGCTATAGTTCTAAGACAGGAAAGAGTGAGGCCAAAGGACTGTGAGTGTGAGGTCAGCATATTCTACATAGTAAGATAGAATAAGTATCTCAAAACAACAACAACAAAACAAAACAGAAACTTAACACCAGAACAAAATAAATCTGAGGCCTGAGTCTTTAACTCAGGGGGAGAGTATTTACTGAGCATGCTCATTGCCTTAAATTCACTTTCCCAGCACCAAAAACATCAGCAGTAAAATCACTCCACATATAATGGCATCAATGTTCACAGTAATTATTATCTGTGATTAAAAAGCTAGAAGAGTGTAATGGAAGATTTCACCAGTGGAAATGGGAGTGCTTAAATGCTTTCCTAATACATATTTCAAGCTGTTATTAGCATAATTCAAAATCAAGAAGTAACTTTAAAAAAATAATAAAATATGAGAAAATTCCCAATAGCCTACTACAAAATGAGGAGCAGAGCAGTTTCAGCCTCTTTTTCCTAGTGGTTTTGCTAAGGACACTGGTTTTGTTCCCTCTGTGGGAGTGCTCATCTTATCAGTCTTCAGTCAACCATGAATATTTGTTTTGGAGCATCTGGCATAGTTGGTTGCTTCTCTCCTTTGAACGAAGACTCAGCTTTCATTAAGCTATTTCCTCTTTTCACTTTGGTCAAGAGGAGGGGCAGAAAATCGTGAGGTTGAGTATCACTCAGAGTAAATTCAGTTTTACCTTTTCTCTTGGAGCCTCTTGGGGTATAAAGACAAGTAACGGCCAATTTTCCCCCAAATGGGGGATCAACTCTCTCCACCAGGGTCACTACAGGATAGAGAAACAGGTAATAGTAGCTGCTTTTATTGTTTTTCTACCAAATGATCAAATGTACTCTAGAGAATTTCATATGGTGTGACATGAGAGTGGGATTGATGGGGAAGCCCTGTTTGTTGTGTTGGATGAGGTTAACTTTGTCAGTAAGTGAAGATTGTCATTCTGTACTGCTCATTTTCTTTCAGAGTATGCTGTGACATGTATTATGTGCTAGGAAATTAAGGTAGAGGAAACTATGGCGTTCATTATTGTTTAACTTTGTCAAATGTTTATATATTATCCATCTGAAAGATGTCATAATAAGAGCCAGATAAGATAGGTCAATGTGAAAAAGTAATTTCTCTAACACCTACATGAACACGGAGTGAGAAAACTCTCATTGCAAAGTTGTCTTCTGGACACATGCACCTTTCCTTGGCCCGCACCACCCCAAGAGCAATAATAAAAAATAACAATTCTATAAAAGAATTCTGTACTGGAAGGATTCTTTTTTGGTCATAAAATAAGGCAGAGAGTAAATTATGTCAGAAAATTTCATGAATTAAAAAAAAGACTATAGAAGAATGCAGTAACATGTTCAGCATTTTGTCCATATTATCTGCTGTCTCTCATCTCAGGTATTAATGCACGGGTAAGGTCAGTTACAAACACTATTTACTAATACATTGATATCTATTATCACACTGTATCCTCATGGGCATTAACTCATGTCTGCCGCATAGTGACAAAATTTATTCTCATATATCCTTTTCTTGCAATATCATATATGAGTATATTATTTGTGACATGATTACGTATATGGAATGATTAGAGATTAAAACTTCATATTGTATCCTCTGTGCCTCGCTGTGATGCTCCCTCACACCAGCCAGCAATGTCCCCTTTCTACTTTCCTGGTTGCTGGAGGTACTAAAGTTTATAAATCATTTCTGAAGACTTTGAGCCCGGAGCCTCAGGTGAGAGAGGATATTCAGTATTGCCTTTCTGGGTCTGTATTATTTCATTCAGTAGGATCTTTTCTAGTTGAATCCATTTACCAGGTCCAAGTATGGAGAGGAATGTATAGACTATGGCCGTGTGGAGAGGTTGGACATCTCAGCTGATTGGGGCTTCAACCCAAGAGATATTTATGTGTCTTGGCTCATCTGCAGTATTCACCTTCAAATATTCTTTTCAAGGTTGTGTCTGGGAAACTCTGGGAGTCATGTATAAATAAAAAGAGTGAAAGAACATTTAATATTCATATGTTTACCTAAATGTGTAAATTATTTTAAGGCAACAGTTTTATTTATTCCTAAACCCTTGACTCTGGTTATTGGAATAGATAGCTTACAAGTTTTTCAATAATTTTCAGTGGTTCTAATTTTACCTAAACTATTTACATGCTGAATATTTTATACAACCGACTGTGTCAATATCACAATGACTTAGTAAATTTTTATTTCTTTCCTTATTTCCTAAAAATAATTGCTGTCACAATTAGAAATTTAAAGGATTTTAATGGAAATCTGCACAGTGTTCTCTCCCATAAGGGAAACTGGGGTCAATCCATGTCAGGGTATTTGGATCGTTAAGTGAGTTAGTACGATCCCACACTTTCCCAACCTCATGTAACATCAGACCCAGGTACCTACTTAACGGTGGACATTTTAACTTTTTCTTTAGAAATCCCTCAAGGACATATTTTAACAGAGAACACACTCTACATACTCCAACAATGAGTGAGCATGCGGTCACTCACTCAGCTGTGAGAGTTCATAAGTCTTCAGGGTTGCAGAACCAAGTGAGGCCTAAGAAGAATCAAGGCCCCAGAGAAGCTGGTCACAGAGGTAAGTGTTTTAATTGTCTAAAATCACATGTTTCTTTTTACTCATTTTAAAGTTTAAAAATTAGATATATCCTACTAGCTTCTATGGAAAACTGTAATATTCCATTTCATCTGGGCTTGGTTATGCACAAGGGTGTGAGGGAAGAAGAGTTTTAGTTGGTACAAAATTGTTCAAAACTAAGTTTAAAAAACAAAGCAATCAAACATTAAAATTAAAAAAGAAAAAATTATAACCTTACTTATACTTTGTAGTTGCTAGCTAGTTACAAAAAAACCAGATGAGCAGAGTAGAACAATGAGAGTTTATATAAAAAAAATTCTTGAGAATAAAGAAAGGAGAAACTATTAGGATTTTTTCTTATTATTATTTAGTCTGTGCAAGAAGAATTCTGAAACCTTGAAAAGTAACAGACAAACTAGAGTCCAAAAAAACCCACCAAATGTTCTAGAGAAACAAAATCTAAGGAAATGAAGCTTGTGCATTAAGAACAATGCTTTCATTCTAGAAGAAAGTGTTTTAATTGTCATAAATATCCCCAACATCTATTGCAACATGGTAAAAACACTTATCCATCAGAAGAGGAAGTCTCTTCCTGGAAATAAAGTTGCAGAGGAAGGAAGAGGGATGACAGGTTAGCGGGGCTAGAAATGAGTATATCCCAGGGTGAGTTCCTGAAAACGACAAGGAACACTTCTGTTTAATAACGAAAAAGCCGGTATATCACTTTTTATTCTCTTTTTAGTTACTCTGTACACACTGTTACAAGCTGTGTCCCAAGCTGAGATCTTTCTCTTCTTTGATAGGGTGGTAATCAGAGGTATGAGTTTCAGATTCCAAATACCTTAGATACACCAAAATGTTCAGCATTATATAGAGCAAAATCAAACTTGCAGGGAAGAAGAAATAGTTGACTTATAGGCCCTTTCAAGGATGGGGCTGAACACAAGTCAGGCACAGAGCAGCTGTGGTTCCCTACCAGTTCTCAAGAACATCCGTCCCTCTTTCCTTCCTGTTTATCCTCAGTTACCTTTCTTGATAGACTGAATGCTCCAGTTTGGTATCTTGTACTTGGATTGTATTTATGCTTCCAATGTCTTCTGTAGAATGTACTATTATTCCTGTAGAACTGAGTGAGGGCACATGTCTGTCATCCAACTCCTTCTAAGCTGAGTTAGGAAGATTCACAATATAAGACTTATGCAAAAATAAGTTCAAATTTTTGTGAAACTTCACACATGTAGGATTTCTACAGTCAGTGTATTTTAGGTAGAAATGTTTAATTTTGAGAGCACATTTTTGGTAAGTTTTTATCATCAACTTGTGCAAAATTTCCCCTTGTTTCCATGCGACAGGAAATTTTAATTAGTATTGAGATGTGCTCTTTTCAAGGTGATGATATTCTTGGTTTGTTTTGTTGATTTAAGAATGTTCTGTCCCCTGGCACCTCATTGTGATAGCTTTCGAAATCCTCCGTTCTCTTCTGCTGGTTACTATTGCAGTGTTGGTGACAAACAGTGAGTAACTGAGATACATTATGTTTGACGTTTGGCACAAACTATAGCTTTAAACATAAACTGTGGAGTTACACACTCTGTCCATTGTCCTGCCTATAATCAGGTGATGAGCAAGAATCTTTGGACATTAATGTTTTTTTTTCTGACACACTGCAGAGTCTGTTCTCTTTCCTACCTAATGTGTTAGCTCTGGGGCTGTTTGGAGTTTCCCTTTTCTGTCACATTTTCGGTTATGCTCCTTCTGAGGACTTGGAGATAGTCTGCTTTCTGAGCTCAGGTGATTGTTAATGTTACATAAACATTTTGTGAGAAACAGCTATGCAAAGAATCAGTGTCTTTCTTTTCCTATTTCTTCTATGTATATTGAGGTCATGCTTAAGTAAAAAGACTTCATATATACAGAGAAACTAAAGTTTAACGTTCATTGGATTCCTCCACATTTACAGAGGATGCATTGCATATGCTCCAATATGAATTGTGCTATTTCTTAATATTTTTTAGTTGTTATTTTCACAGTGTGCTAACTAGTCT
>CM052700.1:16840691-16874407 GCA_028551405.1 Uromys caudimaculatus
GGGGGGAGGACAGGAAAGCAGATAATGACACAGGAATGCTGCTAACTTTTCCTGCGTGTTCTCTCACCCAACAGAAATTTCATCATAAGGTCTGTTGTTTCCTTTACAGAAGTTCCTTCAGCTCCAAGTTATTCCAGGCACTTACTGGATTGGATTGTCATATGATAATAAACAAAAGGATTGGGCATGGATTGGCGGCGGCCCATCTAAACTGTGAGTTTCCAGAACCCTTCAGACTCTAACAGTGGTGCGGGAATTGGGAGGGTTGTGTGCAAAGGCTTTTCTCTCATTTCCCATGGCTTTCCTCATTTTCTATGGAGCTCATGGGTAAGGACAAGTTGTATAAGGCAGTGTCTGTGCAAGTGTTACAGACAGAAAATGTATGGTTTAGGAGCTGACCAAATGTGGCTTAATACTGCATACCTCTCAGGATCGTGCACCCCCACCCCCGGATATTTCATTTATTTACATTTCAAATGTTATCCCCTTTCCTGTTTTCCCCTCCTGACACTCCCTATCCCATCTCCCCTCCCCCTGCTTCTATGAGGGCGCTCCCCAACTCACCACCCACTCCTACCTCCCCACTCAGGCATTTCCCTTCATGGGCTTTGACCAAGGGCCTCTCCTCCCATTTATTGCCTTACAAGGCCATCCTCTGCTTTATAGTGGCTGGAGCTGTGGGTTACTTCATGTGTACTCTTTGGTTGGTGATTTAGTCCCTGAGAACTCTGGGGGGTGTCTGGTTGGTTGATATTGTTGTTCTTCCTACAGTTTTGCCAATATCTTCAGCTCCTGCAGTCCTTTCTCTAATGCCTTCATTGGGGACCCTGTGCTCAGTCCAATGGTTGGCCTTGAGCTTCCACCTCTTTATTTGTCCAGCTCTGGCAGAGCCTCTCAGGAGACAGTTATATCAGGGTCCTGTAAGCAAACACTTCTTGGCATCT
This sequence comes from Uromys caudimaculatus, assembly GCA_028551405.1. Lineage (NCBI taxonomy): Eukaryota > Metazoa > Chordata > Mammalia > Rodentia > Muridae > Uromys > Uromys caudimaculatus. The sequence continues at coordinate 16,841,636 of CM052700.1, forward strand.
AAATTGTGTGTGTGTTTGCTGTCTGCAAAGGGAACAAGAATGTCAACAACTTAAGATGGTCTGAAGTGACTGAATGATCATGACAGATACAATGAGTGTGAGTCTCTCATACATTCACATATTTGCTGTTGTTAGCTTATATAATTGTTGGTTATTTATCAATATAAGTACGTGTTTATATGCATATGGTAACACGTAGGTGGCAGAGGGAGAGATAATGCCTCTGTTCTGGTAAAGAGTTTTTTGTGGACATTGATAGTACAGGTCTAGGTGAGCATCATTATGAGAGTAAAGTTAAGAACTCATGATGCAGAATATGTGCTTCATGTTTATCTGTGAATAGTTAGTGTCTGTTGTATCCCTGTCCTCTTTGCCCATGTTCAGCTTACATCCTTCATTGATTGCCCCGATAAGAATATCTCATGCCTGGCTGATGTGTCCACTCATTCCTACTGCTGCTTCCCTCTCCTGTCTATTATTCATGGCCACATGACTTTCATTTATCTTCCTTTTCTGTTTCTATGGTAAATCGAAATCCTCTGTTTCTTCCTGGTTTTAATTCAAAGTGAAAGAAAGTTAATCATTTGTTAAAGTTTTACACCTACTGTTTCTGCTCTAAGGAGGTTGGTGGATGTCGTTCTCTGTCTGGTATTCTTTGACATAGATTTTTACTAGACTAACCTGGTTTAAATTCACTGTATTTCCCAAACATGCTTTGAATTCTTGAACTTCATGGATTCATTATTTCACATGACCATTTCACATAGATAAATGACATTTAGGAGAAAGACAGACTGCCAGGCTATGATGATCTTTGGAAGTTTCAGCTCTGCTGCAGCCTAAGCCTATATAGGAATCTCCTTACTGAGCATTCGTAAATGCTTCGAGTGAGGTTTTCATTATTAGTTATTATTTGATTATGGCCTCACTCTATAACCTAGTCTGACCTGGTTATAATCTTCCTACTTTAGCCTGCCTCGCCTTTCCTAGTGCCTTATTGTTTCTACATTTAAAGTACGTTTTCCTAAGATGTAGTTGCAGCACTTTCAGGGAGGTCTGTGAATCACCATGCTTCAGTGAAGTCCCATTGTCTCTGGGGCAGGGAGCAAGAACAACAGCAGAAGTTACAAACCCTCTACTGTGACTGTATTCCAAACTTCCCATTTCCTCTAAAAATGAGGTATATACTACCTTGTCCTGTGAGCTATGTAATACATTTCTTCTTTTTATCTGTTGTTTTTGCAAAGAATATCAGAGGAAATCAACTTTAATATAAAATTATCCATTAGAAATATTGAAAAATATGTTTACTTGCTCATGAAATATTAACAGTGCAGTGTATATGAAGAGTTGAGTTGTGAACAAAAGACAATTTTTATTTTTCATTCATATTTCATTTAATTTTTGGGTCATGTACACACATGTGCATGTGTATTTTAGAGCACAAGTGCAACTGGAAAAAAACTGAGGGAGTTATTTCTCTACTACTTTGTGAGGTCTGAAGTCTGACTACATATTGTCAGGTTTGGTGAGGCATGTTACTGGCCCAAGACCTTTTTTTAAAATGAGTTTAGAGAAAATTAACAATTTTCATTGATACACTTATGATTAAGTCTTTATTCTGTACGTTTTGGTCAATACATCTTGTTTTTAAAACCTTGAGCTAAGTCAATATAAGATTATAACAATTTCAGTATATAAAGATATTGTTATGGGCTTCTATTTGTTAGTTAGTTGGTTGGTTATTGTTAATTTTTGGGCATAGGAGAATTTATACCTTTGGAATGCATTTATTTGCTGTAAAATATATGTTTAGAATTGATCAATAGTTGCCTAACTAGTTCAAGAAACTCATTCAAACTTCCATAATCTGTATTATGGAGTCATTCACTCTCTATCTCTCTCAGATCCATTTGATGAAAGCTGAAATCTCATAGTAGTATTCGCTGCAGCCACTGCTTGTGATAGCACAAGACTACTGTCTTATAGGTTCATGAGTTTACGGGACAGCTTAGGCTTCACAGTATGTTTGACATCACTGTGTGATACAGAGTGAGACTCTGTCTTATGAAGCCTAACAATAATAATGATGGTAATATGAAGCTATCCATAAATACTTTCTTGGGTGAAGCAATTTTCTTTATAGCATCATAATAAACCTCAAAAATTCAGTATGGACCTTGTAATATGTGTTAATCCATAACCCATGTTCATAACTGTCAGTGTTATGGACCATGTCACTGTCAAATTTTCCTGGTGATCAGGATCTTGCAGTGCATTCACTGTAATGTCCTTTAATTCGGAAATGATTTGGATCATTTTTTCTTTGCTCATTTGTTTGACAGTTACATTTTAAAACATCAAGTCTTGAAGTTGGGGTTTGCATGTAATAAAATGCACCCACTGCATGTTAGGAGATGTTTGAATTCTAACAAATATTTACATCTTTTCAAGCACCATTGTGCACACTAGTTTTAAGTGAACTGAGAGAAGCTAGTGTCCTGTGAGAGGAGGGAATCTTAATTGAGAAAGTGCCTCAATAAGATATGACTGTAAGGCAGCCTGTAGGGCGTTTTCTTAGTTACTGATGTGAGAGAGCCCAGCCTATTATGGGTATCACCCCTGGGATGGTGGTGTTGGCTACACTAAGAAAATAGATTGAGCAAATTTTAGGGAGCAAGACAGTAAGTTGCACTCCTTCCTGACATCTGCATGAGATTGTGCTTCCCAGCTCCTGCCAGGCTTGGCTCTTGCCCTAACTTCCTTCCATTATGGATGGTAATGTGGGAGTTTAAGCAAAATAAATCTGTCCTCCCCAAGTTGCTTTGGCCCTGGGGTTCTATCACAGCAATAGAAAACCATCAAACTAAAGCATCAGTTTTGCTACACTCTAAAGTTCTTTTCTGAACCTTGTTCCACACCTGGCCCAGGGCAAGCAGACATGTGCTCTCTTGTACTATAAATGGGTTTGGCCTAGTGCAGAGTGGCTTGTTCTGTGTACAGATTTGTGGTTGGCTCTGTGTTTCCCTGCATCTTTCCCTATTATTGTCATTATGGTGTTTTCACTAACTCAAGCTGTTTTCTTAGATCAGTGTTTCATTCTCCTTCTTACCAAACACTTTTGCACTGCCAAAATATTCCAAAGTATTTCTCCATTCACTTATGAACATTTGTGTTTGCAAATTTTGACAATTTTGAATGTTGTCATGTAACTTCATGTGCAAGTCACTGAGTAAACAGATATTTTATTTCTTTTTATTAATTATCTTTTGTGAACTGCTGTCTGCTGGGTTCTTTCTTCCTTTTGCCTATATTCAACATTCACACATGATTATTTGTCTGTGCTTATGATAATGTCTTATGGCTGTCTAATGTGCATATCTATCCCTATTGTAGTTTACCTGTTTTGTCTATGCTCCAAACAACATTTGGTCTAATATATTTTCTTTGTTTTAAATTCCTAAATATGTTAAATATGAATATTCCATTTCTCCTCATTGTAATCCTGAAGTTCAAATACAGTGACATATTTTGCTAAAGACTGATCCCTTCGAAGTCTCAGTCCCTTGTATTTAGGTTGGAATTCATCTATTTTCCTTCTTTGACAGAATCCCATTAACTGAGTCCAGCCTCAAACTCACTATGTATTGAAGGTTAGCCTTAAGGTTGGATCCTCCTACCTTCATTTCCCAAACCCTAGGAATACAATTGTATCTCACTAGGCCTGCATGTATTTAATATTGGGGCTCTTCATTCTGAGTGCATTCTTTAGTCAGATTTCTCTATTGGGGATAAAACTGGCTGCAGTACTTCTCTGAAAAACTGAGGCTTGGTCCAACGCCTGCTAATATCTCAGCCTGAGTAGAAATCAGACATATGCCGATTTATATAAGAAAAATCTTAATTATTAAATAATTACTTCTGTTTCAGCGTATGTGCTAATTTGCTCTGTTTTTAGTTATTTATTTTTTCTCTTATAGGATATTTTCTTTATTTACATTTCAGATGTTATCTCCTTTCCAGGTTCCCCTCCAGTACCCCCCTATCACAACCCTCTTCCCCCTACTTCTATGAGGGTTCTCCCCACCCCATGTCTCCCACTTAGCTCTGCACACCATTTTTTAATAGAATAATTTAATTCTCTGGAGTTTAACTTCTTGAGTTCTTTGTATATATTAGATATTAGCCCTCTATCAGATGCAGGAATGGTGAAGATCTTTTCCCAATCTGTTGGTTGCCATTTTATTGTATTGACAGAGTCCTTTGCTTACAGAAGCTTTGCAATTTTATGAGGTCCCATTTGTGGATTCTTGATCTTAGAGCATAAGCCATTGGTGTTCTGTTCAGTAAAATTTCCCCTCTGCTCATGTATTAGAGACTCTTCCTCATTTTCTCTTCTATTAGTTTCAGTGTATCAATTTATTTTTTTTATTTTGCAACATGTAAATTTTTCTTTTTAAAGAAGGATATTTATGGCCTTTAATAGACCATTCTGCAGATTACCATGTTTCTGTGAGGGCCCATTAGCTAGAAGGTGGGAAAGGAAAGAGGAGAGCCCAGTCCAAAACATTAGTGACAAACCTGCATCTGTGATTGTATTTCAAATGTTCCCTTTCTCTTTACAAGAGGAGCATATAAGACTGTGTTCTGTGTGTCACACACATCAATTTTTACTTTTAACTTAGCATATTTATCAAGAAGAATAAAGTGGGAGAGCAGGTTTAGTATAAAATAAGTCCTTGAAAATATTGAAAATCAGTTTTTCTTGCTGACCAAAAATTGCAAGTGTGAAATAAGATGGAGATTATTTTGTGACAAAGAGACCATTTCTTTTTAATGAGCTTAGACAAAAGAACACACTTTAGTGATCAACTTATGATTAGTAGTTACATATTCTGTTTACTTTGGCAAATAGAATTTTTAAAATCATGATTTATTTCTGTGAATATTCAAAATTCACCAGTTGCACATTGTTATTTTTGCTCAACAGTGACTTGAACATAAAGAAATATAATGCAAAGGATGGAGGATGTGTGTTCTTGTCTAAAACAAGAGTAATCAGTATTGACTGTGGTAATTCGTACAGATGTATTTGTGGGAAGAGACTGGATAAATTCCCTGATTGACTCTCCAATGAGTGTTAAAGGTAAAAAATGAAATGTTCTGATTCTAATTTCTTTATGGTAGTAATTCATGATTCCCTACAAACAAGTGTTTTGATCATAGACTTAGTCTGCAGTGCAAACAGAGAGACAATCTGGAAGATACTGGGAATATTTTCTGAAATCTGACTTGACAGAGCAGAAGAAATCTTCCTTCCTGGTAGAGACAGGACATATCTCCTCTGGTGCATGGACAGGCTTTGCCCTACAGCTTGAAGGAATGTGTTTTCTTTGATTGCATCAACTCCCATAGAACTCAATAAAGAACCATAAGAAACAGTCTGAGTATTTCATTATGAGTAGAATAAATCATCTTAATGGAAAGCACAATGAAGAGCTAGAATACAGCTCTTTGCCCACCCACCTTCCTGCCTGCTGAGTCCTGTGGAGCAAACTGAGCTGTACTGGTCAGCCTGCTAGGCAAGGGGAACCTCCATTCTCTACCTATCTGCCTGCCCAATTTCATCAGATCTGTGGCTGTTCAACAGACCTGCTTATCCTATACAGACCTACATTCTGCAGATCTAGCATCATACAACCCAAGGATATCCATCAGATGCCTACCACATCAGGAACATTTTTTTCCAAGATGGAATGGAAACAATAAAGAGAGTCAGAAATAGAAGCAGTAAAGAAAGCAAGCTTAGGGAATCGTGGAGATGGAAAACCTAGGGAAGAGAACAGGAACAACAGATACAAGTATCACCAACAGAGTACAAAAGGAAATGGATGAGAGAATCTCAGGTGTAGAAAATACAGAGAAGATAATGATATATCAGTCAAAGAAAAAGTTAACTGTAAAAATTTCCTGACACAAAATATCCAGGAAATCTGGAATACCATGGAAAGAACTAACCTAAGAATAATAGGAATAGAAGAAAATTAAGTGTCCCAGCTTCAAGGCCCAGAAAATATTTTCAACAAATCACAGATAAAAAATTCCCAACCTAAAGAAAGAGATAGCTGTAAATATACAAATGCCTATAGAACCTAAATTAGACTGGACCAGAAAATATCATCCTCATCCCACATAATAATCAAAACACAAAATCTACAGAACAAAGAAAAAATATTAAAAAAGCAAGGTGAAAGGGACAGATAACGAAAATGGCAGACATTCGATAATTACAACCAACTTTTGAACAAGGCCTCTAAAAGCTAGAAGGGCCTGGATATGCTGCAACCTCTAAAATCCACAGATCCCAACCTAGACTATAATACCCAGCAAAACTCTCAATCACCATAGATGGAGAAAACAAGACAAATCTAAATTTAAAGAGTATCTAGCCACAAATCATGCCCTACAGAAAATACTAGAAGGAAAACTCCAACCCAATGAGGATAATTATATCCAAGAAAAGATAGGAAATAAGTAACTCTATACCTGCCAAAACAAGGGAAGGGCACACACACACACACACACACACACACACACACACATACACACAGAGAGAGAGAGAGAGAGAGAGAGAGAGAGAGACACTTTCCCACCCACCCCCACACAAACACACACGCACGCACGCACACACACACACACACACACACACACACACACACACAGAGAAAACACAAGGGTAACCACATTTGAAAAAGGACACTTCCAAAGTTTATATCGGCATCAAACCCCACATATTAATAGTAGAGACTTCAACACCTGACTCTCACTAATTGACAGGTCATCCAGACAAAAAAGTAAACAGAGAAAAATGAAACAAACAGACATTATTAATGAAATGGACCTAACAGAAATCTATATAATATTTTACCCAAACAAAAATAAAATGTCTTCTTCTTAGTATTTCATAAATTGTTCTCCAAAATTGACCATATAATAAATCAGAGAGCAAGCCTCAACAAATACAAGAAAATTGAAGTAGTAATTTATGTATCATCAGAGCACCATGAATTAAAGCTGAACTTCAACAGTAGAAACACCAGAAAGCATAAACACTCATGGAAGTTGAACAACTCTCTTCTCAATGATCTCTGAGTCAGAAAATAAAGGAAGAAAGAAATTAAAGACTTCCTAAAATTCGATGAAATTGAAGGCACAACATTCTCGAATTTATGGGACACAATGAAAGCAGTGATAGAAGAAAGTTCATAATACTGAGGGCCTCTATAAAGAAATTAGAAAGTTCTCTTACCAGCAAGTCAAAAGTACACCTGAAAGCTAACCAAAAGACAGAGAGACAAATTCTAAATCAACAAAATCAGATCTGTAAATGGAGACATAATAACAGACATTGAAGAAATTCAAAGAATCATTATGTCTTACTTCAGAAGCATGTACTATAGAAAATTGGAAAATCTTAAGATTTTCTAGAAAGATACCACTTAAGTGAAGATCAGGTAAATTATTTAAACAACGCTATAACCACTAAAGAAATAAAAGCAGTGATTCAAGGTCTCCCAACTAATATAGCCCTATACCAGATGGTTTTAGTTCTTCATGGTAATGAAGTACAGAGATAACCCCTTATCTTTCAGCCTGTAAAATTGTTATCTTCCTGGGCATTCCTTCCCACAAAAGCTATTTAATTCCTGGTTCACCAGGGTTCCTTCTGGTCTGAGCAGGTACCCTGAGCAGACCTTGAGTGCTAGATCTGCAGAGTCCAACAACACCCAGAAAAATCTCAACTCCCAGGCTCTCTAACATGCCAAGGATCATAGGATCATAGGTGAGGAGGCCACAACATTTCCCTATCACTGGGAGTTACTGGGACCAGCAGGATCCTGGGATGCAGGAACACTGCCTGGTGGCCAGTGGCACAGGTTCCTTCCGGTATGAGCAGGTACCCTGAGCAGACCTGGGGCACTAGCTCCACACCCAGTCCCATAATATCCAGAGGAAGCTTGACTCCCAGGTGCTCTAAGATGCCCAGGATCATAGGATCATAGGATCTCAAGAGCTTGTTCACACCAGGATCTCAGGATCCCAGAGGCAGCTTGATTCCCAAGAGCTCTGACACAACCAGGATCTCAGGTTCATGGGATCCCATAATCACAAGATGACAGAGACAGCTAGACTCTGAGGAGTTCTCACACAACCAGGATCACAGGAGGGACAGGCTCCAGTCAGATACAGCAAAGGCAGGTAACACTAGAGATAACTAGATGGCAAGAGGCAAGCATAAGAACAAAAGCAACAGAAACCAAGGTCACTTGGCACCATCAGAACCCAGTTCTTCCACCATAACAAGTCCTGGATACACCGTCACACCAGAAAAGCAAGATTCAGATCTAAAATCACTTCTCATGAGGATGATAGAGGACTTTAAGAAGGACATAAATAACTCCCTTAAAGAAATACAGGAGAACACAGGTAAACAGGTAGAAGCCATTAAAGAGGAAACACAAAAATCCCTTAACGAATTATAGGAAAACACAACCACAAGTAAAGGAATTGAACAGAACCATCCAGAATCTAAAAATGGAAATAGAAACAATAAAGAAATCACAAAAGGAGACAACAGTAGAGAAAGAAAATCTAGGAAAGAAAGCAGGATGCAAGGATCACCAACAGAATAAAAGGGATAGAAGAGAGAATCTCAGGTGCAGAAGATACCATAGAAAACATTGACACAACAAAAAGCTCCTAACCCAAAACAGCCAGGAAATCCAGGGCAGAATGAGAAGACCAAACCTAATGATAATAGGTATAGAAGAGATTGAAGATTCCCAACATACAGGGTCAGTAAATATCTTCAACAAAATTATACAAGATAGCTTCTGTAACCTAAAGAAAGAGATGCACATGAACATGCAAGAAGCCTACAGAATTCCAAATAGTCTGGACCAGAAAAGAAACTACCCCCATAACATAATAATAAAACACCAAATGCTCAAAACAAAGGAAGAATATTAAAAGCAGTAAGGGACAAAGGTCAAGTAACATATAAAGGCAGACCTATCAGACTTACACCTGACTTCTAACCAGAGATTATGAAAGCTAGAAGATCCTGGACAGATGTCATACAGACCCTAAGAGAACACAACTGCTAGCCCAGGCTGCTATACCCAGCAATACTCTCAATTAAAATACATGGTGAAACCAAGATATTTCATGACAAAATGAAATTTACACAATATCTTTCCACAAATCCAGCCCTACAAAGGATAAAGATAAAAAACAAAACAGAAGAAGGAAAACTACACCCTAGGAAAAGCAAGAAAGTAATCTTTCAACAAACCCAAAAGAAAATAGCCACACAAACATAATACAACCTCTAACAACAAAAATAACAGGAACCAACAATCACTATTCTTTAATATCTCTTAACATCAATGGACTCATACCCCAATAAAAAGTATAGACTAACAAACAGACTGTATATGTAAATAGGACCCAGCTTTTTCCTGAATACAGGAAACACAACTCAGTGACAAAGAGAGACACTACCTCAGAGGGAAAGGCTGGAAAAAAATTCCAAGCAAATGGTCCTAAGAAAAATGCTGGAGTAGCCATTGTAATATAGAATAAAATTGAATTTTAACCAAGTTATTTAAGATAAGGAAGATACCTTCATGTTCATCAAAGGAAATATCTACCACGATGAACTCTCAATTCTGAACATCTATGCTCCAAATTCAAGGGAATCCACATTCATAAAAGAAACTTTACTAAAGCACAAAGAACACATTGCACCTCACGCAATAATAGTGGGAGACTTCAACACCCTTGAAAACTGCTTCTACTGAGATAAGCTAAATTTGACTCCTTGTTTGGTTGTATACCATACCTCCCTGTGTAACTCTAGATAATAAACACATAGTACTTCCAGTGTGCTGCACCTTGCTTATCAGAGAGCCCAGACCACCTCATCATAGCTTTTCTGTGTCCATCCATGTCTCTGTCTTTCTTAATTTGCTCACTGCCCCAGTTAGGTCTATCCCTTCATCCATGCAGAGTGTAGGCTGAGAACTATTATCCACTTGTTCTTCAGTGCTTAATTAATGGTAAAGACACAAATTAAAACAATGATTACCCCTCTTCTCTGCATTTGTCAATCTCCAATAGTTTCTAAGCAGAGGGAATGTCCCATGAATCTTTTCCCTACACAAGACTGAATGTTGAAAAAATGAAATGTGTGCAGTCTCTGTACTGATAGCTGTAGTTGAACAGTGGCACCTTTTGATGGTTTATGACAGTTTAAGGAGTCACAACCCATTAAAGCAAAGTTCCAGTGCAAGATGTTGGTCAGGAAGTTCCCAGGGGCCCCCAAAACAACACAGGATATTGCTATTGCTTTGGTTTCGAACCAGAACAGTATTATAAAACTCTATTGATTAACATCTTGGTTACAGCATATAGAGAAACCAATTTGGAACACACCAAGAAGCTTTTTGGCTCCTGACTTGTGTATGGTGAGATAGAAAGTACCATATAGGCTAAGGGGAGAGAAATCTACTAACATTCTCATACAGTTGTGAATGATGGGGGCTAGAATACCAGCCTGCCAGTCAAGATGTGTCCCCTTCTGCAAATTATATTGTGACTTTTATGGAAGTAAAACCTGACTTTTCGATTGCATTTTAGACGCACTACACAGAAGAAGTTTCATGTCTGATATTGTGAATCTGTCAAAATGCATGGATTGACTTTGTGGATTAAAGAAAATCAGTGTTTGTTCTCTGTGTGGTGATCACATATTGTTTATTTGTATGTTTTTGCTTTTTTGGGTCCAGGATTTCATAGGCCAGCCTACTTTCAAACTCACTTTACAGAGGAGAATGTCTGTGACTTGCTGATCGTCTTTCACTGACTTTCTGAGTGCCAAGGTTGGAGATATGCACCCAAACTCTACCCTAGAAGCCAGTTGTGTTGCTGTTAGATCTGGTTTGGGATTGACCGTAGCCATCACTTGAAGCAGAGAAGCTGTGATCACCCCTGAAGACTCTCATGACATCTTTCACACTGGCGTTCCTTTTGGGGAGAGAGTAGGGAGGCTTAAGTAGGAATCATGTACCCTGAAGACACCTTTGGTAGACCCATCTCCAATAATAAGCAACATCAGGCTTTGGAGAAGACTCTTGAGAAATACTTACCGATATGCTGCCAGTAGTACAGCTTTTCCAGGACTGCTCGTGCAGCATAAATGTGCTTATCTTTTCCCATTTTTTGCTATGCTCTTGGAGACAAGGTCTCACTGTGTAGCAATTGTTGGCTTGGTCCTTGCTATGCAGAGAAGTGTGAGTGCCCAGGTCCTCTGGGTCCATAAGTTCATAGGTGACTTTCAGAAGCCAGATACTACTACAGAACATGAATTAACATAACTGGATTTTGGTTTTACTTAGAAATATTTCTTCTAGGTCATGCAGTGTCTGTCCTCTAATAAGAACATATGTAACAAAGTTTTTAATCAAACAGCAGCCACAACCAAGAACTTTGAATTTCTAAAAATTACTTGGAATTTTAAATTATTGGGAATGTTTTTTTTTACAGATTTTAATTTTTAAAATTTGAAATGTGTGCCACCCATGTATCTGTAGGATTAACAGTGAAAATGACCATTTTACCAAAAGCAATTGGCCCATTCAATGCAATGCCTATCAAAATTCCAACACAGTTTTTATAGACCTTGAAAAAAGTTACTCTCAACTTCACTTGGAAAGAAAAAAAAAAACCCATAAAGTACATGATGGCTAAACTACTCCTGTAAAATAAAAGCTACACTCGCTATAATTTTAACAGTAGCTGAATCACAATGGGGTTTTTCCATAGATCTTGTGGCTGCTGTCCCAAAACTTGGTGTCTCAAAACTTGGTGTAGTTCCATAATCTGTCTCCAAATGGAAGAGCAGATATTGCAGCTGTTGCTCACTCCATAAGGCTGGGTGCCTCAGTAATCCCAGTGTGGCACTGAAAACCTTTGGGATTCCTGGAGAGCAGCTGTTTCTTAGCCCACAATGGAAACCGGGAAATGCTGGCTCTAACATCAGCTCATTCTAATTTGTGGTGATTTAAATTGGAAACTAAGAATAAATAAATGTCATTAGACTAAAAATTCACTGAGATGTTAAATGTGTGTTCTGGGAATCAAAACTGGGTTCTATGGAGGAGTAGCCAGTAGGAATATAGCTATTACATATTATTGTTAGGACGATAATGATAGCTGAGATTGTTTGAAAATTGTGCTGTTAGACTCCTTTATCTTTATTTAAAATGAGTGAGAGCTGTTACAAATGGCTAATGTATAAGTGGAACCACAGATTGGCCTGTTTTAATAGTGGGATCCCTAGTCTTATTGGATAATGATCAAGGATTAAACTCATCAAAATAAGACATGTAATCACACAATCAAAAGTAAAAGAATGATACAAAACCTTGATATGTTGGATCACCCTGTATCTCAGAACTCACAAGTTTGAGAGAGTGGGATCAAGTGTTTCAGGGATTTCTCAGTTACATAGTCATTCTAGCTATGTTGAACTACATCAGACCATGCACCAGAAAAAAAATCACTTATAAGTAAGAGTGCTTTAAGGAGGATAAACTGAGCCTGCAGACTCCACAGAGGATATAGTGGAGTTTGATTAGAGTCTCTGCTCAGAAATAGGACACCGAGAGTACAGGGACTGAAGAGGCAATGTTCTTAGTCATGGATTGTTGGCTGTCTTCTCCAAAACTGACTTGTATCCCTGGGTATTGAAGAGCTCAGATATACACAGGAAACCCTCATGGGGGCCCCTTTTATCATGCTTACTACATTTCTGAATCATATTTCTCATTTCCTCTCTCTCAGTGATTGAGCCCATCAAGGATTGTGAAGGTAGACCGATACGGCAGAGTGTTAAAATAGCTGTGAGTATAAATGCCAAGAGTGGATAGAAGCAAAGCAAATCTCAAAATAGAGCTGTTTGTGGTTTTGTTAAGATCTGTGAAGTTTACCATATTTCATGGTTGTGAAAGTTCCACCTTAAGACAGAAGTATCAAGAGGTGAGACATGATCTGGACCAGCCAGTCTTCTCAGTGAAGCAAGTGATCAACCCTTTTCTGTGGGCTGGTGACTATCCCAGGTGTCCCTCATCTCAGTCTAGGACAGGAAGAGCAGCCTGCTGCTTTGCAATAATGGCCTTGTGGTCTAAGGATCTGACTAGAGGGTTTGAATGTGGGAAAAGAATTGTGTCTGTCTCAACTTAAAGGAGTGGGTAGTTGTGGTTTCACAAATAATATCTTTTACAGCAAAGCAGCCAGGAAAAGGATTATATATGCATGTGTGTATTTGTGTGTGTGTGTGTGTGTGTGTGTGTGTGTGTGTGTGTTTAGGTGTGTCTTCTGTTGTTTGTTTTTTCACAAAAAATGAATTTAGAAGACAAAACTCAAGAAAACAAAATTTTCTTCACATTTTCACTTTTCTGTTTTATTACCTTGTTATGTGACGCTCAGTACTTCCTGTTTTATGCGTCACTTTGTTCAAAGAAACAAAATTCAAGGGTCAATCATGTCTATCTGAAGTCGCTATATCTTTCAATGCTAATTGTGCTCCTTAACAGTTTACATTTTTCTATAAATTTAGAGCTCAATTGTACAGAGCTTAGAGAAAGCTGCTGCATTTTGGCTTTACAGTTATGGGCCTTCTCCTATGTCTGTCCAAACAAAGAAACACCTAGTCTGTATTCAGTTTCTACTAATTACTTTCCTCCTTCATTAAGCACACTGATAGGCCTCTCTTTTCCTGCTAATGCTATGGCAATAGAAATGAACAGATAGCTCTAGAGCTCTTGCTCACAGTTTTTACAGTATGGTAAATGAGACAAACAATATGCAGGAAGCACAAAGACGTGTAACCTGTGAATTCAGTTAGCCTCTGTGGTAATGATAACACCCTCCTAGGAGGTGAATATAACTTATATGAAGTCATCAGAGCCTGGGTTGGTGTTTCCACTCATGTCTTCCATTTCCCAGATTCTTGCTTTGTGGAAAGCTAATCCCGGGCCCTTCTAAGTGCTCATTGTATCCATACTCTGCCCATGCTTTAATGATGCATTTAGAGCATAGGTCCTGAGTTAGTTATACTGGGTCCTTAAGTAAGTCATCTGCCTTCTTCAGAGTCTTTCCTGTGGAAAGCTGAGACATCACAAGCATCTGCCTGTCCTGGCACACTGCGACCACTTTCTTCAACCCTGCTGCTCCTCCATCCCCACTTCCCACTTCTCATGTCCTCCAAAGAGAAGGTGTGTGTGTGTGTGTGTGTGTGTGTGTGTGTGTGTGTGTGTGTGTTTGTGTGTGTGTGTTTAAAGGCTAGAAATACTGGGATTCTTCCAGGTCAAGGGGGTAGATACAAACGAGACTAGCTAGTGGTCTTGTGGAAGCACCTATGCTGCATCCTTGGAACTTTTCTTACACAGTTGAGATGATTTAATGTCTGTCAACTCTTTCAGGTGCAAGATAATGGCAGACTTGAGTGGTGACTCAGAGATATTTGGGTTAACCCAAAAATTGCACATTTGAAATATCTCAGAGTGTAAGAGCACTGGTCACATAAGCCTGATGACATTCCCACATTGGATCCATGGAATCCTCTGCAGAAGAAGAGAACTAACTCCTCAAAGTATTTCTAAGTCCACCGTATACACCACATGGCACGTATGCACTCAATCTCTCTCTCTCTCTCTCTTTCTCTCTCTCTCATCTCTCTCTCTCTGTTTCTCTCTACCTCTCTCTCTGTCTCTCGATCTCTCTCTCAAACACACATACACCTATGAAACAATAATGCTCAATACAAAAGTTGTTTATTCTTTAATTCTATAAAAGGAAAAATTATATGAGACAGAACCTTGTCATCTAAGACACAGGCAGCACAAGTCTTTTGATAAGGACATGAGTAGATTAAGAAGTGTGAGAAAAAATTGGAGGTGGGAATGAAAAAGAAATAAGGAAGCCTCTGAGCAGTGATGATTCAAAGCTGGCTGGAAGTTAGTAATGGCGGCTGGAGTTATCGGGTTCCTACCTACTCTATCAGGCACGGGCTTGTCAGTGCATCTTCAGTGTCTCTTCTAGTCTCAAGCCATCCACCATTTCTCAGTGCTTAGTTAACCACAGTCACTTTCTTTGAAGAATAATTTAAATTATTTTCATAACAAACAAGCCAGTCAGTTGGAAAATCTACAATCAAATGAAAGTACAGTTTAGTGAGAGACTTGAACATATTCTGAAAAGGGTGAGTTCATGGCAGAGACTATTGAAATCAATCAGTCTTTTATTTCCTCTCTTTATTCTATTGTTGTTACCATTGTTTCCGTTACTATCATTGCCATTTGTATTATTATTGTCATTGTTATAATTATTTTGTTCTATGAGGTCACGCCTTTGTACATCCCCTACGCTGAGCTGTACCCTCAATCCCAGTGAAGTGTCTAAATTCTTCAGCATGAGCAGCATTACTAGTAATGTGCACAGCAAGAGCTTTGAAGGAAGTGCTATTGATGCAAAACCCATCATTCCCCTTAAGAAATAAGTGATAGTATGTTCTGGAATCATTTTGAGTGACCTTGGCTCCTTGTTCGAATGTGGAAGCAGTTTCATGAAGTTTTGTAGTTTTAAAGAACATAGAAAGTCATAAATCCAGACATTTTCAGCATACATTAGTGAGTACATCAGAAAGGTTGTTATAACAAGATGGGGGAAGCTTTTCTATAGTTTATCAGAGGACATTCTTAGACTTCAGATGGTGGAAGTTAGTGGTCGGCTATGTTCACAGATTTATCTTTTCTTAATTTTTTTCTTTTATTATTATTAATCATTCCATTCATTACAAATGATATCCCACTTCCTGTTTACCACCTTCACCAATCCCCCATCCCATGATATCCCACTTCCCGGTTACCCCTCTGCCACAACCCCCATCCCACATCTGCCCTCCCACCTCCATTTTGCCTAAATGAGAGTGTACTCACACACACCCACACTCTCCTGCACCACAGAATCAGCATCTCCCTACTCTGGGGCATCAAACCTCCCTGGGACCAAGGGCCTTCTGTCCTGTTGCTGTCAGGCAAGGCTATCCTCTGCTACATATGTATCTGGAACCAAAGATCCCTTTAAGTACACTCCTTGGTTGGTGGCCTATACTCTGGAAGAACTGGGTGGTCAGGTCAGCCTATGTTGTTCCTCTCATGGGGTTGCAATCTGCTCCTCCAGTCTTTCTGCCAGCTCCCCCACCAGTTTCCCTGAGTTCAGCCTGATGGTTGATTCCAAACATCTGTGTCTGCTTTGGTCAGTTGCTGGCCAGACCTCCCCAGGAACTATCACACTTGGTTCCTGTCTGCAAGTGCCTTTTGATCAGAGCAACCGTGATGGGTTTGGTGTCTGCAGACCTGATGTATCCCCAGGGGAGGCCATTGCCGGTTTGCCCTTCCTTAAATCTCTGTTCCATTTTTTCATCCCTGCTCTTCCATGTGTGTTCTTTTATATCTGGGTTACCTCAACAGGATATTTTCTAGTTCCATCCATTTGACTGCAGATTTCATGAAGTCATTGTTTTAATCCCTGCGTAGTACTCCATTGTGTATATGTACCACATTTTCTGTATCCATTCTTCTGTTTGGGGACATCTGCGTTGTTTTGAGCTTCTAGTTATTATAAATAAGGTGACTTTGAACATAATGGATCATATGCCTTTATTACATGTTGGAGCATCTTCTGGGTATATATGCCCAGGAGTGGTATAGCTGGGTCCTCAAGTAGTATTAGTCCAATTTTCTGAGGGTCCACCAGACTGATTTCCTGAGTGATTGTACCAGTTTGCAATTCCATGAACAATGGAGGAGTGTTCCTCTTTCTCCACATCCTCACCAGCATCTGCTGTCACCTGAGTTTTTGATCTTAGCCATTCTGACTGATGTGAGGTGGAATATCAGCCATTTTGATTTGCATTTCCCTGATAACTAAGGATATTGAACATTTTTTAAGTGTTACTCAGCCATTTAAATTCCTCAGTTAAGAATTCTTGACTTAGTTCTGTACTTCAATTTTTAATAGGGCTATTTGCTTTTCTGGAGTCTGCCTTGAGTTCTTTGTATATTTTGGATATTAGCCTTCTATAGGATGTAGTGTTGGTAAATATCTTTTCCCAATCTGTTGGTTGCCATTTTATCCTATTGATAATGTCCCTTGCTTTACAGAAGCTTTTTAATTTTATGAGGTCCCATTTGTCAGTTGTTGAAATTAAAGCATAGGCCATTGGTGTTCTGTTCAGGAAGTTTTCCCCTCCTTCCAAGTATTTAAGGCTCTTCCCCACTTCCTCTTCTATTAGATTAGTGCATTTGGTTTTATGTGGAGTTCCTTCGTCCACTTGGAGTTGAGTTTTGTGCAAGGAGATAGGTATCAATCAATTTACATTCTTCTACATGCAGACTGCCAGTTGAACCAGCACCATTTGTTGAAAATACCATCCTTTTTTTCCCACTGAATGGTTTTAGCTCCTTCTTTAAAGATCAAGTGACTGTAGGTGTGTGGGGTCATTTCTGGGTCTTCATTCTATTCCATTGATGTACCTGCCTGCGTATGTACCAATATTACACAGCTTTATTGTTGTTGTTATTTTTATCACTATTGCTCTATATTATAGCTTGAGGTCATGGATGGTGAATCCCCCAGAAATTCTTTTATTGTCAAGAATAATTTTTGCTATCCTATGGGAGCTGGAGAGATGGCTAAGGGTTAAGAGCACTGACGGCTCTTCCAGAGGTCCTGAGTTCAATTCCCAGCAACCACATAGTGGCTCACAACCATCTGTAATGGGGTCTGATGCCCTCTTCTGGTGTATCTGAAGACAGCTACAATGTACTCATTAATAAAATAAATCATTAAAAAAAAAGGCTGGAGAGATGGCTCAGGGGTTAATAACACTGGTTTCTCTTCTAGAGGTCCGGATTTCAAATCCCAGCAACCACATGGTAGCTCATGACCAGCTGTTCACAGATTTCATGAAGTTTTTCTCTATTAGTCACAAGATGTTAGTTCTGACACAGGTTACTTAGAGAGCTAGAGATAGCCTCTGGTAAGATGATTAGTCCCTATACCACAACATGACAACGTTCCCAGTTCTCTGTAGTTTAAATCAGTCATTGCTGTAATAATTTCTTTCGAGGAATTCACCTCAAAAACCCATGGGCAAAACTCATAGAAGAAAAATCATCTCATCTCATCTTTTTAAAATCTATTGTGAATATTTTCACAACAGATAGACTGTAAATTAAATAATTGTCATGTGATGATCTATATCAGAGTTCCTTAAGGGAATATCTCCTTGAATCCCATGACTTCATGCATAAAATGTCTTTCTTAGTATATTCTAGAGTATATCCCATGTAGATTTTAAAGTAATAACAACAAAATACCATGAAACAACTAAAAAGTTCAGAAGTAGGGGATTATCTAATTAGTGATGTATATAAGTGCTTAATAAGTATATATGTCTTTAAAAATCTTGAGATCAATATCTATAAAATGAAGAAATTATAATTTATCAGAAAAGTATCTATCAAAAAGATTGTGTATATTGGTGTAGAGGTATACAGCTATAATTCTAACACAGGAAAGAGTGAGGCCAAAGGACTGTGAGTGTGAGGTCAGCATATGCTACATAGTAAGATATAGTAACTATCTCAAAACAACAACAAAACAAAACAGAAACTTAACACTAGAGCAAAACAAATATGAAGTCTGAGTCTTTAGCTCAGGGGGAGAATATTTATTGAGCCTGCTCATTGCCTTAAATTCCATTTACCAGCATCAAAAAACATCAGCAGTAAAACCACTCCACATATAATGGCATCAATGTTCACAGTAAATATTATCTGTGATTAAAAAGCTAGAAGAGTGTAATGGAAGATTTCACCAGTGGAAATGGCAGTGCTTAAATGCTTTCTTAATACATATTTCAAGCTGTTATTAGCATAATTTAAAATCAAGAAGTAACTTTAAAGAAATTAGTAAAATAAGAGAAAATTTCCGACAGCCCATTTCAAAATGAGGAGCAGAGCAGTTTCAGCCTCTTTTTTCCTAGTGGTTTTGTTAAGGACACTGGTTTTGTTCCCTCTGCAGAAGTGATCATCTTATCAGTCTTCATTCAATCATGAATATTTGTTTTGCAGCCGCTGGCATAGTGTGTTGCTTCTCTCCTTTGCACCAAGACTCAGCTTTCATTAAGGTATTTCCTCTTTTCACTTTGGTCAAGAGGAGGGGCAGAAAATCGTGAGGTTGAGTATCACTCAGAGTAAATTCAGTTTTACCTTTTCTCTTGGAGCATCTTGGGGTATAAAGACAAGTAACAGCCAATTTTCCCTCAACTGGGGGATCAATTCTCTCCACCAGGGTCACTTCAGGATAGAGACACAGGTAACAGTATCTGCTTTTATTGTTTTTATACCAAATGATCAAATATACTCTAGAGAATTTCATATGGTGTGACATGAGAGCGGGATTGATGGGGAAGCCCTGTTTGGTGTGTTAGATCAGGTTAACTCTGGCAGCATGTGAAGACTGTCATTCTGTACTGCTCATTGTCTTTCAGAGTATGCCGTGACTTGTATTGTGTGCTAGGAAATTGAGGTAGAGGGAACTATGGCGTACATTACTGTTTAACTTTGTCAAATGTTTATATATTACCCATCAGAAAGATGTCATAATAGGAGCCAGATAAGATAGGTCAATGTGAAAAGGTAATTTCTCTAACACCTACATGAACACGGAGTGAGAAAACTCTCATTGCAAAGTTGTCTTCTGGACACATGCACCTTTGCTTGGCCGAGCCACTCCAAGAGTAATAATAAAAAATAACAATTTTGTAAAAAAATTCTGTACTGGAAGGATTCTTTTTTTGTCATGAAATAAGGTAGGGAGTAAATTATGTCAGAAAACTTCATGAATTAAAAAAAAAAGACTATAGAAGAATGCTGTAACATGTTCAGCATTTTGTCCATATTATCTGCTGGCTCTCCTCTCAGGTATTAATGCACGGGTAAGGTCAGTTATAAACACTATTTACTAATACATTGGTATCTATTATCACACTGTATCCTCATGGGCATTAACTCATGTCTGCTGCATAGTGACAACATTTATTTTCATATATCCTTTTCTTGCAATATCATATATGAGTATATTATTTGTGACATGATTATGTACATGGAATGATTAGAGATTAAAACTTCATATTGTATCCTCTGTGCCTCGCTCTGATGCTCCCTCACCCCAGCCGGCAATGCCCCCTTTCTACTTTCCTGGTTGCTGGAGTTACTAAAGGTTATACATCATTTCTGAAGACTTTGAGCCAGGAGCCTCAAGTGAGAGAGGATATTCAGTATTGCCTTTCTGGGTGTGGATTATTTCACTCAGTAGGATCTTTCTAGTTGAATCCATTTACCAGGTCCAAGTATGGAGAGGAATGTGTAGGCTATGACCGTGTGGACAGGTTGGACATCTCAGCTGATTGGGGCTTCAACCCAAGAGATATTTATGTGTCTTGGATCATCTGCAGTATTCACCTTCAAATATTCTTTTCAAGGTTGTGTCTGGGAAACTCTGGGAGTCACATATAAACAAAAAGACTGAAAGAACATTTAATATACATGTGTTTATCAACATGTGCAAAAAATTTTAAGGCAACAGTTTTATTTATTCCTAAAGCCTTGACTCTTGTTATTTGAATAGATTGCTTACGAGTTTTTCAATAATTTTCAGTGGAACTAATTTTACCTAAACTTTTTATATGCAGAATATTTTATAAAACCTACTGTGTCAATATCACAATGACTTAGTAAATTTTTATTTCTTTCCATATTTCCTAAAAATAATTGCTGTGACAATTAAAAATTTAAAGGATTTCAATGGAAATCTGCACAGGGTTCTCTCCCGTAAGGGAAGCCGGGGTCAATCCGTATCAGGGTGTTTGGATCACTAAGTGAGTTAGTACGATCCCACCCTTTCCCAACCTCATGTATAATCAGATCCAGGTACCTTCTTAACGGTGGACATTTTAACTTTTTCTTTAGAAATCACTCAAGGATATATTTTAACAGAGAACACACTCTACATACTCCAACAATGAGTGAGCAGGCAGTCACTCACTCAGCTGTGAGAGTTCATAAGTCGTCAGGGTTGCAGAAACAACTGAGGCCTGAGAAGAATCAAGGGCCCAGAGAAGCTGGTCACAGAGGTAAGTGTTTTAATCTTCTAAAATCACATGTTTCTTTTTACTCATTTTAAAGCTTAAAAATTAGATATATCCCACTAGCTTCCATGGAAAAATGTAATATTCCATTCCGTCTGGGCTTGGTTATGCACAAGGGTGGGAGGGAAGAAAAGAGTTTTAGTTGATACAAAATTGTTCAAACCTAAGCTTAAAAAACAAAGCAATCAAACTTTAAAATTTAAAAAGAAAAAATTATAACCTTACTTCTACTTTTTAGTTGCTCTAGTTACAAAAGAAACCAGACGGGCAGAGTAGAACAATGAGGGTTTATACAAAAAAAATTCTTGGGAATAAAGAAATGAGAAACCATTAGGATTTTTTTCTTATTATTATTTAGTCTATGGAAGAAGAATTCTGAAACCTTGAAAACTAACAGACAAACTAGAGTCCAAAAAAATCCCACCAAATGTTCTAGAGAAACAAAATCCTAAGGAAATGAAGCTTGTGCATTAGGAACAATACTTTCATTATGGAAGAAAGTGTTTTAATTGTCATAAATATCCCCAACATCTAATGCAACATGGTAAAAACAGTTGTCCATCAGAAGAGGAAGTCTCCTCCTGGATATAAAGTTGCAGAGGAAGGAAGAGGATGACAGGTTAGGGGGGCTAGAAATGAGTAAGTCTCAGTGTGAGTTCCTGAAATAGTCAAGGAATACTTTTGTTTATTAATGAAAAAGCAGATATATCACTTTTTATTCTCTTTTTAGTTACTCTGTACACACTGTACAGCTGTGTCCCAAGCTGAGATCTTTCTCTTCTTTGATAGAGTGGTAATCAGAGGTATGAGTTTCAGATTCCAAATACCTTAGATACACCAAAATGTTCACCATTATATAGAGCAAAATCAAACTTGCAGCGAAGAAGAATTACTTGACTTATAGGCCGTTTCAAGGATGGGGCTGAACCCAGGTCAGGCACAGAGCAGGTGTGGTTCCCTACCAGTTCTCAATAACATCCTTCCCTCTTTTCTTCCTCTCCATCCTCAGTTATCTTTCTTGATGGACTGCATGCTCCAGTTTGGTATCTTGTACTTGGATTGTATTTATGCTTCCAATGTCTTCTGTAGAATGTACTATTATTCCTGTAGAACTGAGTGAGGGCACATGTCTGTCATCCAGCTCCTTCTAAGCTGAGTTAGGAAGATTCACAATATAAGGCTAAAGCAGAAATAAGTTCAAAATTTTGTGAAACTTCACATATGTAGGATTTCTACAGTCAGTGCATTTTAGGTAGAAATGTACAATTTTGAGAGCATATTTTTGGTAAGTTTGTATCATCAACTTGTGCAAAATTTCCCCTTGTTTCCATGCTACAGAAAATTGTAATTAGTATTGAGATGTTCTCTTTTCAAGGTGATGATATTCTTGCTTTGTTTTGTTGATTTAAGAATGTTATGTCCCCTGGCACCTCATTGTGATAGCTTTCGAAATCCTCCATTCTCTTCTGCTGGTTACTATTGCAGTGTTGGTGACAAACAGTGAGTAACTGAGATACATTGTGTTTGACATTTTGCCTAAAAATAGCTTTAAACATAAACTATGGAGTTACACACTCTGTCCATTGTCCTGCCTATAATCAGGGGATGAGCCAGAATCTTTGGGCATTAATATTTTTTTTCTGACACACTGCAGAGTCTGTTCTCTTTCATACCTAATGTGTTAGCTCTGGGGCTGTTTGGAGTTTCCCTTTTCTGTCACATTTTTGGTTATGCTCCTTCTGAGGTCTTGGAGATAGTCTGCTTTCTGAGCTTAGGTGATTGTTAAACTTACATAAACATTTTGTGAGAAACAGCTATGCAAAGAATTAGTGTCTTTCTTTTCCTATTTCTTCTATGTATATTGAGGTCATGCTTAAGTAAAAAGACTTCATATATACAGGGAAACTAAAGTTTAATGTTCATTGGATTCCTCCACATTTACAAAGAAAATCACTTCTAGGCTATGCTAAAACAGAGCTATGCATGTGGATATATTGCATTGCATGTGCTCCAATATGAATTGTGCTATTTCTTAACATTTTTTAGTTGTTATTTTCACAGTGTGTTAATCTCTGAATATTTTTTTAGGTTATTATTTGTAAATTTATCCTTCAAAAAATGAAGTGATTGGAAGTTACTTCCACCATAATTTTTTTCAGTAGAATTATTTTTTAGTCAACTTACCTTAGAGAAAAATTTATCTATCTGTTTCTATAGTGAGTTAATTAAAATGCTAGCGTATAAATGTTAACATATGAATGAAAGTAATAATATATATTGGCTGTTAAGATGAAACTTTTTCTCTAATCTTAAATTTTAATATGTACTCCTTATAAGCATTTTTGATATTATATCTGTGACTAATTTAGTTTTTCAATATTGCCAAGAAAAACATGAACTGCAGGAAACTTTAAACCACCACCATAACTGCAGCACCATGCAAAGTAACATCAACTTAAAGGAAGAAGTGCTGAGAAATAAGTCTATAGAGTGTAGTCCAGGCAACGATCTTCTGGAATCCCTCAGAAGAGAACAGGACAGATGGTACTATGAAACCAAGACTGTTGTAAAGTCCTCACAGCACACAGGTATGTAGTGGGGGAGGAATGTGAAGACAGATTTGCATTATTATCTATTGTTTCTTCCCTGGAACCTTTGAAGCTCAACCAGCAGCTTATGATGATGCTGGTCATCTTTGTGTTAATTATTTGGAGGCTCCTTATTTCATGTAGGGTCCTAGAAACCCAGAAATACCTGTTTGGATTAGGAGCATCTTAGAGTTTCTAGAAGTCAGTGTCTTTTTTGGCATTCCTACTGTTCCCTGGGGATGGAATTACAAATCAGTGCCCCTGAGAATTTGATTGTTTTGGACTATGGGAAAATCTGAATCTCCAACTTTGTTGCTGACAGAACATGGAAATTTTTAGTAGGAGTGTATTTATCAATTATTTGTGCTAAAATAGACTTAGAGCATTTACATGGATGCAGCTATAAAAATAATTTTGTCTGTGTTTCTGTCTCTGTCTTTCTGTGTGTCTCTGTCTCTGTATGTCTCTCTGACTCTCTCTGTCTCTGTCTCTCTCTGTCTCTGTCTCTCTCTGTCTCTGTCTCTCTCTCTGTCTCTCTCTCTCTCTCTCTCTCTCTCTCTCTCTCTCTCTCTCTCTCTCTCTCTCTCTGTGTGTGCCTCTATTCCATATTAATTGTTTTGAGAGAGTTGTTATGTTACAAATATAACAAAGGTACTTTCCCTAGAGCTGACATGGGAACTTTACCATGGTGTGCACACATTGCATTTCTGTCAGTGGCACAGTAAATGAAGCTAGAAAGTTGGAAATATCAAGTATCACAAGGAGCATTTCTTACCCTTCATCCTGACTGGTCATCTTTAACTGACACAGTTTATCAATCATCATTAAATATTTTTTTTAGCATTTAGATTTTACAAAAGCCTATTGCATATAATCTCACCATACTGTGATACTAAGATGTGATGATTCTCATTATGTTGGTTGCCATTTTGCCCTATTGACAGTTTCCTTTGCCTTACAGAAGATTTGCAATTTAATGAGGTCCTATTTGCGGATTCTTGATCTTAGAGCATAAGCCATTGGTGTTCTGTTCAGGAAAATTTCACCTCTGCTCATGTATTAGAGACTCTTCCTCACTTTCTCTTCTATTAGTTTCAGTGTATCAATTTATTTTTTTATTTTGCAACAATGCTTTTTAAAGAAGGATATTTATGACCTTTAATATACAGTTCTGCAGATTACCATGTGTCTGTGAAGGCCCATTAGCTAGAATGTCGGAAAGGGAAGAGGAGCGCACAGTCCAAACATTAGTTGCATCTGTGATTGTATTTCAAATCTTCCCTTTCTCTTGAAAACAGGAGCATATAAGACTGTGTTCTGCGTGTCACACATCTATTTTTACTTTTAACCTAGCATATTTATTGAGAAAAATAAAGTGGAGAGCAGGTTCAGTATAAAATACGTCCGTGGAAATATTGAAAATCAGTTTTCCCTGCTATGTGAAATAAGATGGAGATTTTTTTGTGACAAAGAGACCATTTCTTTTTAATGAGCTTAGACAAAAGAACACACTTTAGTGATCAACTTATGATTAGTAGTTACATATTCTGTTTACTTTGGCAAATAGAATTTTTAAAATCATGATTTATTTCTGTGAATATTCAAAGTTCACCAGTTGCACATTGTTGTTTTTGTTCATCAGTGACTTAAACATAAGGAAATTAGACTCAAAGTATGGAGGATGTGTGTTCTTATCTAAAACAAGAGTAAACCATAATGACTGTGGTAATTTGTACAGGTGTATTTGTGGGAAGAGACTGGATAAATTCCCTGATTGACTCTCCAAGGAGTGTGAAAGGTAAAAAATGAAATGTTCTGATTCTAATTTCTTTACAATAGTAATTCATGACTCCTTACAAACAAGTGTTTTGATCATAGACTTAGTCTGCAGTACAAACAGAGAGACAATCTGGAAGATACTGGGAATATTCTTTGAAATTGGACTTGACAGAGCAGAAGAAATCTTCCTTCCTGGTAGAGACAGGACAGATCTCCTCTGGTGCATGGACAGACTTTGCCCCACAGCTTGAAGGAATGTGTTTTCTTTGATTGCATCAATTCCCATAGAACTCAATAAAGAACCATAAGAAACAGCCTGAGAATTTCATTATGAGTAGAATAAATCATCTTATTTGAAAGCACAATTAAGAGCTAGAATATAGCTCTTTACCCACCCACCTTCCTGGCTTGCTGAGTCTTGTAGAGCAAACCGAGCTGTTCTGGTCAGCCTGCTAGGCAAAGGAGAACCACCATTCTCTACCTATCTGCCTCCCCACTTTCATCAGACCTGTGGCTGTTGAACAGACCTGGTCATCCTGTACAGACCTACATTCTGCAGATCCAGAATCATACAACCCAAGAATACCCATCAGAAGCCTGCCACACCAGGAATATTTTTTTCCAAGATGTAACAGAAACCAAAAAGAGAGTTAGAAATAGAAGCAGTAAAGAAAGCAAACTTAGGGAATCATGGAGATGGAAAACCTATGGAAGAGAACAGGAACAACAGATACAAGTATCACCAGCAGAGTACAGGAAGGAAATGGATGAGAGAATCCCAGGCATAGAAAATACAGAGAAGATAATGATATATCAATCAAAGAAAAAGTTAACTGTAAAAATTTCCTGATGCAAAATATCCAGGAAATCTGGAATACCAAGGAAAGAACTAACCTGAGAAAAATAGGAATAGAAGAAAATTATGTGTCCCAGCTTCAAAGCCCATAAAATATTTTCAACAAATCATAGATAAAAAATTCCCAACCTAAAGAAAGAGATAGCTGTAAATATACAAATACCTATAGAACCTTAAATAGACTGGACCAGAAAATACCATCCTCATCCCACATAATAAAACACAAAATCTACAGAACAAAGAAAGAATATAAATAGAAGCAAGGGGAAAGGACGGATAACATAAATGGCAGACATTCCATAATTACAATCAGATTGTGAACAAAGCCTCTAAAAGCTAGAAGGGCCTGGATATGCTGCAACCTCTAAAAATACACTGATCCCAACCTAGACTATAATACCCAGCAAAACTCTCAATCACCATAGATGGAGAAAACAAGACAAATCTAAATTTAAAGAGTATCTAGCCACAAATCATGCCCTACAGAAAATACTAGAAGGAAAACTCCAACCCAATGAGGATAATTATATACAAGAAAAGATAGGAAATAAGTAACTCCATACCTGCAAAAACAGGGGAAGGACACACACACACACACACACACACACACACACACACACACACACACACAGGGGAGGAGAGAAAGAGAGAGAGAGAGAGACTCTCTCACCCACACACACACACATACACCTCCCCAACCCCCATACACATATAAAACACAAGGGCAACCACATTTGAAAAGAACCACTTCTAACGTTTAAATCCACATCAAATCCCACATATTAATAGTGGAGAGTTCAACATATTACTCTCACTAATTGACAGGTCATCCAGACAAAAAAATAAACAGATAAAAATGAAAGTAACAGACATTATGAATGAAATGGATCTAACAGAAATCTATAGAATATTTCACCCAAAAAAAAATAAAATGACTTCTTCTCAGTACCATATAAGTCCTTCTCCAAAATTGACCATAGTAAATCAGAAAGCAAGCCTCAACAAATACAAGAAAATTGAAATAGTGATTTATGTATCATCAGAGCACCATGAATTAAACAACAGTAGAAACACCAGAAAGCATAAACACTCATGGAAATTGAACAACTCTCTTCTCACTGATTTCTGAGTCAGAAAATAAAGGAAGATAGAAATTAAAGAGTTCCTAAAACTCGATAAAAGTGAAGGCACAACATTCTCGAATTTATGGGACACAATGAAAGCAGTGATAGTTCATAATACAAAGGTCCTCCATAAAGAAATTAGAAAGTTCTCTTACAAGCAAGTTAAGAGTACACCTGAAAGCTAACCAAAAGACAGAGAGACATATTCTAAATCAACAAAATCAGATCTGTAAATGGAGACATAATAAGAGACATTGAAGAAATTCAAAGAATCATTGTGTCTTACTTCAAAAGCATGTACTAATAGAAAATTGGAAAATCTTAAGATTTTCTAGAAATATACCACTTAAGTGAAGATCAGCTAAACTACTTAAGCAGCACTATAACCACTAAGGAAATAAAAGCAGTGATTAAAGGTCTACAACTAATATAACCCTAAACCAGATGGTTTTAGTTCTTCATGTTACTGAGGTATGGAGATAAACCCCTATCTTTCAGCCTGTGAACTTCTTATCTTCCTGGGCATTCCTTCCCACAAAAGCTATTTAATTCCTGGTTCACCAGGGTTCCTTAAGGTCTGAGCAGGTACCCTGAGCAGACCTTGTGTGCTAGTTCTGCAGAGTCCAACAACACCCAGAAAAATCTCAATTCCCAAGCTCTCTAACATGCCCAGGATCATAGAATCATAGGTGAGGAGGCCAGAACAACTTCCCTATC
This sequence comes from Uromys caudimaculatus, assembly GCA_028551405.1. Classification (NCBI taxonomy): domain Eukaryota; kingdom Metazoa; phylum Chordata; class Mammalia; order Rodentia; family Muridae; genus Uromys; species Uromys caudimaculatus. Next base: position 16,870,040 of record CM052700.1, read on the forward strand.
ACTGGGAGTAACTGGGACAAGTGGGAGCCAGGGATGCAGGAACTCTTCCCGGCGGCCAGTGGCACAGGTTCCTTCCGATCTGAGCAAGTACCCTGAGCAGACCTTGGGCGCTAGCTCCACATCCAGTCACATAATACCCAGAGGAAGCTTGACTCCCAGGTGCTCTAACATGCCCAGGATCATAGGATCACAGGATCTCAAGAGCTTGTTCACACCAGGATCTCAGGATCCCAGAGGCAGCTTGATTCCCAGGAGCTCTGACACAACCAGGATCTCAGGGTCACGGGATCCCAGAATCACAAGATGACAGAGACAGCTAGACTCTGAAGAGTTCTGACACTACGAGGATCACAGGAAGGACAGGCTCCAGTCAGATAAAGCAAAGGCAGGTAGCACTAGAGATAACCAGATGGCAAGAGGCAAGCATAAGAATACAAGCTACAGAAACCAACGACACTTGTCATCATCAGAACCCAGTTCTTCCACCATAATGAGTCCTTGATACACCATCACACCAGAAAAGCAAGATTCAGATCAAAATCACTTCTGATGAGGATGATAGAGGACTTTAAGAAGGACATAAATAACTCCCTTAAAGAAATAAAGGAGAACACAAGCAAACAGGTAGAAGCCCTTAAAGTAGAAATACAAAATCCCTTAAAGAATTATATGAAAACACAACCACAGGTAAAGGAATTGAACAATACCATCAAGGATCTAAAAATGGAAATAGAAACAATAAAGAAATCACAAAAGGAGACAACACTAGAGAAAGAAAATCTAGGAAAGAGATCACGTGTCATAGATGCAAGCATCACCAACAGAATACAAAAGATAGAGTAGAGAATCTCAGGTGCAAAGATACCATAGAAAACATTGACACAACAAAAAGCTCCTAACCCAAAACAACCAGGAAATCCAGGACAATAGGAAGACCAAACTTAAGGATAATAGGTATAGAAGAAATTGAAGATTCCAAACTTAAAGGTCCAGTAAATATCTTCAACAAAATTATACAAAAAATCTTCTGTAACCTACACAAAGAGATGCACATGAACATACAAGAAGCCTACCGAATTCCATATAGACTGGACCAGAAAAGAAATTCCCCCCATAAAATAATAACCAAAACACCAAATGCTCAAAATAAAGGAAGAATATTAAAAGCAGTAAGGGACAAAGGTCAAGTAACATATAAAGGCAGACCTATCAGACTTACACCAGATTTCTCACTTGAGACTATGAAAGCTAGAAGATCCTGGGTAGATGTCATACAGACTGTAAGAGAACACAAATGTCAGCCCAGGCTACTATACCCGACAAAACTCTCAATTACCATAGATGGAGAAACCAAGATATTCCATGACAAAATGAAATTTACACGATATCTTTCCACAAATCTAGCCCTACAAAGGATAAAGATAAAAAACAAAACACAAGGAGGGAAACTACACCCTAGGAAAAGCAAGAAAGTAATCTTTCAACAAACTCAAGAGAAGATAGCCACACAAACATAATACAACCTCTAACAACAAAAATAACTGGAAACAACAATCACTATTCCTTAATATCTCTTAACATCAATGGACTCAATTCCGCAATAAAAAGACATAGACTAACTAACAGACTGTATATGTAAATACGACTCAGCATTATCCTGCATACAAGAAACGCACCTCAGTGACAAAGACAGACACTACTTCAGAAGGAAAGGATGGAAAAAAAATTTCCAAGCAAATCTCTCAAAGAAAAATGCTGGAGTAGCTATTGTAATACAGAATAAAATCAACTTTTAACCAAAAGTTATTTAAAAAGATGAGGAACGTACCTTCATGTTCATCAAAGGAAGTATCTACCATGATGACCTCTCAATTCTGAACATCTATGCTCGAAATTCAAGGGGACCCACATTCATAAAAGACACGTTACTAAAGCTGAAAGAACACATTGCACCTCACACAATAATAGTGGGAGACTTCAACACCCTTGAAAACTGCTTCTACTGAGATAAGCTAAATTTGACTCCATGTTTGGTTGCATACCATTCCTCCCTGTGTAACTCTAGATAATAAACACATAGTACTTCCAGTGTGCTGCATCTTGCTTATTAGAGAGCCCAGACCACCTCATCATAGCTTTTCTGTATCCATCCATTTCTCTGTCTTTTCTTGATTTGCTCACTGCCCCAGTTAGGTCTGTCCCTTCATCCATGCAGAGTGTAGGCTAAGAACTATTATCCTTTTGTTTTTCTGTGCTTAATTATTGGGAACAACACAAATGAAAACAAGGATTACCCCTCTTCTCTGCATGTGTCAATAGCCAATAGATTCTAAGCAGAGGCTAATGTCCCATGAATCTTTTCCCTACACAAGACTGAATGTTGAAAAAATGAAACATGTGCAGTCTCAGTACTGATAGCTGTAGTTGAACAGTGGCACCTTTTGAAGGTTGATGACAGTTTCAGGAGTCACAACCCATTAAAGCAAAGTTCCAGTGCAAGATGTTGGTCAGGAAGTTCCCAGGGGCCCCCAAAACAACACAGGATATTGCTATTGCTTTGGATTTTAACCAGAACAGTATTATAAAACTCTATTGATTAACATCTTGGTTACAGCATATAGAGAAACCAATGTGGAACACACCAAGAAGGTTTGGCTGCTGACTTGTGTATAGTGAGATAGAAAGTACCATATAGCCTAAGGGGGGAGAAACTACTAACATTCTCATACAGCTGTGAATGATGGGGGCTAGAAAACCAGCGTGCCAGCCAAGATGCGTCCCCTTGTGTAAATTATATTGTGACTTTTATGGAAGTAAAACCTGACTTTTCGATTGCATTTTAGGCCCAATACACAGAATAAGTTTCATTTCTGATATTGTGAATCTGTCAAAATGTGTGGATTGACTTTGTGGATTAAAGAATATCAGTGTTTATTCTCTGTGTGGTGATCACATGCTGTTTGTTTGTTTTGGCTTTTTGGGGGCCAGGACTTCATAGGCCAGCCTACTTTCAAACTCACTTTACAGAGGAGAATGTCTGTGACTTGCTGAATCTCCTTCACTGACTTTCTGAGTGCCAAGGTTGCAGATATGCACCCAAACTCTACTCTAGAAGCCAGATGTGTGGCTGTTAGATCTGGTTTGGGATTGACTATGGCCATCACTTGAACCAGAGAAGCTGTGATCACCCCTGAAGACTCTCATGACATCTTTCACACTGGCTTTTCTTGTGGGGAGAGAGTAGGGAGGCTTAAGTAGGAATCATGTACCCTGAAGACACCTTTGGTAGACCCATCTCCAATAATAAGCAACATCAGGCTTTGGAGAAGACTCTTGAGAAATACTTACCAATAGGCTGCCAGTAGTACAGTTTTTCCAGGACTGTTCGTGCAACTTAAATGTGCTTATCTTTTCCCATTTTTTGCTATGCTATTGGAGACAGGGTCTCACTGTGTAGCACTTGTTGGTTTGGTCCTTGCTATGCAGAGAAGTGTGAGTGCCCAGGTCCTCTGGGTCCATAAGTTCATAGGTGACTTTCAGAAGCCAGATACTACTACAGAACATGAACTGACATAACTGGATTTTGGTTTTACTTAGAAATATTTCTTCTAGGTCATGCAGTTTCTGCCCTCTATTAAGAACATGTGTAACACAGATTTTAATCAAACAGCAGCCACAACCAAGATCTTAGTATTTCTATAAACTACTTGGAATTTTTTTGTGTGTGAGGTTTTGGTATCAGTGTGATTGTGGCCTCATAGAAGGAATTGGGTAGTGTTCCTTCTGGTTCTATTTTGTGGAATAGATTGAAGAGTATTGATATTAGGTCTTCTTTGAAGGTCTGATAGAATTCTGCAGTGAACCCATCTGGACCTGGGCTTTTTTTGGTTGGAAGACTTTTAATGACTGTCTCTATTTCTTTAGGCATTATGGGACTGTTTAGATGGTTTATCTGATCTTGGCTTAGCTTTGGTATTTGATATCTGTCTAGGAAATTGTCCATTTCCTCCACATTTTGCAGATTTGTTGAGTATAGGCCTTTGTAGTAGGACCTGATGATTTTTTTATTTTCCTCAGAATCTGTTGTTATGTCTCCCTTTTCATTTCTAATTTTGTTAATTTGGATTCTGTCTCTGTGCCCTTTGGTTAGCCTGGCTAGAGGTTTATCTATCTTGTTGATTTTCTCAAAGAACCAACTCCTGGTTTTGTTGATTCTTTGTATAGTTCTTTTTGTTTCTACTTGGTTGATTTCAGCCCTGAGTTTGATTATTTCCTGCCTTCTACTCCTCTTGGGTGTATTAGCTTCTTTTTGTTCTAGGGCTCTCAAGTGTGGTGTTAAGCTGCTAGTGTATGCTCTCTCCAGTTTCT
>CM052700.1:16874507-16892875 GCA_028551405.1 Uromys caudimaculatus
AAAGCTATGGGTTTTCCTCTTAGCACTGCTTTCAAAGTGTCCCATAAGTTTGGGTATGTTGTACTTTCATTTTCATTAAATTCAAGGAAGTCTTTAATTTCTTTCTTTATTTCTTCCTTGACCAAGTTGTCACTGAGTAGAGCATTGTTCAGCTTCCATGTGTATGTGGGCTTTCTGTTGTTATTGTTGCCATGGAAGACCAGCCTTAAACCGTAGTGATCTGATAGTAGGCATGGGATTATTTCAATCTTCTTGTATCTGTGAAGGTTTGTTTTGTGGCCGATTATGTGGTCAATTTTGGAGAAGGTATCATGAGGTGCTGAGAAGATGGTATATTCTCTTGATTTAGGATGAAATGTTCTATAGATATCTGTTAAATCCATTTGGTTCATAACCTCTGTTAGTTTCACTGTGTCTCTGTTTAGTTTGTGATTCCAAGATCTGTCCATTGATGATAGTGGAGTGTTGAAGTCTCCTACTATTATTGTGTGATGTGCAATGTGTGCTTTGAGCTTTAGTAAGGTTTCTTTTATGAATGTGGGTGCTCTTGCATTTGGAGGATAGATGTTTAGAATTGAGAGTTCTTCTTGGTAGACTTTTCCTTTGATGAGTATGAAGTGTCCTTCCTTATCTTTTTTGATGACTTTTGGGTGAAAGTCAATTTTATCTGAGATTAGAATGGCTACTCCAGCCTGTTATGGGGGGGCCATTTGCCTGAAAACTTGTTTTCCAGCCCTTTATTCTGAGGTTTTGTTTGTCTTTATCCCGGAGGTGTGTTTCCTAAATGCAGCAAAATGCTGGGTCCTCTTTATGCATCCAGTTTGTCAGTCTATGTCTTTTTATTGGGGAATTGAGTCCATTGATGTTAAGAGATATTAAGGAATAGTGACTGTTGGTTCCTGTTATTTTCGATGTTACTTTTAGGCTTGTGTGGCTATCTTCTTTTCAGTTTGTTGAAAGATTACTTTCTTGTGTTTTCTAGAGTGTGGTTTCCCTCATTTAGTTGACTTTTACCATTTAATATCCTTTGTAGGGCAGGATTTATGGAAACATATTGTGTCAGTACTCCTTGAAGACCAGTTCTCTCTGAGAGGTGTTTGGGTTTGGAGAGCTGTGGCAACCGGTCTGATCTGGGGTGCAGAAGGAAATCGAAAAGATCTTGTCCCCAGCTGTCCCTTGGTTCCTATGCCCTGATGCCTATGCAAGGGTCCAATGGATTTGAGCAGAAGTGGTGGTTTTGCCTGTGCTCAAAGGTGTGTCAGCACTCCTGGGATACCCAGTCTCTCCTGGAGCCTTGTGGCCCAGGCTGGGGTCCACAGGCACAGGCTCCTGGTGGCTCAGGCAGAGGTCTCCACCCACAGGTGGGAACCTGCAAGTTCAGAGATTTTGTGTTCGCCAGCTTCTCAGGCGCTGGGTCCCAGAGGATCCGGGCGGGTCCGGGTGAGAGGTGTTGCTCCCCTCTATCCCACTCATGGCTTTCCCAAGCTCCTGGGAGGGTAGCTTTTTCTGGTGCTCGTTGGCTATGGACTCCTGGTAGCCCAGGCAGAGGTCTCCGCCCACAAGTGGAAACCGGAAGGTTCAGAGATTTTGTGTCCACCACTTCTCAGGTCCTGGGTCCCGAAGGATCAGGGCGGGTCCAGGTGAGAGGTGTTGCTCCCCTTAACCCCACTCACTGCTTTCCCAAGCTCCTGGGAGGGTAGCTTTTTCCAGCGCTTGTTTGCTATAGACTCCTGGTGGCCCAGGCAGAGCTCTCTGCCTCCAGGGGGTTTCTATGCCTGCCTACCTCAGTCCCTGTGTCTCGCGGGTTCGGGGCAGTTCCTGGTGAGCTGTAGAACATGTCTTGGGCCAACTCCCAGCTTTTCCAAGCTCCTGGAAGAGTATCTTTGTCTATGGAGCCCTGTGGCCCAAGCTGAGGTTCCTGGCCCCCGCCGGAAGATCCTGTCCCTCAATCTCTGTGGCCTGCGGAAACGGGGAGGAATCAATGAGCGCCGGGGCTTGTTTTGCCCCCACTCGGGGCTTTTCCCCACTCCTGGAGGCCCAGGCAGAAGTCTCCTGCCTCAGCCGCCCGCTGTTGGGATCCAAGGGGTTTCTATGCCCACCTACATAGGTCCCTGTGTCTCACATGTTTGGAGCAGTTCCTTGTGAGCTGTGGAGCTTGTCTTGGGCTCACTCCCGGCTTTTCCAAGCTGCTGGGAGGGTATCTTTGTCCTGGTGCTAATTTGCTATGGAGCCCTGTGGCCCAAGCTGAGGTCCCTGGCTGCTGCCGGAAGTTCCTGTCCCTAAATCTCTGTGGCCTGCGGAAACCGACCAGAATCGGTGAGCACAGCGGCTAGTTTTGCCCCCACTCAGGGCTTTTCCACGATCCTGGAAGAAAATTTTCTCCTGGCGCTTCTTGACTATCCCAACACAATTCTTTATAAACCTTGAAAAAAGATACTCTCAACTTCACTTGGAGAAACAAAAAACCCATAAAGTACACGATAGCTAAACTAATCCTGTAAAATAAAAGCTACACTCGCTATAATTTTAACAGTAGCTGAATCACAATGGGGTTTTTCCATAGATCTTGTGGCTGGTGTCGCAAAACTTGGTGTCTCAAAACTTAGTGTAGTTATAGTCTGTCTCCAAATGGAAGAGCAGACATTGCAGCTGTTGCTCACTCCATAAGGCTGGGTGCCTCAGTAATCCCAGTGTGGCACTGAAAACCTTTGGGATTCTTGGAGAACAGCTGTTTCTTAGCCCACGATGGAAACCCGGAAATGCTGGCTGTAACATCAGCTCATTCTAATTTGTGGTGAGTTTAAATGGAAACTAACAATAAATAAATGTCATTAGACTAAAAATTCACTGAGATATTAAATGTGTATTCTGGGAATCAGAACTGGGTTCTATGGAGGAGTAGCCAGTAGAATATAGCTATTACATATTATTGTTAGGACCATGAATGATAGCTGAGATTATTTGAAAATTGTGCTGTTAGACTCCTTTATCTTTATTTAAAATGAGTGAGAGTTGTTACAAATGGCTGAGGTATAAGTGGAACCACAGATTTGCCTCTTTTAATAGTGGGATCCCTAGGCATATTGGATAATGATCAAGGATAAAACTCATCAAAATAAGAGAAGTAAAAACACAATCAACAGTAAAAGAATGATACAAAACTTTGATATGTTGGATCACCCTGTAATCTCAGAACTCACAAGTTTGAGGGAGTAGGATAAAGTGTTTCAGGGATTTCTAAGTTACATAGTCATTCTAGCCATCCTGAACTACATCAGACCATGCACCAGAAAAAAATCACTTAGAAGAAAGAGTGCTTCAAGGAGGATAAACTGAGCCTGCAGACTCCACAGAGGATATAGTGGAGTTTGATTAGAGTCTCTACTCAGAAATATGACACTGAGAGAACAGGGACTGAAGAGGCAATGTTCTTAGTCATGGATTGTTGGCTGTCTTCTCCAAAAGTGACTTGTATCCCTGGGTATTGAAGAGCTCAGATATACACAGGAAACCCTCATGGGGGCCCCTTTTATCATTCTTACTACATTCCTGAATCATCTTTCTCATTTCCTCTCTCTCAGTGATTGAGTCCATCAAGGATTGTGAAGGTAGACCAATAAGGCAGAGTGTTAAAATAGCTGTGAGTATAAATGCCCAGGGTGGATAGAAGCAAAGGAAATCTCAAAGTAGAGCTGTTTGTGGTTTTGTTAAGAACTGTGACGTTTATAATATTTCATGGTTGTGAAAGTTCCACCTTAAGACAGAAGTATCAAGAGGTGAGACATGATCAGGACCAGCCAGTCTTCCCAGTGAAGCAAGTGATCAACCCTTTTCTGTGGGCTAGTGACTATCCCAGGTGTCCCTCATCTCAGTCTAGGACAGGAAGAGCAGCCTGCTGCTTTGCAATAATGGGCTTGTGGTCTAAGAATCTGACTAGAGGGTTTGAATGTGGGACTAGAATTGTGTCTGTCTCAACTTAAGGAGTGGGCAGTTGTAGTTTCACAAATAATATCTCTTACAGTAAAGCAGCCAGGAAAATGATTATAAATGAATGTGTGTGTGTGTGTGTGTGTGTGTGTGTGTGTGTGTGTGTGTGTGTGTTTAGGTGTGTTTTCTGTTGTTTGTTTTTTCACAAAAAATGAATTTAGAAGACAAAACTCAAGAAAACAAAAATTTCTTCACATTTTCACTTTTCTGTTTTATTACCTGGTTATGTGAAGCTCAGTACTTCCTGTTTTATGCTGCACTTTGTTCAAAGAAACAAAATTCAAGTGTCAATCATGTCTATCTGAAGTCGCTATATCTTTCAATTCTAATTGTGCTCCTTAACAGTTTACATTTTTCTATAAATTTACAGCTCAACTGTACAGAGCTTAGGGGAAGCTGCTGCATATTGGCTTTAGTTATGGGCCTTCTCCTATGTCTGTCCAAACAAAGAAACACCTAGTCTGTATTCAGTTTCTACTAATTACTTTCCTCCTTCATTAAGCACACTGATAGGCCCCTCATTTCCTGCTAATGCTATGGCTATAGAAATGAACAGATAGCTCTGGAGCTCTTGCTCACAGTTTTTGCAGTATTTGAAAGGAGGCAAACAATATGCAGAAAGCACAAAGACGTGTAACCTGTGCATTCAGTTAGCCTCTGTGGTGAGGATAACACCCTCCCAGCAGAGATAATGGTGTAAAATGGTGTAATCACTATCAATATTTCTGTGGGCATGTTCCACAAACCTCTCAGATGTGAGGGAGGAATTGTAGGGTTGTGGGATCCAGTGTTTGCTCTGCTCCAGGGCTCAGCTGCTCAGGAAGGCAGGATTTGACAGTTTTAACTGTGCTTAGCTTACCTGTCAATGGGTGAGTTTCCTGATGTGTGGCAGTCCCAGGACACAGCTCCAGGGCTTTGGAAGTGCAGTCTGAGGTGTGGGACAGCAGGAGCTGGCTTGGGGGTTCCCTGGGCCTGAGACACAATGAGGCCTGGTCCATCTGGTTCTCAGACTCTCAGAGGCTCATGCTCTGCTGGGAGCTGTGGAAGAGCTGAGAATGGATTGGGGACCCATAGGTTGGATCTAGTCCAGGGGCAGGGGGCAAAAGAGGAGTCCGACTGGTCTATTGAGCTTGGCTTGGTGGCAGCCGCAACTAGGAGGGCAGAGAGGCCTTCCACAGGAGACTAGACAGCAGCTCTATAGGCTAGGTCTTCTCAGTGGCTCCCCCCTGGTGGATCCCAATGAAAAGAGATAGTCCATGTTTTTAAGGCATTAATAATTATGGCAGAAAGTGGATGAGTAAAATCATACCCCACTTCTCAGGCTGGGCCTGAGGTAAAATAACTTTTGCAGGGAGAAATGTCTGTGAAGGAAAGCTTATTAGCTAAGTCATCAGGCCTTTAGATACCTCATTAAAATGGAGATCTGTCTTTAGCTTATGTGACCACAGGTCACATCCTCTGCCTGTGGAGGGGCTTGGGGCATTGCCCTTACAAGACTGATGGCCACAAATCTGTGGAGGGCTGTGACAAGAGCCTGTTGTTCAGGAACAGGCAAAACACCTACTTTCCATTCAAGGATGCTGAGGATTCCAGACTTAGCTCAACGGGAAACCAAACTATGTTTCAAGGTCCCACAAAGAATAGGGGATTTCTATAGCAGCAGTGACTCAGTGCTGTAGATGTGTTTGTTCATCACTTAATTAGCATAATTCAAAATCAAGAAGTAACTTAAAAAAATAGTAACATAAGACAAAATTTACAACAATCTATTTCAAAACTAGGAGCAGAGCAACTTTGTTTTTTTTTTCCAGTGGATTAGCTAAAGACAATGATTTTGCTCTCTCTGCAGGAGTGTTCATGATCTCTGTCTTTAAATGTCACTTATGGACATTTGTTTTGCAGCATCTGGCACAATATGTTGATTTTCTCCTTTGCTCTAAGAGTCAGCTTTCATTAAGCAATGTCCTCTTCTCACTTTGGTCAAGAGAAGGGGCAGAAAATCATGAGGTTGAGTATCACTCGAAGGAAATTCAGTTCTGCCTTTCCTCTTGGAGCCTCTTAGGGGATACAGAAAAGGAAACAGCCTGGTTTGTGTTTAGAGAAACTTCTGGAGGCTAAAGGCTCCAAAAAATGTTCTCTTGAAATCTACGAGCTGTCTATATTCCTTCTTAGTCCAAACTTTGGAAGTAGGTGACACACTCTTGATGACCTCCTGAAAACACAGGGTTGAAGACTCAGTGTTCTGCTCAGATTTATATGTTAAGCAATTGGAGTATTTCTCTGGAAATAATAATGTTTAATGTTGAATGCAACTTATAATCCACTTTCCAGGTTATGATTAAATCTTTATTTAAAACTGCATGTGGTGATACAAACGTTTAATACCAGCACTAGGGAATCAGACTCAGGCACTCTCTATGATTTTGGGGCCAACTAGGTCTATATGGTTTGTTCCAGATTGGTCAGGTTAAATAGTGAACCTCTGTCTCAGACACAACAAAACAAAAAGCTATTTGTGTATCTCATTAAACCTTCCCAGGAACCTTGTAAAGATATAGCTCTTCTGATTTTTGTGGTCAAGGAATTTGTGAATAATAGAACTTATATGAAGTCACCAGAGCCTGAATTGGTGTTTCCACTCATGTCTTCCCATTTCCCAGATTCTTGCTTTGTGGGAAGCCAAAACCAAGGCCCTTCTAAGTGCTCATTGTATCCATATTTTGTGCATGCTTAAATGATGCATTTAGAGCATAGATCCTGAGTTAGTTATACTGGGTCCTTAAGTAAGTCATCTGCCTTCTTCAGAGTCTTTCCTGTGGAAAGTTGAAACATCACAAGCATTTGCCTCTCCTGGCACACTGCGACCACTTTCTTCAACCCTGCTGCTCCTCCATCCCCACTTCCCACTTCTCATGTCCTCCAAAAAAAAGGTGTGTGTGTGTGTGTGTGTGTGTGTGTGTGTGTGTGTGTGTGTGTGTGTGATTGTGTGTGTGTTTGTGTGTGTGTTTGAAGGCTAGAAATACTTGGATTCTTCCATGTCAAGGGGGTAGATACAAATGAGAGTAGGTGGTGGTATTGTGGAAGCATCTACCCTGCATCCTTGGAACTTTTCTTACACAGTTGAGATGATTTAATGTCTGTCAACCCTTTCAGGTGCATGATAATGGCAGACTTGAGTGGTGACACAGAGATATTTGGGTTAACCCAAAAATTGCACATTTGAAATATCTCATAATGTAAGAACCCTGGCCACATAAGCCTGATGACATTCCCACATTGGATCCATGGAATCCTCTGTAGAAGAAGAGAACTAACTCCTCAAAGTAGTTCTATGACCACTGTATACACCACATGGCATGTATTCACTCATTCTCTCTCTCTCTCTGTCTCCCTTCTCTCTCTCTCTCTCTCTCTCTCTCTCTCTCTCTCTCTCTCTCTCTCTCTCTCTAACTCTCTCTCTGTCTCTCTGTCTCTCTCTCAAACACACATTCATACACATACACACCTATGAAACAATAATGCTCAATACTAAATTTGTTTATTCTTTAATTCTATAAAAGGAACAATTTTATGAGACAGAACCTGGTCATCTAAGACACAGGCAGCACAAGTCTTTTGATAAGGACATGAGTAGATTACGAAGTGTGAGAAAAAATTGGAGGTGGGAATGAAAAAGAAATAAGGAAGCCTCTGAGCAGTGATGATTCAAAGCTGGCTGGATGTTAGTAATGGAGGCTAGAGTCATCGGGTTCCTACCTACTCTATCATGCACAGGCTTGTTAGTGCATCTTCAGTTTCTCTTCTAGTCTCAAGCCATCCACCATTTCTCAGTGCTTGGTTAACCATAGTCACTTTCTTTGAAGAATAATTTAAATTATTTTCATAAAAAACAAGCCAGTCAGTTGGAAAATCTACAATCAAATGAAAGTACAGTTTAGTGAGAGACTTGAACATATTCTGAAAAGGGTGAGTTCATGGCAGGAGACTATTGAAATCAACCAGGCTTTTATTTCCTCTCTTTATTCTACTGTTATTACCATTGTTTTCGTTACTATCATTGCCATTTTTATTATTATTGTCATTGTTATTATTATTGTGTTCTATGAGGTCAAGCCTTTGTCCATCCCCTACCCTGAGCTGTACCCTCAATCCCAGTGAAGTGTCTAAATTCTTCAGCATGAGCAGTGTTACTAGTAATGTGCACAGCAAGAGCTTTGAATGAAATGCTATTGATGCAAAACCCATCTTTCCCCTCAAGAAATAAGCGATAGTATGTTCTGGAATCATTTGGAGTGACCATGGCTCCTTATTCCAATGTGGAAGCAGTTTCATGAAGTTTTGTAGTTTTAAAGAACATAGAAATTCATAAATCCAGACAATTTCAGCATACATTAATGGTTACATCAGAAAGGTTGTTACAGCAAGATGGGGGAAGCTTTTCTATAGTTTATCACAGGACACTCTTTGCCTTCAGGTGGTAGAAGTTAGAGGTCGGCTATGTTCATAGATTTATCTTTTCTTAATTTATTTCTTTTATTATTATTAATAATTCCATCGTTACAAATGATATCCCACTTCCTGTTTACAACCTCCACCAACCCCCCATCCCATGATATCCCACTTCCCGGTTACCCCTCTGCCACACACCCTCATCCCACATTTGCCCTCCCACCTCCATTTTGCCTGTATGAGAGTGTACTCACACCCACCCATACTCTCCTGCACCACAGCTTCAGCATCTCTCTACTCTGGGGCATCAAACCTCCCTGGGACCAAGGGCCTTCTGTCCTGTTGCTGTCGGGCAAGGCTATCCTCTGCTACATGTGTATCTGGAGCCAAAGATCCCTTTAAGTACACTCCTTGGTTAGTGGCCTATACTATGGAAGAACTGGGTGGTCAGACCAGCCTATGTTGTTTTTTCCATGGGGTTGCAATCCCCCTCTGCGCCTCCAGTCTTACTGCCAGCTCCCCCACCAGTTTCCCTGAGTTCAACCAGATGGTTGATTCCAAACATCTGTGTCTGCTTTGGTCAGTTGCTGGCCAGACCTCCCCAGGAACTATCACACTTGGTTCCTGTCTGCAAGTGCCTCTTGACCAGAGCAACAGTGATGGGTTTGGTGTCTGTAGACATGATGTATCCCCAGGTGAGTCCATCGCCGGTTTGCCCTTCCTTAAGTCTCTCTTCCATTTTTTTTTTTATCCCTGCTCTTCCATGTGTGTTCTTTTATAGCTGGGTTACATCCACAGGATGATATTTTTTAATTCCATCCATTTGACTGCATATTTCATGAAGTCATTGTTTTAATCCCTGCGTAGTACTCCATTGTGTATATGTACCACATTTTCCGTATCCATTCTTCTTTTTGGGGACATCTGGGTGGTTTTGAGCTTCTGGTTATTATAAATAAGGCAGCTTTGAACACAGTGGAGCATGTGTCCTTGTTATATGTTGGAGCATCTTCTGGGTATATGCCCAGGAGAGATATAGCTGGGTCCACCTGTAGTATTATGTCCAATTTTCTGAGGGTCCCCCAGACTGATTTCCAGAGTGGTTGTACCAGTTTGCAATTCCACGAACAATGGAGGAGTGCTCTTCTTTCTCCACATCCTCACCAGCATCTGCTGTCACCTGAGTTTTTGATCTTAGCCATTCTGACTGATGTGAGGTGGAATATCAGAGTTGTTTTGATTTGCATTTCCCTGATGACTAAGGATTTTGAACATTTCTTTAAGTGTTTCTCAGCCATTTGAGATTCCTCAGTTAAGAATTCTCGACTTAGTTCTGTACTTCTCTTTTTAACAGGGCTATTTGATTTTCTGGAGTCTGCCTTGAGTTCTTTGTATATTTTGGATGTTAGCCCTCTATAGGATGTAGTGTTGGTAAATATCTTTTCCCAATCTGTTGTTTGCCATTTTGTCCTATTGATAATGTCCCTTGCTTCACAGAAGCTTTTTAATCTTATGAGGTCCCATTTGTCAGTTGTTGATATTAAAGCATAGGCCATTGGTGTTCTGTTCAGGAAGTTTTCCCCTTGCGCCCAAGTATTTAAGGCTCTTCCCCACTTCCTCTTCTATTAGATTCAGCGCATTTGGATTTAAGTGGAGTTCCTTCATCCACTTGGAGGTGAGTTTTGTGAAAGGAGATAGGTATCAATCAATTTACATTCTTCTACATGCAGACTACCAGTTGAACCAGCACCATTTGTTGAAAATACCATCCTTTTTTTTCCAATGAATGGTTTTAGCTCCTTTGTTAAAGATCAAGTGACTGTAGTTGTGTGGGTTCATTTCTGGGTCGCTAATTGTATTCCATTGATGTGCCTGCCTGCGTATGTACCAATATTACACAGTGTTGTTGTTGTTGTTTTTATCACTATTGCTCTACAGTATAGCTTGAGATTAGGGATGGTAAATCCCCCAGAAATTCTTTTATTGTCAAGAATATTTTTTGCTACCCTATAGGAACTGGAGAGATGGCTAAGGATTAAGAACACTGACTGCTCTTCCAGAGGTCCTGAGTTCAATTCCCAGCAACCACATAGTGGCTCACAGCCATCTGTAATGGAATCTGGTGCCCTGTTCAGGTGTATCTGAAGACAGCTACAATGTACTCATTAATAAAATAAATATTTCAAAAAAAAGGCTGGACAGATGGCTCAGGGGTTAAGAACACTGGTTTCTCTTCCTGAGGTCCGGAGTTCAAATCCCAGCAACAAAATGGTAGCCCATGACCAGCTGTTCACAGATTTCATGAAGTTTTTCTCTATTTGTCACAAGATGTTAGTTCTGACACAGGTTACTTAGAGAGCTAGAGCTAGCCTCTGGTAAGATGATTAGTCCCTATACCACAACATGACAACGTTCCCAGTTCTTTGTAGTTTACATCAGTCATTGCTGTAATAATTTCTTTCCAGGAATTCTCATCAAAAACCCATGGGCAAAACTCGTAGAAGAAAAATTATCTCATCTTATCATTATAAAATCAATTGTGAATATTTTCACACCTGATAGACTGTAAATTAAATAATTGTCATGTCATGATCTATATCAGATTCCTTAAATGAATATCTCCTTGAATCCCATGACTTAATGCATAAAATGTCTTTCTTAGTATATTCTAAAATATTTCCCATGTAGATTCTAAAGTAATAACAACAAAATACCATGAATCAACCAAAAAGTTCAGAAGTAGGGGATTATCTAATTAGCGATGTATATAAGTGCTTAATAAGTATATATGTCTTTAAAAATCTTGAGATCAATATCTATAAAATGAAGAAATTATTGTTTATCAGAAAAATATCTATCAGAAAAATAGTGTATATAGCTGTAGAGGTATACAGCTATAATTCTAAGACAGGAAAGAGGGAGGACAAAGGACTGTGAGTGTGAGGTCAGCATATGCTTTATAGTAAGATATAATAAGTATCTCAAAACTCAACAACAAAACCAAACAGGAACCCAACACCAGAGCAAAACAAATCTGAAGCCTGAGTCTTTAGCTCAGTGGGAGAGTATTTACTGAGCATACTCACTGCCTTAAATTCAATTTCCCAGCACCAAACAACATCAGCAGTAAAACCAATCCAAATATAATGGCATCAATGTTCATAGTAAATATTACCTGTGATTAAAAAGCTAGAAGAGTGTAATGGAAGATTTCACCAGTGGAAATGGGAGTGCTTTAAATGCTTTTAATTACATATTTGAAGCTGATATTAGCATAATTCAAAATCAAGAAGTAACTTTAAAAAAATAGTAAAATAAAAGAAAATTTCCAACAGCTTATTACAAAATGAGTAGCAGAGCAGTTTCAGCCTCTTTTTCCTAGTGGTTTTGCTAAGAACACTGGTTTTGTTCCCTCTGCAGGAGTACGCATCTTATCAGTCTTCTGACAATCATGAACATTTGTTTTGCAGCATCTGGCATAGTATGTTGCTTCTCTCCTTTGCACCAAGACTCAGCTTTCATTAAGCTATTTCCTCTTTTCACTTTGGTCAAGAGGAGGGGCAGAAAATCGTGAGGTTGAGTATCACTCAGAGTAAATTCAGTTTTACCTTTTCTCTTGTAGCCTCTTGGGGTATAAAGACAAGTATCGGCCAATTTTCCCCCAACTAGGGGATCAATTCTCTCCACCAGGGTCACTTCAGGATAGAGACACAGGTAACAGTAACTGCTTTTATTGTTTTTATACCAAATGATCTGGAGAATTTCATATGGTGTGGCATGAGAGCGGGATTGATGGGGAAGTCCTGTTTGTTGTGTTAGATCAGGTTAACTCTGGCAGCATGTGAAGACTGTCATTCTGTACTGCTTATTTTCTTTCAGAGTATGCCGTGACTTCTATTGCGTGCTAGGAAATTAAGGTAGAGGGAACTATGGTGTTCATTACTGTTTAACTTTGTCAAATGTTTATATATTATCTGTCTGAAAGATGTCATAATAGGAGCCAGATAAGAATGGTCAATGTGAAAAGGTAATTTCTCTAACACCTACATGGACACGGAGTGAGAAAACTCTCATTGCAAAGTTGTCTACTGGACACATGCACCTTTGCTTGGCCCGCGCCACCCCAAGAGCAATAATCAAAAATAACAATTTTGTAAAAGAATTCTTTACTGGAAGGATTCTTTTTTGGTCATGAAATAAGGCAGAGAGTACATTAATTCAGAAAACTTCATGATTTAAAAAAAAGACTATAGAAGAATGCTATAACATGTTCAGCATTTTGTCCATATTATCTGCTGGCTCTCCTCTCAGGTATTAATGCACGGGTAAGGTCAGTTATAAATACTATTTACTAATACATTGATATCTATTATCACACTGTATCCTCATGGGCATTAACTCATGTCTGCTGCACAGTGACAACATTTATTTTCATATATCCTTTTCTTGCAATATCATATATGAGTATATTATTTGTGACATGATTATGTAAATGAATGATTAGAGAATAAAACTTCATATTGTATCCTCTGTGCCTCGCTCTGATGCTCCCTCACCCCATCCGGCAATGCCCCCTTTCTACTTTCCTGGTTGCTGGAGTTACTAAAGGTTATAAATCATTTCAGAAGGCTTTGAGCCAGGAGCCTCAGGTGAGAGAGGATATTCAGTATTGCTTTTCTGTGTCTGGATTATTTCATTCAGTAGAATCTTTTCTAGTTTAATCCATTTACCACGCCCAAGTATGGAGAGGAATGTGTAGGCTATGGCCCTGTGGAGAGGTTGGACATCTCAGCTGATTGGGGCTTCAACCCAAGAGATATTTATGTGTCTTGGATCATCTGCAGTATTCACCTTCAAATATTCTTTTCAAGGTTGTGTCTGGGAAACTCTGGGAGTCATGTATAAATAAAAAGACTGAAAGAACATTTAATATTCATGTGTGTATCAAAATGTGTAAATCATTTTAAGGCAACAGTTTTAGTTATTCCTAAAGCCTTGACTCTTGTTATTTGAATAGATTGCTTACAAGTTTTTCAATAATTTTCAGTGGTTCTAATTTTACCTAAACTTTTTACATGCTTAATATTTTATACAACCGACTGTGTCAATATCACAATGACTTAGTAAATCTTTATTTCTTTCCATATTTCCTAAAAATAATTGCTGTGACAATTAGAAATTTAAAGGATTTCAATAGAAATCTGCGCAGGGTTCTCTCCCGTAAGGGAAATTGGGGTCAATCCATGTCAGGGTGTTTGCATCATTAAGTGAGTTAGTACGATCCCACCCTTTCCCAAACTCATGTATACTCAGATACAGGGACCTACTTAACGGTGGACATTTTAACTTTTTCATTAGAAATCACTTAAGGACATATTTTAACAGAGAACACACTCTACATACTCCAACAATGAGTGAGCAGGCGGTCATTTACTCAGCTGTGAGAGTTCATAAGTCTTCAGGGTTGCAGAGCCAAGTGAGGCCTGAGAAAAATCAAGGACCCAGAGAAGCTGGTCACAGAGGTAAGTGTTTTAATTGTCTAAAATCCCATGTTTGTTTTTACTCATTTTAAAGTGTAAAAATTAGATATATCCTACTAGCTTCTATGGAAAACTGTAATATTCTATTTCATCTGGGCATGGTTATGAACAAGGGTGGGTGGGAAGAAGACTTTTAGTTGGTACAAAATTGTTCAAACCTAAGCTTAAAAAACAAAGCAATCAAACTTTAAAATGAAAAAAGAAAAAATTATAACCTTACTTCTACTTTTTAGTTGCTCTAGTTACAAAAGAAACCAGACCGGCAGAGTAGAACAATGAGGGTTTATACAAAAAAAATTCTTGAGAATAAAGAAGTGAGAAACCATTAGGATTTTTTTCTTCTTATTATTATTTAGTATATGCAAGAAGAATTCTGAAACCTTGAAAACTAACAGACAAATTAGAGTCCATAAAAAAACACCAAATGTTCTAGAGAAACAAAATCCTAAGGAAATGAAGCTTGTGCTTTAGGAACAATACTTTCATTCTAGAAGAAAGTGTTTTAATTGTCATAAATATCCCCAACATCTAATGCAGCATGGTAAAAACAGTTGTCCATCAGAAGTGAAGTCTCCTCCTGGAAATAAAGTTGCAGGGGAAGGAAGAGTGATGACAGGTTAGCGGGGCTAGAAATGATTAAATCCCAGTGTGAGTTCCTGAAAACGTCAAGGAATACTTTATTAACGAAAAAGCAGATATATCACTTTTTATTCTCTTTTTAGTTACTCTGTACACACTGTTACAGCAGTGTCACAAGCTGAGATCTTTCTCTTCTTTGATTGAGTGGTAATCAGAGGTATGAGTTTCAGATTCCAAATACCTTAGATACACCAAAATGTTCACCATTATATAGAGCAAAATCAAACTTGCAGGGAAGAAGAAATAGTTGACTTATAGGCCCTTTCAAGGATGGGGCTGAAGACAGGTCAGGCACAGAGCAGCTGTGGTTCCCTACCAGTTCTCAAGAACATCCGTCCCTCTTTCCTTCCTCTCCATCCTCAGTTATCTTTCTTGTTGGACTGCATGCTCCAGTTTGGTATCTTATACTTGGATTGTATTTATGCTTCCAATGTCTTCTGTAGAATGTAGTATTATTCTTGTAGAACTGAGTGAGGGCACATGTCTGTCATCCAGCTCCTTTTACACTGAGTTAAGAAGATTCACAATATAAGGCTAAAGTAGAAATAAGTTCAAAATTTTGTGAAACTTCACACATGTAGGATTTCTACAGTCAGTGCATTTTAGGTAGAAATGTACAATTTTAAGAGCACATTTTTGGTAAGTTTGTATCATCAAGTTGTGCAAAATTTCCCCTTGTTTCCATGCTACAGAAAATTATAATTACTATTGAGATGTGCTCTTTTCAAGGTGATGATATTCTTGCTTTGTTTTGTTGATTTAAGAATGTTCTGTCCCCTGGCGCCTCATTGTGATAGCTTTGGGAATCCTCTGTTCTCTTCTGCTGGTTACTATTGCAGTGTTGGTGACAAACAGTGAGTAATTGAGATCCATTGTTTTTGACGTTTTGCCCAAACAATAGCTTTAAACATAAACTATGGAGTTACACACTCTGTCCGTTTTCCTGCCTATAATCAGGTGATGAGCCAGAATCTTTGGACATTAATTATTTTTTTCTGACAGACTGCAGAGTCTGTTCTCTTTCCTACCTAATGTGTTAGCTCTGGGGATGTTTGGAGTTTCCCTTTTCTGTCACATTTTTGGTTATGCTCCTTCTGAGGACTTGGAGATAGTCTGCTTTCTGAGCTCAGGTGATTGTTAATCTTATACAAACATTTTGTGAGAAACAGCTATGCAAAGAATAAATGTCTTTCTTTTCCTATCTCTTCTATGTATATTGAGGTCATGCTTAAGTAAAAAGACTTCATATATACAGGAAAACTAAAGTTTAACGTTCATTGGATGCCTCCACATTTACATAGGATGCATTGTATATGCTCCAATATGAATTGTGCTATTTCTTACCATTTTTTAGTTGCTGTTTTCACAGTGTGTTAAGTATTCTGTGAATATTTTATTTAGGTTATTATTTGTAAATTTATCCTTCAAAAAATGAAGTGATTGGTAGTTACTTCCACCATAATTTTTTTCAGTTGTATTATTTATTTTTCAGTCAACTTACCTTAGAGAAAAATTGATCTATCTGTTTCTGTAGTGAGTTAATTGAAATGCTAACTCATAAACGTTAATGTATGAATGAAAGTAATGATATGTATTGGCTGTTAAGATGAAACTTTTTCTCTAGTCTTAAATTTTAATATGTACTCCTTATAAGCATTTTTGATATTATATCTGTGACTCATTTAGTTTTTCGATATTGCCAAGAAAAACATGAACTGCAGGAAACTTTAAACCACCACCATAACTGCAGCACCATGCAAAGTTACATTGACTTAAAGGAAGAAGTGCTGAGAAATAAGTCTATAGAGTTTGGACAAGGCAATGATCTTTTGGAATCCTTCAAAAGAGAACAGATCAGATGGTACAACAAAACCAAGACTGTTTTAAAGTCCTCACAGCACACAGGTATGTGGTGGGGGAGGAATGTGAAGACAGATTTGCAATATTATCTATTGTTTCTTCCCTGGAAGCTCTGAAGTTCAACCAGCAGCTTTTGATGATGCTGGTAATCTTTGTGTTAATTATTTGGGGGCTCCTTATTTCATGTAGGGTTCTGGAAACCCAGAAATCTCTGTTTGGGTTAGGAGAATCTTAGAGTTTCTACAAGTCAGTGCCTTTTTGGCACTCCTACTGTTCCCTGGGGATGGAATTACAAATCAGTGCCCCTGAGAATTTGATTGTTTTGGACTATGGGAAAATCTGAATCTCGAACTTTGTTGCTGACAGAAAATGGAAATTTTTAGTAAGAGTGTATTTATCAATTATTTGTGCTAAAATGGACTTAGAGCATTTACATAGATGCAGTTATAAAAATAATTTTGTCTGTCTTTCTGATTGTCTCTGTCTTTGTCTCTGTCTCTGTCTCTCTCTCTCTGTCTCTCTGTGTGTGTGTGTGTGTGTGTGTGTGTGCCTGTATTCCATATTAATTGTTTTGAGAGGGTTGTTATGTTATAAATATAACAAAGGTACCTTCCCTAGAGCAGACATGGGAACTTTAGCATGGTGAGCACACATTGCATTTCTGTCAGTGGCACAGTAAATGATCTAGAAAGATGGAAATATCAACTGTCACAAGGAACATTTCTTACCCTTCATCCTGACTGGTCATCTTTAACTGACACAGTTTATCAATCATCATTACATATTTTTTTCAGCATTTAGATTTTAAAAAACCCTATTGCATATAATCTCACTACACTGTGACAGTAAGATGTGACAATTCTCATTATGTAAGGACTAATATATTTAAAATTGCTACATTAAAAATTTGTGACAGAAAAAAAGTCATAAAAATATCTTTGAAATATTCCAGAACCATGGAAAATGTGCTATGTTATGACATTAAAGTAACTTCATGCTCTGAAAAGTGCAGCATAATGATGGAATGCCTATGATTATGAGGTTAAGGGAGGAGGATTATAACTTTCAGGACAATGCACACATCCCAGCAAATTCCAGGCCAGCCTGAGCTACACATGGTCCTCTTCACAGAAAATGAAGGTTGGATATAAAGTTTGTTAACAGAGTATGGCCATTCCCAGCCCCTCACAAAAAATATTCATATTGAAGTGATCTTGATATACAAACTGCACACATTTTAATGTATTGACCTTGAAACACATTTATGAATGTGGGCATAACATTGAACGCATCAACATAATCAGGAGACCGGATGATGAACAACAGAACTTCCTTTGTATGTCTCTTATTTCTCTTAAGGTAAGAGCATGTAACACAGACCATGGCACAAACACAGTGTGTGGACAGGTGCTGGTACATCGCATTACTGCAGATCTAGAAATCTGAGATCGGTTTAGCTGCCTCTGAGTACCAAGTGCTTATTGCCTCTTCTCCAGCCTCTAGTATCTTACAAGCTTCTGCTTCATAGAGCTGTGCTGTTTTCAAAACCTGATGCATGAAATGATAAACTTGGTCCTATATCTGGTGTGTTTCACTTTGCACACAGTCCTCAAATTCATCCATGTTCATCATATACATCAATATCTCTCTTTTGGGTTTTAATGAGAGACATGATGTCTTCTCCAGCCCAGGTGACTGGAACTCACTGTATTACCAAGGCTGGACTGAAATTCACCACTTAGCCTAGGTCAGTCTTAAAATGGTTATGACCCTACTGTCTCTCTTTTTGGAGTGCTCTGGTTATAGACATAAGTCATCATGCTGGGCTGACTGATTTCCCTTTAAAGGATAAATAGTATTCTTTTGTGTGTTTGTGCTACATTCGGTCAACTG
>CM052700.1:16892975-16917219 GCA_028551405.1 Uromys caudimaculatus
ATCTCTACTGTTATAAACAATGTTGCATAGATCATGGGAACACATGGGTCTCTGTGCATTATAGAATCTCAATTTCAGAGACCAGTGAGATTTTAATTAACTTTACATAGGCTTAACAAATACATTGTTCTGGTAACAGAATACCAGAAAATAATAAGTTTAACTATCTACCTTCTCTGTTGTAGGCAGCAAAGTTGAAGAAAACTGGTTCTGCTATGGTATAAAATGTTATTATTTCATCATGGACACAAAACCGTGGACTGAATGCAAACAGGCCTGCCAGAATTCCAGGTTATCCATACTGACGATAGATAATGAGGATGAACTGGTACTGAAGATACTTACTTGCCCCTTTATTCTCTTAGACTGCCTCTAACCCTGAATAATGAGATACTCAATCCAGTTTTTTTGTTGTTGTTTGTTTTGATTTTCTTTATTGTTTGTATATGGTTTTCCTGTAATGTGAACAAAACTGTGGGACACAGGTCTGTTAAGAGGAGACTAGTTTCTACAGAGACCAGACAAGGCAGTCCAGTTAGAAGAACATAACCCATGTACAGGCTACAGCTTTTGGGATAGTACCAGCTCCAGTTCTTCTGGACCCACAGGAAGACAACACTGCACAAGTGCATGAAAGCCACATGAATGTTGTTTGTTTGGTGGTTCTGACTCTGATAGATACCTGGGTCCAGGATAGTTAATTCTGTTGGTCTTCATGTGGAGTTCCTATCCTATTCAGAGCCCACCATCTTTTCACATATTCTTCTATAAGACTCCCCAAGCTGCATCCAATGTTTGGTTGTGGGTGTCAGTATATGTATGAATCAGCTGCTGGAAGAAGCCTCACAGAGGATAGCCATGAAAGACTCCTGCCTGCAAGCATAACAGAGTGTCATTAATAGGGTCAGGAATTGATGCTTTTCCATGGTATGGGTCTCAGGTTGAGCTGGTTATTATTTGGCTGTTTCCTCAGTCTTTGCTCCATCCCCAGTCCCTGCATTTCTTGTACACAGGATAAGTTTTGGGTTAAAAGTTTTGTGGATGTGTTGGTATCCCTATCACTCCCCAGGGCTTCTCTCCCCAGGCTACATAGAATCACAGCTAAGGATACCCCCATTGATTCTTGTGTGCTTCCCCTATCACTGGTTTCCATCTCTTCCTGCAGATGTCCCCTACCACCTGCCCCATCAGTTACAGATTTCTATTCATTCTCATGGCCATGATACCATCATCCCACCCATCCCCATACCGGAACCTGAAACCCCACAACCGCCCATGATCCCGCTCCCACCCAGTTCCCTCCCTCCTTTAGCCTTTTATGACCATTCCATTCCTGCTTCCAAGTCAGACTTAAGCATCCTTGCTTGTGCCCTTATTCCTGTCCAGTCACTTGGGTCTGTGAAGTGTAGCATGGGAATCCTGTATTTTATGGCTAATGTCCACTTATAAGTGAATACATACAATGCATGTCCTTTTGGGACTTGGTTACCTCACATAGGATGATATTCTCAAGTTCCATCCATTTGCCTGCAAAATGTTTTCCACAGCTGAATAGAATTCCATTGTGTAGATGTACCACATTCTTTCTCCATTCTTCAGTTGAGGGACATCTAAGTTGTTTCCAATTTCTGGCTATTATGAAGAAAACTGCTATGAATATTTAAGTGTCTTTGTGAG
This sequence comes from Uromys caudimaculatus, assembly GCA_028551405.1. NCBI lineage: Eukaryota > Metazoa > Chordata > Mammalia > Rodentia > Muridae > Uromys > Uromys caudimaculatus. Next base: position 16,894,653 of record CM052700.1, read on the forward strand.
ATGGCGGAGTGTCTTTTTGTTCTATGCCCATGAGTGGTATATCTGGTTCTTGAAGTAGAACTATTGCCAGTTTTCTGGGAAATAAAGAAATTGATTTCCAAAGTGGTTGTACAAGTTGGCACTCCTAACAGCAATGAGGAGTGTGCCCCTTGCTCCACATTCTTGCCAGCATGTGCTATCATTTCAGTTGTTAATCATAGCCATTCCTATTGGTGTAAAGTGAGATCTCAGAGTTGTTCTGATCTGCATTTTTCTGGTGGCATATGACTTTGAATATTTCTTAATTGGTTCTTGGACATTTGAGATTTCTCTGTGAGATTTCTAGTGTTTAACTCAGGCATAATAGATGCAATAGAAGAAATTGATAGATCAGTTAATGAAAATGCTAAATCTAGAAATTCCTGCCTTAAGCAGGATAGATTGTGAGTTCAAGGCCAGCCTTGGTTGCATAGTAAGACTTGGTTTAAGAAACACTGTCATAAATCATGACATGATCCCAATATCTCAGAAAACCTAAAACTTTTATTTTAAATGACTTATTGAACTGACATAAGTTTTGAATTAAATGTGCTACTAGTAGGAATTCACTATAGAAAATGAACATAGTGGGACAGCGGGTTGGGGTGAGGACAGGAAAGCAGATAATGATACAGGAATGCTCCTAACTTTTCTTGCGTGTTCTCTCACCCAACAGAAATTTTATCATAAGGTCTGTTCTTTCCTTTACAGAAGTTCCTTCAGCTCCAAGTTACTCCAGGCAAATACTGGATTGGATTGTCATATGATAATAAACAAAAGGATTGGGCATGGATTGACGATGGCCCATCTAAACTGTGAGTTTCCAAAACCCTTTAGACTCTAACACTGGTGCGGGATTTGGGAGAGTTGTGTGCAAAGGCTTTTCTCTCATTTCCCATGGCTTTCCTTATTTTCTATGGAGCTCATGGGTAAGGACAAGGTGCATAAGGCAGTGTCTCTGCAAGTGTTATAAACAGAAAATATATAGTCTAGGAGCTGACCTAAAGTGGCTTAATACCACATACATCTCAGGATCTTGTCCCCCACCACGATATTTCATTTATTTACTTTTCAAATGTTATCCCCTTTCCTGGTTTCCCCTCCTGAAACTCCTTATCCCATCTCCCTTGCCCCTGCTTCTATGAGGGCGCTCCCCCACTCACCACCCACTCTTGCCTCCCTACTCTGGCATTCCCCTTCACCGGCATTGAGCCTTCTCAGGACCAAGGGCCTCTCTTCCCATTGATTGCCTGACAAGGCCATCCTCTGCTATATATGTGGCTGGAGCTGTGGGTTACATCATGTGTACACTTTGGTTGGTGGTTTAGTCCCTGGAAGCTCTGGGTGGGGCGTCCGGTTGTTTGATATTGTTGTTCTTCCTATGGTGTTGCAAACATCTTCAGCTCCTGCAGTCCTTTCTCTAATGCCTTCATTGGGGACCCTGTGCTCAGTCCAATGGTTGGCTGTGAGCATCCACCTCTTTATTTGTCAGGCTCTGGCAGAGCCTCTCAGGAGACAGTTATATCAGGCTCCTATAAGCAAGCACTTCTTGGCATCTAAATTGTGTCTGTGTTTGGTGTCTGCAAAGGGAACTAGAATGTCAACAACTTAAGATGGTCTGAAGTGACTGAATGATCATGACAGATACAAAGAGGGTGAGTCTCTCAGACATTCATGTGACATATTTGCTATTGTTAGCTTATATAATTGTTGGCTATTTATAAATATAAGAACGTGTTTATATGCATATGGTAACATTTAGAGTTAGGTGCCAGAGGGAGAGATAATGCCTCAATCCAGGTTAAGAGTTTTTTGTGGACATTGATAGTACAGGTCTAGGTGAGCACCATTGTGAGAGTGAAGTTAAGAGCTCATGATGCAGAATATGTGCTTCATGTGTATCTGTGAATTGTTAGTGTCTGTTGAATCCCTGTCCTCTTTGCCCATGTTCAGCTTACATCCTTCATTGATTGCCCCGATAAAGATATCTCATGCCTGGCCTATGTGTCCACACATTGCTACTGCAGCTCCCCTCTCCTGTCCATATTCATGGCCACATGGCTTTCATTTATCTTCCTTTTCTGTTCCTATGGTAAATCAAAATATTTTGTTTCTTCCTGGTTTTAATCCAAAGTGAAAGAAAGGTAATCATTTGTTAAATTTTTATCCCTTTACCATTTCTGCTCTAAGGAGGTTGGTGGTATTCTTTGACATAGATTTTTACTAGGCTAACCTGGTTCAAAATCACTGTATTTCCCAAATATGCTTTGAATTCTTGAACTTCATGGATTCATTATTTAGTATTTAAATGACCATTTCACATAGATAAACTGTTCTTCTTGCTCTGAGATTTAGGAGAAAGACAGACTGCCAGGCTATGATGATTTTTTGAAGGTTCAGCTCTGCTGCAGCCTAAGCCTGTATAGGAATCTCCTTACTGAGCATTCGTAAATGTATCGAGTGAGGTTTTAATTATTACTTATTATTTGATTAGACCCTCGCACTATAGCCTAATCTGACCTGGTGATAATCTTCCTACTTTAGCCTGCCTCGCCTTTCCTAGTGCCTTATTGTTTAGTCTACATTTTAAAGTACGTTTTCCCAAGAATGTAGTTGAGGGACTTGCAGGGAAGTCTGTGAATCACCATGCTTCAGTGAAGTCCCATTGTCTCTGGGACAGGGAATCAAGAACAACAGCAGCAGTTACAAACCCTCTACTGTGACTGTATTCCAAACTTCCCATTTCCTCTAAAAATGAGGTATATAGTACCTTGTCCTTTGAGCTATGTAATGCATTTCTTCTTTTTATCTGTTGTTTTTGCAAAGAATATCAGAGGAAATCAACTTTAATATAAAATTATCCATTAGAAATATTGAAAAATATGTTTACTTGTTCATGAAATATTAACAGTGCAGTATATCTGAAGAGTTGATTTGTGAACAAAAGACAATTTTTTTCATTCATATTTCATTTAATTTTTTGGTCATGTACACACATGTACATGTGAATTTTAGAGCACAAGTGCAGCTGGAAAAAAAACTGAGGGAGTTATTTCTCTACTACTTTGTGAGGTCTGAAGTCTGACTACATATTGTCAGGTGTGCTGAGGCACGTTAGTGGCCCAAGACCTTTTTTAAAAGTGAGTTTAGAGAAAATTAACAGTTTTCATTGATACACTTATGATAAAGTCTATATTTTGTACATTTTGGTTAATAAATCTTGTTTTTAAAACCTTGGGATAAGTCAATATAAGATTATAAAAATTTGAGTATATAAACATAATGTTATAGGCTTCTATTTGTTAGTTGGTTGTATTTTGTTAATTTTTGGACATAGGAGAATTTATACCTTTGGAATGCATTTATTGCTGTAAAATATATGTTTAGAATTGTTCCCTAACTAGTTCAAGAAACTCATTCAATCATCCATAATGTACATTATTTCTTCATTCACTCTCTCTCTCTCAGATCCAGTTGATGAAGGCTGAAATCTCACAGTAGTATTTGCTGCAGCCAGCTGCTTGTGATAGCACAAGACTCACTGTCTCATAGGTTCATGAGTTTAGGGGACAGCCTAGGCTTCACAGTATGTTTGACATCACTGTGTGATACAGAGTGAGACTCTGTCTGATGAAGCCTAACAATAATAGTGATAGTGATAATAATATGAAGCTATCCAGAAATACTTTCTTGGGTGAAGCAATTTCCTTTATAGCATCATAATAAACCTCAAAAATTCAGTATGGACCTTGTAAGATGTGTTAATCCATAACCCATATTCATAACTGTCAGTGTTATGGACCATGTCACTGTCAAAATTTCTTCATGTTCAGGATCATCCAGTGCATTCCCTGTAATGTCCTTTAATTCAGAATTGATTTGGATCATTTTTTCTTTGCTCATTTGTTTGTCAGTTACATTTTAAAAACTCAAGTCTTGAAGTAGGGTCTGCATGTAATAAAATGCACCCACTGCATGTTAGGAGATGTTTGAATTTTAACAAACATTTACACCTTTTCAATCACCATTGTGCAAACTAGTTTTAAGTGAACTGAGAGAAGCTAGTGTCCTGTGAGAGGAGGGAATCTTAATTGAGAAAGTGCCTCAATAAGATAACGCAGCCTGTAGGGCCTTTTCTTAGTTACTGATGTAAGAGAGCCCAGACTATTATGGGTATCACCCCTGGAATGGTGGTGTTGGCTACACTAAGAAAATAGGTTGAGAAAATTTTGGGGAGCAAGACAGTAAGTTGCACTCCTTCCTGACATCTGCATGAGATTGTGCTTCCCACCTCCTGCTGGCCTTGGCCCTTGCCCTGACTTCCTTCCATTATGGATGGTAATGTGGGAGTTTAAGCAAAATAAATCTGTCCTCCCCAAGTTGATTTGGTCCTGGGGTTTTATCACAGCAATAAAAAACCATCAAACTAAAGCATCAATTTTGCTACCCTCTAAAGTTCTTTTCTGAACCTTGTTCCACACCTGGCCCTGGACAAGGAGACATGTGCTGTCTTGTACTATAAATGGGTTTGGCCTAGTGCAGAGTGGCTTGTTCTGTGTACAGATTTGTGATTGGCTCTGCGTTTCCCTGCATCTTTCCCTATTATTGTCATTATGATGTTTTCACTAACTCAAGCTGTTTTCTTAGATCAGTGTTTCATTCTCCTTCTTACAAAACAGTTTTGCACTGCCAAAATAATCCACAGGATTTCTCCATTCACTTATGAACATATGTGTTTGCAAATTTTGATAATTTTGAATGTTGTCATGTAACTTCATGTGCAAGTCACTGAGTAAACATACATTCTATTTCTTTTTATTAATTATCTTTTGTGAACTGTTTGACTCCTGGGTTCTTTCTTCCTTTTGCCTATATTCAACATTCACACCTGATTATTTGTCTGTGCTTATGATAATGTCTTATGGATGTCTAATGTGCACATCCATCCCTATTGTAGTTTACCTGTTCTGTCTATGCTCCGAACAACATTTGGTTTAATATATGTTCTTTGTTTTAAATTCCTAAAAATGTTAAATATGAATATTCCATTTCTCCTCATTGTAATCCTGAAGTTCAAATGCAGTGACATATTTTGCTAAAGACTGATCCCTTCAAAGTCTCAGTTCCCTGTATTGTAGGTTGGATTTCATTTATTTTCCTTCTTTGACAGAATCTCATTAACTGAGTCCAGCCTCAAACTCACTATGTATTGATGGTTAGCCTGAAGTTTGGATCCTCCTACCTTCATCTCCCAAACCCTAGGAATACATTGTATCTCACTAGGCCTGGATGTATTTAATATTGGGGCTCTCCATTCTGAGTACATTCTATAGTCAGATTTCTCTATTGGGGATAAAACTGGCTGCAATACTTCTCTGAAAAACTGAGTTTTGTCCAACACCTGCTAATATCTCAGCCTGAGTAGAAATCAGACATATAATTACTTCTGTTTCAGCCTATGTGCTAATTTGCTCTGTTTTTATTTTTATTTTTCTCTCATTGGATATTTTCTTTATTTACATTTCAGATGTTATCTCCTTTCCCAGGTTCTCCTCCAGAACCCCCCGATCCCAAGCCCTTCCCCCTATTTCTATGATGGTTCTCCCTCCCCCACGATTACCACCTAGCTCTGTAAACCATTTTTTAATGAACAATTTGATTCTCTGGAGTTTACTTCTTGAGTTCTTTGTATATATTAGATATTAGCCCTCTATCAGACGCAGGATGGGTAAAGGTCTTTTCCCAATCTGTTGGTTGCCATTTTGTCCTATTGACAGTCTCCTTTGCCTTACAGAAGCTTTGCAATTTTTTGAGGTCTCATTTGTGGATTCTTGATCTTAGAGCATAAGTCATTGGTGTTCTTTTCAGGAAAATTTCCCCTCTGCTCATGTATTAGAGACTCTTCTTCACTTTCTCTTCTATTAGTTTCAGTGTATCAATTTATTTTTTTATTTTGCAACAATTCTTAGTAAAGAAGGATATTTATGGTCTTTAATATAGAATTCTGCAGATTACCATGTATCTGTGACGGCCTTTTAGCTAGAATGTGGGAAAGGGTAGAGGAGGGCACAGTCCAAAACATTACTTACAAACCTGCATCTGTGATTGTATTTCAAATCGTCCCTTTCTCCTTACAACAGGAGCATATATGACTGTGTTCTGTGTGTCACACACATCTATTTTTACTTTTAACTTAGCATATTTATCGAGATGAAGAAAGTCAGAGAGCAGGTTCAGTATAAAATGAGTCCTTGGAAATATTGAAAATCAGTTTTCCCTGCTGTGTGAAATAAGATGGAGATTTTTTGGTGACAAAGAAATTTCTTATTAATGAGCTTAGACAAAAGAACACACTTTAGTGATCAACTTATGATTAGTAGTTACATATTCTGTTTACTTTGGCAAATAGAATTTTTAAAATCATGATTTATTTCTGTGAATATTCAAAATTCACCAGTTGCACATTGTTGTTTTTGTTCATCAGTGAAACGAACATAAGTAAATCTGACGCAAAGTATGGAGGATGTGTGTCCTTATCTAAAGCAAGAGTAAACACTGTTGACTGTGGTTATTGGTACAGATGTATTTGTGGGAAGAGCCTGGATAAATTCCCTGATTGACTCTCCAATGAGTGTTAAAGTTAAAAAATGAAATGTACTGATTCTAATTTCTTTACAATAGTAATTCATGACTCCTTACAAACACGTGTTTTGATCATAGACTTAGTCTGCAGTGCAAACACAGAGACAATCTGGAATATACTGGGAATATTCTTTGAAATCTGACTTGACAGAGCAGAAGAAATCTTCCTTCCTGGTAGAGACAGAACTGATATCCTCTGGTGCATGACAGGATTTGCCCCACAGCTTGAAGGAATGTGTTTTCTTTGATTTCATCAACTCCCATAGAACTCAATAAAGAACCATAAGAAACAGCCTGAGTATTTCATTATGAGTAGAATAAATCATCTTAATTGAAAGCACAATGAAGAGCTAGAATATAGCTCTTTACCCACCCACCTTCTTGCTTGCTGAGTCCTGTAGGGCAAACCGAGCTGTACTTGTCAGCCTTCTAGGCAAGGGGAACCTCCATTCTCGACCTATCTGCCTGCCCACTTTCATCAGATCTGTTCAAAAGATGTGGCTGTTGAACAGACCTGGTCATCCTGTACAGACCTACATTCTGCAGATCCAGAATCATACAACCCAAGAATACCCATCAGACGCCTGCCCCACCAAGAATATTTTTTTTCCAAGATGTAACAGAAACCATAAAGAGAGTTAGAAATAGAAGAGGTAAAGAAAGCAAGCTTAAGGAATCGTTGAGATGGAAAACCTAGGGAAGAGAACAGGAACAACAGATAAAAGTATCACCAACAGATTATAGGAAGGAAATGGATGAGAGAATCCCAGGCATAGAAAATACAGAGAAGATAACGATATATCAATCAAAGAAAAAGTTATCTGTAAAAATTTCCTGACACAAAATACCCAGGAAATCTTGAATACCATGGAAAGAACTAACCTGAGAAACATAGGAATAGAAGAAAATTAAGTGTCCCAGCTTCAAAGCCCAGAAAATATTTTCAACAAATCATAGATAAAAATTCCCAACCTAAAGAAAGAGATAGCTGGAAACATACAAATGCCTATAGAATCTTAATTAGACAGGACCAGAAAATATCATCCTCATCTCATATAATAAAGCACAAAATCTACAGAACAAAGAAAGAATATAAATAGGAGGAAGGTGATAGGGACAGATATAATAAATGGCAGACATTCCATAATTACAACCAACTTGTGAAAAAAGCCTCTATAAGCTAGAAGGGCCTGGATATGCTGCAACCTCTAAAAATACACAGACCCTTACCTAGACTATAATACCCAGCAAAACTCTCAATCACCATAGTTGGAGAAAACAAGACAAATCTAAATTTAAAGAGTATCTAGCCACAAATCATGCCCTACAGAAACTACTAGAAGGAAAACTCCAACCCAATGAGGATAATTATATACAAGAAAAGATAGGAAATAAGTAACTCCATACCTGCAAAAACAAGGGAAGGACACACACACACACACACATACACACACACACACACACACACACACACACACACAGAGACACACACACACACACAGACACATACACACACACGGGAGGGGAGAGAGAGAGAGAGAGAGAGAGAAAGAGAGAGAGAGAGAGAGAGAGAGAGAGACAGGGAGATAGATAGAGAGAGAGAGAGAGACTCTCTCACACACCCCACACACATACACCCCCTACACCCCATACACGTAGAAAACACAAGGGCAACCACATTTCAAAAGAAACACTTCTAAAGTTTAAATCCACATCAAATCCCACATATTAATAGTGGAGACTTCAACATCTGACTCTCAATAATTGACAGGACATCCAGACAAAAAATAAATAGAGAAAAATGAAACTAACAGACATTATGAATGAAATCGACCTAACAAAAATCTATAGAATATTTCACCCAAACAAAAAATAAAAGGACTTCTTCTCAGTACCTCATAAGTCCTTTTCCAAAATTGACCATAGTAAATCAGAAAGCAAGCCTCAACAAATATAAGAAAATTGAAATAGTGATTTATGTGTCATCAGAGCACCATGATTTAAACAACAGTAGAAACACCAGAAAGCATAAACACTCATGGAAGTTGAACAACTCTCTTCTCAATGATCTCTGAGTCAGAAAATAAAGGAAGAAAGAAATTAAAGACTTTCTAAAACTCAGTGAAAGTGAGGGCACAACATGCTCGAATTTACGGGACAATGAAAGCAGTGATAGTTCATAATACAAAAGGCCTCCATATAGAAATTAGAAAGTTCTCTTACCAGCAAGTTAAAAGTACACCTGAAAGCTAACCAAAAGACAGAGATACACATTCTAAATCAATAAAATCAGATCTGTAAATGGAGACATAATAAGAATAAGAAGAAATTCAAAGAATCCTTATGTCTTACTTCAAAAGCATGTATTATAGAAAATTGGAAAATCTTAAGATTTTCTAGAAAGATACCACTTAAGTGAAGATCAGCTAAACTATTTAAACAGCACTGTAACCACTAAAGAAATAAAAACAGTGATTAATGGTCTCCCAACTAATATAGCCCTAAACCAGATGGTTTTAGTTCTTCATGTTAATGAGGTACAGAGATAGCCCGCTATCATTCAGCCTGTGAACTTCTTATCTTCCTAGGCATTCCTTCTCACAAAAGCTATTTAATTCCTGGTTCACCAGGATTCCTTCTAGTCTGAGCAGGTACCCTGAGCAGACCTTGGGCACTAACTCCACATCGAGTCCCATAATACCCAGAGGAAGCTTGACTCCCAAGTGCTCTAACATGCCCAGGATCATAGAAACACATGATCTCAAGAGCTTGTTCACACCAGGATCTCAGGATCCCAGAGGCAGCTTGATTCCCAGGAGCTCTGACACAACCAGGATCTCAGGGTCACGGGATCCCAGAATCACAAGATGACAGAGACAGCTAGACACTGAAGAGTTCTGACACAACCAGGATCACAGGAGGGGCAGGATCCAGTCAGATAAAGCAAAGGCAGGGAGCACTAGAGATAAGCAGATGGCAAGAGGCAAGCGTAAAAACACAAGCAACAGAAACCAGTACTCTTGTCATCATCAGAACCCATTTCTTCCACCATAACAAGTCCTGGATACACCATTACAACAAAAAACCTAAGATTCAGATCAAAATCACTTCCCATGAGGATGATAGAGGACTTTAAGAAGGACATAAATAACTCCCTTAAAGAAATACAGGCCAACACAGGAAACAGGTAGAAGCCCTTAAAGAGGAAACACAAGAATTCCTTAAAGAATTATAGGAAAACACAACCACAGGTAAAGGAATTGAACAAAACTGTCCTGGATCTAAAAACAGAAATAGAAACAATAAAGAAATCACAAAGGGATACAGCACTAGAGAAAGAAAATCTACGACAGAGATCAGGTGTCATAGATGCAAGCATCACCAACAGAATACAAAAGATAGAATAGAGAATCTCAGGTGCAGACGATACCATAGAAAACATTGACACAACAAAAAGCTCCTAACCCAAAACATCCAGGAAATCCAAGACACAATAGGAAGACCAAACTTAAGGATAATAGGTATAGAAGAAATTGAAGATTCCGAACTTAAAGGTCCAGTAAATATCTTCAACAAAATTATACAAAAAATCTTCTGTAACCTAAAGAAAGACATGCACATGAACATACAAGAAGCCTACAGAATTACAAATAGACTGGGCCAGAAAAGAAATTCCCCCATAAAATAATAACCAAAACACCAAAGGCTCAAAACAAAGGAAGAATATTAAAAGCAGTAAGGGACAAAGGTCAAGTAACATATAAAGGCAGACCTGTCAGACATACACCAGATTTCTCACCGGAGACTATGAAAGCTAGAAGTTCCTGGGCAGATGTCATACAGACTCTAAGAGAACACAAATGCCAGCCCAGGCTACTATACCCAGCAAAACTCTTAATTACCATAGATGGAGAAACCAAGATATTCCATGACAAAATGAAATTTACACAATATCTTTCCACAAATCCAGCCCTACAAAGGATAAAGATAAAAAACAAAACACAAGGAGGGAAACTATACCCTAGAAAAAGCAAGAAAGTAATCTTTCAACAAACTCAAAAGAAGATAGCCACACAAACATAATACAACCTCTAACAACAAACATAACAGGAAGCAACAATCACTATTCCTTAATATCTCTTAACATCAATGGCCTCAATACCCCAATAAAAAGACATAGACTAACAAACAGACTGTATATGTAAATACGACCCAGCATTTTCCTGCATACAGGAAACGCACCTCAGTGAGAGGGAAAGGCTTGAAAAAAAATTCCAAGGAAATCGTTCAAAGAAAAATGCTGGAGTAGCTATTGTAATATAGAATAAATTCGACTTTTAACCAAAAGTTATTTAAAAAGATAAGGAAGGTCCCTTCATGTTCATCAAAGCAAATATCTACCACGATGACCTCTCAAATCTGAACATCTATGCTCCAAATTCAAGGGCACCCTCATTCATAAAAGAAAGTTTACTAAAGCTCAAAGAACACATTGCACCTCACACAATAATAGTGGGAGACTTCAACACCGTTGATAACTGCTGCTACTGAGATAAAGTAAATTTGACTCCTTGTTTGGTTGCATACCATACCTCCCTGTGTAACTCTAGATAATAAACACATAGTACTTCCAGTGTGTGCATCTTGCTTATCAGAGAGCCCAGACCACCTCATCATAGCTTTTCGGTATCCATCCATGTCTCTGTCTTTTCTTAATTTGCTCACTGCCCCAGTTAGGTCTATCCCTTCATCCATGCAGAGTGTAGGCTGATAACTATTATCCACTTGTTCTTCATTGCTTAACTAATGGTAAAGACACAAATGAAAACAAGGATTCGCCCTCTTCCCTGCATTTGTCAATAGCCAATAGTTTCTAAGCAGAGGCTAATGTCCCATGAATCTTTTCCCTACACAAGACTGAATGTTGAAAAAATGAAAAATGAAAAAATGTGCAGTCTCAGTACTGATAGCTGTAGTTGAACAGTGGCACCTTTGGATGGTTGATGACAGTTTCAGGAGTCACAACCCATTAAAACAAAGTTCCAGTTCAAGATGTTGGTCAGGAAGTTCCCACGGGTCCCTAAAACAGTACAGGATATTGCTATTGCTTTGGTTTCTAACCAGAACAGTATTATAAAACTCTATTGATTAACATCTTAGGTACAGCATATAGAGAAACCGATTTGGAACACACGAAGATGTGTTGTGGCTGCTGACTTGTGTATGGTGAGATAGAATGTACCATATAGACTAAGAGGAGAGAAATCTACTAACATTCTTATACAACTGTGAATGATGGGGGCTAGAATACCAGCCTGCCAGCCAAGGTGCATCCCCTTGTGCAAATTATATTGTGAATTTTATGGAAGTAAAACCTGACTTTTTTATTGCATTTTAGGCCCACTAATCAGAAGAAGTTTCATGTCTGGTATTGTGAATCTGTCAAAATGCGTGGATTGACTTTGTGGATTAAAGAAAATCAGTGTTTATTCTCTAACTGTGTGGTGATCACATGCTGTTTGTTTGTTTGTTTTTGCTTTTTGGGGGCCAGGATTTCATAGGCCAGCCTACTTTCAAACTCACTTTACAGAGGAGAATGTCTGTGACTTGCTGAATCTCCTTCACTGACTTTCTGAGTACCAAGGTTGCAGATATGCACCCAAACTCTACCCTAGAAGCCAGATGTGTGGCTGTTAGATCTGGTTTGGATTGACCGTAGCCATCACTTGAAGCAGAGAAGCTGTGATCACCTCTGAAGACTCTCATGACACCTTTCACACTGGTTTCCTAGTGGGGAGAATGTAGGGAGGCTTAAGTAGGAATCATGTACCCTGAAGACACCTTTGGTAGACCCATCTCCAATAATAAGCAACATCAGGCTTTGGAGAAGACTCTTGAGAAATACTTACCGATATGCTGCCAGTAGTACAGCTTTTCCGGTACTGCTCCTGCAGCTGAAATGTGCTTATCTTTTCCCATTTTTTGCTATGCTATTGGAGACAGGGTCTCACTGTGTAGCACTTGTTTGCCTGGTCCTTGCTGTGCAGAGAAGTGTGAGTGCCCAGGTCCTCTTGGTCCATAAGTTCATAGGTGACTTTTAGAAGCCAGATACTACTACAGAACATGAATTGACATAACTGGATTTTGGTTTCGCTTAGAAATATTTCTTCTAGGTCATGCAGTTTCTGTCCTCTAATAAGAACATGTGTAACACAGTTTTTAATCAAACAGCAGCCACAACCAAGAACTTTGAATTTCTAAAAACTACTTGGAATTTTAAATTATTGGGAATATTTTTTTTTACAGATTTTAATTTTTAAAAGTTGTAATGTGTGCCACTCATGTATCTGTAGGATTAACAGTGAAAATGGCCATTTTACCAAAAGCAATTGGCAGATTCAATGCAATGTCCATCAAAATTCCAACACAATTCTTTATAGACCTTGAAAAGAGATACTCTCAACTTTACTTGGAGAAACAAAAATCCCATAAAGTACACAATAGCTAAAGTAATCCTGTAAAATAAAACCTACACTCGCTATAATTTTAACAGTAGCTGAATCACAATAGAGTTATTTCCATAGACCTTGTGGCTTGTGTTGCAAACCTTGGTTCTCAAAACTTAGTGTAGTTCCATAGTCTGTCTCCAAATGTAAGAGCAGATATTGCAGCTGTTGCTCACTCCATAAGTCTGGGTGCCTCAGTAATCCCAGTGTGGCACTGAAAACCTTTGGGATTCCTGGAGAGCAGCTGTTTCTTAGCCCGGGATGGAATCCAGGAAATGCTGGCTCTAACATCAGCTCATTCTAATTTGTGGTGATTTAAACGGAAACTAACAATAAATAAATGTCATTAGACTAAAAATTCACTGAGATGTTAAATGTGTGTTCTGGGAATCAAAACTGGGTTCCATGGAAGAGTAGCCAGTAGGAATATAGCTATTACATATTATTGTTAGGACCATGAATGATAGCTGAGATTGTTTGAAAATTGTGCTGTTAGACTCCTTTATCTTTATTTAAAATGAGTGAGCGCTGTGACAAATGGCTAAGGTATAAGATGAACCACAGATTGGCCTGCTTTAATAGTGGGATCCCTAGGTATATTGGATAATGATCAATGATAAAACTCATCAAAATAAGTGAAGGAATCACACAATCAAAAGTAAAAGAATGATACAAAACCTTGATATGTTGGATCGCCCTGTAATCTCAGAACTCACAAGTTTGAGGGAATAAGATCAAGTGTTTCAGGGATTTCTTAGTTATGTAGCCATTGTAGCCATCCTGAACTACATTATACCATGCACCAATAAAAAAATCACTTAGAAGAAATAGTGCTTTAAGGAGGATAAACTGAGCCTGCAGACTCCACAGAGGATATAGTGGAGTTTGATTAGAGTCTCTGCTCAGAAATATGACACCGAGAGAACATGGAATGAAGAGGCAATGTTCTTAGTCATGGATTGTTGGCTGTCTTCTCCAAAAGTGACTTGTATCCCTGGGTATTGAAGAGCTCAGATATGCACAGGAAACCCTTGTGGGGGCCCCTTTTATCATGCTTGCTACATTCCTGAATCATCTTTCTCATTTCCTCTCTCTCAGTGATTGAGCCCATCAAGGATTATGAAGGTAGACTGATAAGGCAGAGTGTTAAAATAGCTGTGAGTATAAATGCCCAGGGTGGAGAGAAGCAAAGCAAATCTCAAAATAGAGCTGTTTGTGGTTTTCTTAAGAACTGTGAAATTTACCCTATTTCATGGCTGTGAAAGTTCCACCTTAAGACAGAAGTATCAAGAGGTGAGACATGATCAGTACCAGCCAGTCTTCCCAGTGAAGCAAGTGATCAACCCTTTTCTGTGGGCTGGTGACTATTCCAGGTGTCCCTCATCTCAGTGTAAGACAGGAAGAGCAGCCTGCTGCTTTGCAATAATGGCCTTGTGGTCTAAGGATCTGACTAGAGGGTTTCAATGTGGGACTAGAATAGTGTCTTGTTGGGAGCCACCACCTCCCAGATGCTGAGATCTCTATAGGTAATGAGAAAATGAAGCCAAGAAGTACTGGAAAATAGACCACACAGTTTACACTATACAGTTCAAGGAACTAGAAAATAAGACTATTCCGAGAGCTGAATATGAAACCACGAAGACCACAAGGACACCCTTTTTTTCTGAAAGAATTTCTGGGTCACTATGACCGTTGGCTGAGCCCACCCCCTCCTCATCACCTCATACCCCCTGCTTCTCACCACCTTTGAGTTTTCCTCCTTTTGAGTAATGTATAAAAGTAGATGAATTTTGAAAATTAAAGGAGACCTTGACAGAAAGCCTGCTTGGTCTCGTTCTTCTCTCTTGCCCTTCTCGCCCACAGGTATTGGGGTCTCCTAGGGTATCCCTCCAATAACTGGTCCCGCTGGTCGGGGCAGGTGGCGCCCGAACAGGGACCCGGGGATCTGACCCCTTCCTGTCATAGATGGAACCCGAAGAGTCCCAGAAGCAGACCCCAGAGTGACAGCTGTGCAGCCCCAACTTTCTGATGAAGAGAAATTTTTAGGCGGCTCCCCTGCGACCCACGAGGAGAGTCATCCCCTGGTGAGTAAGTCCGTCTATTCAGAGATGGGTCAAAAATTATCCAAAGAAATAGCCTTTATTAAGGATTTGAAAGGCTCCCTGAGAGAGAGAGGAATTAGGGTTAAGAAAAAGGATCTTGTTAATTTCTTTTGTTTTATTGAT
Organism: Uromys caudimaculatus; assembly: GCA_028551405.1. Taxonomy (NCBI): domain Eukaryota; kingdom Metazoa; phylum Chordata; class Mammalia; order Rodentia; family Muridae; genus Uromys; species Uromys caudimaculatus. The sequence goes on from CM052700.1 coordinate 16,910,044, forward strand.
GAAACTTGTCCCTGGTTTATCGTGAATGGTCCCCAAATTCACCCAGGGAAATGGCAAAGGGTCGGTCGAGACCTCAATGAGAAATTAAAATTAGAGGGTCAGAATGCAGTTCCCGACAGTGTATTCTCCTATTGGGGACTTATCAGAGATATTGTCGAGGGAGCTGACAAAGATTGTTCGAAAAGACAGCTTCTCTCAGTGGCAGAGCTCTGTTTACAGCCTCTATCTTGGTCGGCTTCAGCCGCCTCACTAGCTTCTAGCCCTTCTATTGTAATTGAAATGGGCGATGAAGCGGCAAACGCCTCAGGTATAGATAAACCCCCTCCCTCCGCTAAGTCTCTTAAGAAGCTCTACCCTTCTTTAAGGTCCCTGAGAGATAGCTCCCCAAAAGATGACTTAAATTCATCCAAAGATTCCCTCAATTACCCGGTTCTTTTAAGACAAAGCGAAAGCAAAAGGGGGAGGGAGTCTCTTGATCCAGGAAGTGAGGCTTCTTTGGAGGAGGAAGCGGCTAATTATCATAATCCTGACTGGCCACCGCCACCAAATTTAAATTCCAAAGCTCCTCCTTATGAGCCAATTGATCCTTCGCAAATTTGCAGACCTACTTTAATACCTACGGCACCTGTTTTCGTGGAGGAATCTTACTCCTCGGAACGCAAACGCTTGACTCACCAACTTGCGGAGGCAAAAGAGGTTTTAAAATTACAAAAGGAACTTCAAACTGTTTCATTAAAGATTAAAAGTTTGAAGAAATCTAAGCCCTCAAATGTCCTTGCCTTTCCAGTTATTACACGGGCCATGGGACAAAACAAACAGCAGCCTGACTCTTGTGATTTCCCACCTCTCCCTGAGTCAGACGAAGATAACCCCCCCAATGAGATAGTCCTGGCCCTGAACCTTCCCGTAGTATTAAAGAGAACTTTGATGATCGAGAGCATAAAAAAGTTAGTTTTAAAGCCCTCAAGGAATTTCATTCTGCTGTAAAGGCTTATGGCCCCAATGCACCCTTTACTTTAAGTGCTCTTGATTCACTTTCACAAGGAGGCCTTCTGTTACCGAAAGAATGGCTTCAAGTGGCCCAAGCAGTCCTTTCTAGGGGACAATTTCTTGATTGGAAGGCTGATTTCTCCGATCGTTGCCATCAACTTGCTGAATTAAATAAAAAAGATCCTCGAACAAATTCATGGACATTTGAGAAGCTGGCAGGTCGAGGCTTATACTCCCCAGAAGAAAAACAAGCCCGCTTCCCAGCTGCTGTATTGAGCCAGACTCGTCAGGCTGCTATGGGAGCTTGGCGCAATCTTCCCTCTTTGGGGACAGCCTTTACACCCCTTATTAAGATTACCCAAGACACTAATGAGGATTTTTCAAAATTTGTTGGGAGGCTTCTTGAGACGGCGGAACGTACGTTGGGACATTCTGCTGCTGAGGACAAGATAGTAAAACAATTGGCTTATGAGAATGCAAACAATGCCTGCCGTGCTGCCTTGTGTGGAAAGGCCAAAGATAAGAGTCTTGATGAGATGATTAAAATTTGCAAGGAGGTTGATCCCACCATCCATAAGATGTCTCAGGCCATGGAGGTTGCCTTGGGAGCTGCTTTTGAGAAAGTTTTACCTTTTGTTTCACCTACCCAACATCAAAATGTTATGCCCCAAACTATTATGCCCTCTGGCCCAAATGTACGCCGTCGCCCTTCTAGGCCATGGGTCCCCACAAGTTTACCTCCTATTGACGTCCCTACCACTATCTTTCAGCCCACATTACCTGAAGGGCCGCCATCTTCAACTGACCTTTTCCTTGCCTTTGTTAATGCTTCTGTTCTGACTCTTCATGAAGTCAATTCCACTCTTATACAGGATTGTTGGGTTTGTGTTTCCACTAGCCCACCTTTTTATGAAGGAGTTGCTCATTTTGGAGATCCGTTATTTACTAATCTTACTCATGATCTCCGATGGCTGCCAGAAGAAAAACAAGGAATAACCCTTAGCAAAATATCAGGCCTTGGTCTTTGTCTTTTAGGACCTCATATGTGGCCTCCTCAACCCTTACTGAAGGTCTGCAATCAGACCATCTCTCTTAATGGGTCATATTTATATGATGGAGCACCAAATAATTCTTATTTTGCCTGCGCCACAGGACTTACAACATATATTATTATATCAGCATTTTTACAGAAGCATGATTATTATGTTCAAGTCTCCCTCTTCCCTCATCTCATTCTTCATCCCCCTGAGGAATTTTTAAAATTTTGGGAACAAGACACATCTACTGATTTACATAGACATAAAAGAGAGCCTCTTTCGGCAGTCACCATGGCTGTTATACTTGGTCTTGGTGCTATGGGGACTGGTACTGGTATAGCCTCCTTGATCACCTCTAGCCAACATTATGCTCAACTCAGTGCTGCCATCGATTCAGATATTCAAGAGTTACAATCTGGATTAAAGAATCTTAAAGATTCTGTTGCCTCCCTGGCTGAAGTTGTCCTTAAAAATAGACGGGAACTTGATTTATTGTTTTTACAACAGGGGGGATTATGTGCATCCCTGAAAGAAGAATGCTGTTCTATTCAGATAAGCTAGGGTTAGTTGAAAATAGCTTACAAAAAATAAAAGAAAGCCTCGAAAAAAGAAAAAAAGAGAGAGAACAACAAGAATCTTGGTATCAAAATTGGTTCTCCACTTCTCCATGGCTTAACACCCTCCTTCCAAGCCTTCTGGGACCGCTTGTTGGTATTTTACTTCTTCTTTCCTTCGGCCCCTGGGCTTCTAATAGATTAACCAGTTTTGTTAAGTCACAGATTGATTCGGCCCTACAGAAACCTGTCTCAGTACATTACCACCGACTGAGACTGTATGACTCTGATGAAGACCCACCTTCTGAGTCGGTACGCCTCCGGTTCTCTTCATGGCCGAGGAGCTGAGGACCCCTTGGTATCTGCGTCATTGGGTTTTTGGGAGGAAGCCCAACATCACTCCTGATGCCTCCCTTTAATGGATTTATGATGTATACTAGCCTATGAAGGAATTAATGAGATCCCATAGTCTAGCGACACACCCTCTATAAGCTATAGAGCTTCTTCATGATGGAGTCTATAATTTAGATAATCTAGGGTTAATTAGGAACTTTTGTAGAAATATTGCTCACCTGGCTTCCAATTTCTTGACCTGGAGACTCAGATTAATATTCCAACAGCTGTCTCCCCCATAAGACAATGGACTCATTCCCAGGCCTTGGTGTGAGTACCTTAAAGGGCTCACAGTCAGTCATATAAAGGATTGTTGAGAGGTATTCCTCAAGGACGGGCAACTTCCCAGTTGCATCGACCGACCTAAGACAGGGGGTCCTGAGAATGACAGGACCACCCAGGGACGGGTAAGGCAATGACAAGATGGGACGACCTAAGACAGAGGGTACCGGAAAGAATGATAACAATGCCTTTCACTGATGCCTGCGCCATTGTTCTAACCAGACAAGGGGCTTCAATGGTTCATTTTATGAGCCGATTGGCCTCATTTCTATACAGATAAGGGGGAGATGTTGGGAGCCACCACCCCCCAGATGCTGAGATCTCTATAGGTAATGAGAAAATGAAGCCAAGAAGAACTGGAAAATAGACCACACAGTTTAGACTATACAGTTCAAGGAACTAGAAAATATTATGACTATTCCGAGAGCTGAATATGAAACCACAAAGACCACAAGGACACCCTGTTTTTCTGAAAGAATATCTGGGTCACTATGACCGTTGGCAGAGCCCACCCCCTCCTCATCACTTCACACCCCCTGCTTCTCTCCGCCTTTGAGTTTTCCCCCTTTTGAGTAATGTAAAAAGTAGATGAGTTTTGAAAATTAAAGGAGACCTTGACAGAAAGCCTGCTTGGTCTCGTTCTTCTCTCTCACCCTTCTCTCCCAAAGGTATTGGGGTCTCCTCGGGTATCCCTCTAATAAGTGGTCCCACTGGTCGGGGCAGTGTCTGTCTCAACTTAAAGGAGTGGGCAGTTGTGGTTTCACAAATAATATCTTTTACAGCAAAGCAGCTAGGAAAAGGATTATATATGCATGTGTGTGTGTGTGTGTGTGTGTGTGTGTGTGTGTGTGTGTGTGTGTGTTTAGGTGTGTTTTCTGTTTGTTTTTTCACAAAAATGAATTTAGAAGACAACACTCAAGAAAACAAAAATTTCTTCACAATTTCACTTTTCTGTTTTATTGCCTGGTTATGTGAAGCTCAGTACTTCCTGTTTTATGCTGCACTTTGTTCAATAAACAAAATTCAAGTGTCAATCATGTCTATCTGAAGTCGCTATATCTTTCAATGTTAATTGTGCTCCTTAACAGTTTACATTTTTCTATAAATTTAGAGCTCAATTGTACAGAGCTTAGAGGAAGCTGCTGCATTTTGGCTTTACAGTCATGGGCCTTCTCCTATGTCTGTACAAACAAAGAAACACCTAGTCTGTATTCAGTTTCTACTAATTACCTTCCTCCTTCATTAAGCACACTGATAGGCCCCTCATTTCCTGCTAATGCTATGGCAATAGAAATGAACAGATAGCTCTGGAGCTCTTGCTCACAGTTTTTGCAGTATGGCAAAGGAGGCAAACAATATGCAGAAAGCACAATGAAATTTCACCTGTGCATTCGGTTAGCCTCTGTGGTAAGGATAATACCCTCCCAGCAGAAACAAGGATGTAAAACGGTCTAATCACAATTAATATTTCTGTGGGCGTGTGACATAAACCTCCCAGATGTGAGGGAGGAATGGTAGGGTTGTGGGATCCAGTGTTTGCTTTGCTACAGGGCTCAACTGCTCAGGAAGGCAGGACTTGAGAGTTTTGACTGTGCTTAACTTACCTGTCAATGGGTGAGTTTCCTGCTGTGTGGCAGCCCCAGGACACAGCTCCAGGGCTTTGGAAGTGCAGTCTGAGGTGTAGGACAGCAGGAGCCGACTTGGGGTTTCACTGGGCCTGCAACAATGAAGCCTGGGCCATCTGGTTCTCAGACTCTCAGAGGCTCATGCTCTGCTCGTAGCTGCAGAAGAGCTGAGAATGGATTGGGGACCCACAGGTTGGATCTAGTCCACGGGCAGGAGACAAAAGAGGAGTCCAGCTGGTCTATTGAGCTTGGCTTGGTGGCAGCCATAGATAGGAGGGCAGAGGCCTTCTATAGGAGACTAGACATTGGCTCTATAGGCTAATCCTTCTCAGTGGCTCCCCACTGGTGGATCCCAATGAAAAGAGATAGTCTATGCTTTTTTGATTTTTTTTTTATTTTTTAATTTTTTTTTTATTTCTTATACTTTATTTACATTTCCAATGTTTCCCCTTTTCTGGGTCTCTTCTTTGGAAACCCCCTATCCCCTCCCCATCTCCACCTCTATGAGGGAATCCACCTCCCACCCACCCGCCCACCTATCCCCATATTCCCACCTTGACATTCTCCTTTACTGGGTCCTCTAACACCCTCAAGTCCAAGGGCCTCTCCTCTCTCCTTGATGGCCATCGAGGTCATCCTCTGCCACATATGTGGTCTGAGTCCTGGGTCCATAGATGTGTATTCTTTGGTTGGTGGTCCAAACTCCAGGAATACCGTGGGGGGTGGGGGTCAGGAATATTGACGCTCTTGCTGCCTCCATGGGGCTGAAAATCCCCTCAGCTCCTTCAGAACTTTCTCCAACTCCTCCATCTGGGACCTCACTCTCAGTCCAGCGGTTACTGTTAAGTGAAACTTGGGCATACTGAAATTTTGGGCTAATATCCGCTTATCAGTGAGTACATACCATGTTCATTCTTTTGTGACTGAGTTACCTCGCTCAGGATGATATTTTCAAGTTCCATCCATTTGCCTGCAAATTTCATTATGTCATTGTTTTTAATAGCTGAGTGGTACTCCATTGTGTAAATGTACCACAATTTCTGTATCCATTCTTCTGATGAGGGACATCTGGGTTGTTTCCAGCTTCTGGCTATTATAAATATGGCTGCTATGAACATAGTGGGGCATGTGTTTTTATTACATGTCGGAGCATCTTCTGGGTATATGCCCAGGAGAGGTATAGCTGAGTCCTCAGGTAGTATTATGTCCATTTTTCTGAAGGTGGGCCAAACTGATTTCCAGAGTGGTTGTATCAGCTTGCAGTCCCACACGCAGTGGAGGAGTGTTCCTCTTTCTCCACACCCTCGTCAGCATCTGCTGTCACCTGAGATTTTGATCTTAGCCATTCTGACTGGTGTGAGGTAGAATCTCAGACTTGTTTTGATTTGCATTTCCCTGATCACTAGGGATGTTGAGCATTTCTTTAGGTGCTTCTCAGCCCTGCGAATTTCCTCAGTTGAGAATTCTCTGTTTAATTCTGTTCCCCATTTTTGGATGGGGTTATTTGATTTTTTGGAGTCTAACTTCTTGAGTTCTTTGTATATATTAGATATTAGCCCTCTCTCAGACATAGGATTGGTTAAGATCTTTTCCCAGTCTGTTGGTTGCCGTTTTTTCCTATTGAGAGTGTCCTTTGCCTTACAGAAGCTTTGCAATTTCATGAGGTCCCATTTGTCTATTCTTGATCTTAGAGCATAGGCCCCTGGTGTTCTGTTCATGAACTCTTCCTCTGTATTCAGCTGTTTGAGTGTTTTCCCCACTTTCTCTTCTATTAGATTCAGTGTAACTGGTTGTATGTGGAGGTACTTGATCCACTTGGACTTGAGCTTTGTACAAGGAGATAGGAATGGATCAATTTGCATTCTTCTACATGTAGACAGCCAGTTGAATCAGCAGCATTTGTTGAAAATGCTGTCTTTTTTCCACTGAGCGGTTTTAGCTCCTTTGTCGAAGATCAAGTGACCATAGGTGTGTGGGTTCATTTCTGGGTCCTCAATTCTATTCCATTGATCTATCTGTCTGTCACTGTACCAATACCATGCAGTTTTTATCACTACTGCTCTGTAGTACAGCTTGAGATCAGGGATGCTGATTCCCCCAGAAGTTCTTTTGTTGTTGAGGAAAGCTTTTGCTATCCTGGGTTTTTTGTTGTTCCAAATGAATTTGAGAATTGCTCTTTCGAAGTCTATGAAGAATTGAATTGGAATTTTCATGGGGAATGCATTGAATCTGTAGATTGCTTTTGGCAGGATGGCCATTTTTACTATATTAATCCTGCCAATCCATGAGCATGGC
>CM052700.1:16917719-16936181 GCA_028551405.1 Uromys caudimaculatus
TGGATGTTTTTGGTTAGGAGCTTTTTGCATTTTGTATGTTCTTTTACTGTTGTGTCGATGTTGTCAATGGTATCTTCTGCTTCTGAGATTCTCTCTTCTATCTCTTGTATTCTGTTGGTTATGCTTGCATCTATGACTCCTGATCTCTTTCCTAGGTTTTCTAACTCCAGGGTTGTCTCTTTTTGTGATTTCTTTATTGTTTCTATTTCTATTTTTAGCTCCTCGATGGTTTTGTTTATTTCCTTTGTCTGTTTGATTGTGTTGACCTGTAATTCTTTAATGGATTTCTGTGTTTCCTCCTTAAGGGCTTCTAGTTCTTTACCTCTGTTCTCTTGTGTTTCTTTAAGGGTGTTATTCATTTCTTTCTTAAAGTCTTCTATCATCATCATGAGAAATGATTTTAAATCTGAGTCTTCCTTTTCTGGCATAATGGGAACTCCAGGGCTTGCTGTGGTGGGAGAGCTGGGTTCTGATGATGCCAAATGGCCTTGGTTTCTGTTCCTTAGGTTCTTGCCCTTGCCTTTTGCCATCTTGTTAACTCTGATGTTAGCTGATCTTACTTTCCGTTTATGGCGTTTCTCACCTGCAAGCCTCTGTATCAATACTCCTTGAAGACCAGCTTTCTTTGAGAGGTGTTTTTTCCACGCTCCTGGGTGAGTAACTTTCTCTTGGAGCTGCTTGACTATGGAGCCCTGGTGGCCCAGGCAGAAGTTTCCTGCCTCAACCGCTGCTGTTGGGATCCAGGGGGTTTCTATGCCCGCCTACCTCAGTCCCTGTGTCTCGCAGGTTCGGGGCGGTTCCTGGTGAGCTGCCTTGTATAACCTTTCATAGTTCATGTTTTCTCAATCCCTCTCTCTCCCTGTCTCTGTCTTTCTGTCTCTGTCTCTCTCTGTGTCTCTTTCTCTTTTTGTTTCTCTGTTTCTGTCTCTGTCTCTCTCTGTCTGATTTATCTTATGCATTTGATGATAAAAGAAAATCCCAGAGACACAGTGATTTTTACTGAGGCCAGCTGTAAGCAGTGGTTTAGATTTATAATTTTATTGGTACATGATTTTGAAGGCAGTCTAGCCTGCATATTATGTTTGTGGCCATTTTGGGCTGTAGTATGAGACTCTGTAATAATGAGAATGATGATGTTGTTGAAATAATATTAAATTCTCCATAAATATTTTCTTAAAACAAGCAATTTCTTTCCTAGCATCATATTAAGTGGTAAAACTTAACAAATGAGTATTTTTAAATAATATCTAATCTATAATATATATTCATACTTGTCAGCTTTCTTGAACATGTCACTGTTGATATTTCCTCATGTTCAGGATTATGTAGTGCATTCACCTGTAATGTCTTTTAATTCTGAAAGTGCTATTGACTTTTGATTTCTTTTCTATTATTTAAAAATTAAAATCTTGCTAGGGTAATGTGTATGTGATAATATGAACCCACTGTAAGTCATAAAAATTATGAGTTTTAACAAATATGTACACCATTTCTAGAGCCATTGAGCTCAAGAGGGGAAAATTTTAGCTTGACACAAGCTAGAGTCATCTGCAAAAAGAGGACCTCCATAAGTTTGGTCTGTAGGTGAGCCTATGGGGCATTCTTAAAAATTAGTTATTGATGTTCACAGCTCAGTCCATCATAGGTGTTACTACTCCTGGGCTGGTGGTCCTGGATTCTGTAAGAAATCAGGCTGAACAAACCATTTGGAGCTTTTCAGAAAGATGTACCCATCCATTGCCTCTGCATCAGCTCCTGTTTGCAGGTTTCTGCCAGGCTTTAGGGCTTGTACTGACTGACTTCAGTGATAGACTGTGATGTTGAACTGTAAGCAAATATAATCCCTTTCCTCTCTATGATTTTGTTTCAGGGAGGGGGTCATTGTGTTTCAGCACAGCAATAGAAACCCTAACAAAGAGAACCATCAAATGCTAACAGGGAAAATTTGTGTCTCCCAAAATTCATTTTTGCCTCTTACCTTCAGCTTCTGTCCCCAGGCAAGCAGAAATATGGTTTTTGTTATGTAAATTAGTATGGCATTGTCCAGAGTGTCATACACTATGTACAGAACTGTATTTGACTGTATTTTCTCAATGAACTCGATATTGAAAACATACTTTACTTTTCAGAGACGTTTTATTTTATTTTACAAATATTTTTACGTGAAAGTTGATTTTTTTAATGTAATATTTTCTTATTATGGTTTGCTCATCTTTTCACTTCTAGATCCTCTCCACTTCCCACACCAATCCACATCCACACCGTTTTTTCCCTTTCTATTTAGGATCTGAGCAGACATCTCCACTAAATACTCCATACCTTCCTACCCACTCAACTTCATCGTATTTCTCTCTCTCCCCAAGCAACAACAACAACAACAATAAGCACCAAAACAAAAAGGTAAAATAAATCAAACAAGCAAGCAAACAAAATCCCAGTAAGATAAAAGTTATTCCCCCCAAAACAAGCAAACAAACACACAAACAAAACCACATACCCAAAAAAACTCCAAGCCACTAAGAAAATATGGAGTGTGTTTTGTGTTGCTCAACTATAAGCTTACTAACTAGTGGGTTTCCATAAGGCCTTTTATACATCCTTAGTTTTGATTAACCAATCATTTATTCTCTCCTGTCCCTTATTTTCTAGTACTCATCCACCTGTGTCCTTGAATTCTCAAAATCACCCTCTGCCTTCACATCAAGTATTTATCATTTTTGCTAATTGCTAATTTGTTTTTAGAAATACAAATTTTAAGAAATAAATTCATAAGTTTGTGTTTGTGATTTAATAACTTTCCTAGGTATTCATGTTATGTTGTTCTTTATATAATTTAACAATACACTTACTTTTTTATTATTTTGCTGTTATTTTGAGATAGGAATTCATCTCCCGCAGGATGTTCTTGATCTCCTGATTCTCAGGTCTCCATCTCTCAGGTATTGGGACTACAGGCAGGCGTTTCTGACCTGTCTTTTATCTCTTGAATAATGTCAGTCATACTTACTTTACATGTGTTAGTTGATAATTCTATTGTCTGTTCTTTTGTGAGTTTAATGTACTGTTTCGGTTGTCTTTTGTTCACGATGTCATTTTCTTGTTTTAAAAATTTATTTAACTTTATTTTATATTTATTGGTGTGAGGTTCCCTGGAACTGGAGTTAGAGACAGTTGTAAGCAGCAATGTGGGTGCTGGGAATTGAATCTGAGTCCCCCATGATGTCACTTTCTTTAGGACATTCACTGGGTTTCTTCTTCAGCACCTAAAGAAATTGTCTGAGGCATGGTGCCCACAGTGATAACTTTCTCAAAAATCTTTCATTCAGTGCCTAGGAACATGGCAGGTATAGCTTATTTCTATTTTAAATGTGGCCCTGTCAGTGTGGACAGCTAGGTTTCAAACCTTCAGGAAAATATTTTCATTTCTCTCCTCTAAGGACACTCTTAAGCAGTCTATCACAGATGTGGCAAGAGGAGAGACAGCCTTACAAGTAGTACTAGTATGTTTTAATCACAAGCATTATCAATACTGTTATTAATTTTGTTTTCTGTATATAAAGTATTATTTCAAACAGACTAGCCCTAGTCTTCCTGACTCTATCTCCCAAGCACTGGGGTTTCTGGTATTTGCCATTGTGATAGGCCACAGAGTTAATGAATTTGTTTATAACCTTCAGCAGCATACAGAGACAGAGATGGACTTGTGGTAAAATTTAGAGTGAGGTGCCCACAACTGAGAGGATATGCCTGTATCCAGAATAAGAGATCTTTGTGGATCTTGGTTATGCTGCAGAACAGTTCTCTGATGATGGTGTCTTGCTAGGACCAGATCTGAGACTTCAGTAGGGAAGTCTGGTAGGTAGAAGAATTCTGTGGCTACCACAAGCATTTTCTCCAATGGGAAGATGACTTGTCCATTTGTTAAAATGACAACTTCTAATGAGTGAGCAGCTGTGAGCCTAAATTGTGTTTCTTGTGTATAAGTCTAGGGGCATCAATATGGGAGTTAAAAGCTCCTGATGCCGGATATGTGCTTCATGTCTATCTATGAATAGTGTCTGTTGGATCCATTTTATCATTGCTCATGTTCAACATATATCCTTTATTGATTGTACCAATAAGGATATCTCATGTATACCTAATGTGTATATATTCATTTTGACTGTATCCTATCTCTCCTGTCTATTATCCATGGTTCATGTGGTTTCATTTATTTTTCTTTTCTCTTCCTCCAGTAAATTTAAAGACTTTGTTTCTCCCTGGTTTAATTATATGTCAAAATTTTATCTATTTGTGATTTCAGCCCCATAGAGTTTGGCAGATTTCATTCTCTGTCTGATATTCTTTGACATAGATTCTTATGCTAGGTTGTTTCAAAGTCACTGTATTTTCCAAAACTATCTTGTACTTCTGATCGTCCTGGATTCATAATTTAGCATTTGAATGACCATTTTATATATCACTGTTCATCTTGCTCTGACTATTAGGAAAAAAATTGGCTGCCAGGTTCTGGTGATCTCTTGGAGTTTCAACTCTACTGAAACCTTAACTTGTATAGGAATCTGCTTCCTGATTGTTCATAAGTGTATTGAATGATGTTTTAATTATTAGTTAATATTTAATCAAGGCCTTGCTCCATAGCCTAGTCTGACCTGGATATAATTCTCCTTATTCAGCCTCCCAAAAGGTGAGATTACAGGCATTGCCTTTCCTAGTGTTTTATTTTTTTAGTCAACATTTTAAATTATGTTTTCCCAAGAATGTAGTTGGGGTACTTAAAACAGCATCCTGAAGAGACTTCAGTTGTATTGCATGCAGGGAAATCAGTCAATCACCATGTTTCAATGAAGTCCCATTGTCTCTGGTAGAAGGGGAGCAGGAACCACAGCAGCAGTCACAAACCCTCTTCTGTGGCTATATTACAATCCTCACCTTTCTCCTTAAAAGGGAGTCACGTGAGATCTTGTCCTGTGTGCCACATAACTTATTTCTTCTTCTCAACTGTCTTATTATTTTTTCAAAGAATACCAGAGGAAACCAACTTCAATAAAAAATTATCCCATAGAAATACTGAAAATTAAATTAACTTGCTAATGAAAAATCAACAGTGCAGAGTATATGAGGAGTTTAGTTTTGATCAAAAGACCATTTTTATTTTTCATTTATATTTCATTTAATTTTTGTGTCATGCACACACATGTGCATGTGCATTTTAGAGCACAAATGCAGCTAGAGAGAAACTGAGGGAATTATTTCTGTACTACTTTGTGGGGTCTGAAGTCTGAACTCAGGTTGTTAGGTTTGGTGAACCATGTTACTGGCCCAAGATATTTTTTATGAATTTAGAAAAAAATTACAATTTTTTTATTGTTACACTTATGATTAAGTCCATATTGTGTACATTTTGGTTAATAATTGTTTTAAAAATATTGGCCTAAATCAATATAAGCTTCAATCTTAAATAACTATTCATTATAATGTTTGTTGTATAGTGATTTTTTAAAATTATTTCATTTATTAACATTCTAGTTGTAATCCCCACCCCTGTTCCCCTACCACAGTTCCTCATTCTATACCTCCTCCCCCTTGTGACAGAGAGGGTGCTCCCTGCCCTCAGACATCCCCCTTCCCTGAGGCCTTAAGTATCAGCTTCATCAATCCTTCCCATAATTCAACCATAGAGATGCCCAGCTTCAGTCCAATGGTTGGTTGGTGGGTGTCAGTATCTGTATCTCACTCAGTCAGCTGCTGGTAGGGTCTTTCAGAGGATAGCCATTCCAGGATCCTGTATGTAAGCACTTCATACCATGGGTAATAGTGTCAGACCTTGATGCCTCCTGCCCCAATGAGATGGATCCCAAATTGAGCCAGTTACTAGATTACCTTTCACTCAGTCTCTTCTCTATTTTTGTCCCTGCAGTTCTTTTAGAAAGGAACAGTTTGGGTCAGAAATTTTGACTGTGGGTTGGTAAACCTATCCCTCCCCCTGAGGACCTGTCTATCTACCAAGGTGGATTATTCAAGGTCTCTCTCCCCATTGTTGGACATTTTGGCTAAGGTCACCCCCATTGATCCCTGAGAATCTCTAACCTTCAAGGTCTCTAGTACTTTCCAGAGAGTCTTCTCACCTCCTACACCTAGCTTCCTAATTACATAAAACAAGAGGCAGTGCATTTTTCAATTTCACAGATATAATGATGAATGAGGTAAAGTCCGCTCCTGTGTCTGTGAAGAGAGTAGATAAATTCCCTAATTCAGTGTGATGAGTGAAAGAAATGTAAAAGTAGAAACATTTCTCATATTTCTTGATTCCTGAGATGATTTGTGACTACTTAGTGACCAAATGTTTTAACCACAGGTCTTAATCTACCCTGCAAATAGGGTGATGAGCTGGAAAGGGAAGAAATGGTTTTGTTTTTTTTTTTTTTAAATCTGTCTTAACATGGCAAAAGCCATCTTTCTTCCTAGCACATAGAGCAGCTTTGCCTGTAGAATGGATGCCTTTTCTCCATGCCTTGAGGGATCACTCTCTATTTCCCAAATGACACAAAAGCAAATACATAATCCTGATAAATAGAACACACATTGTCATCACTAGAACAAACCATTTCAATATCCCATGGCTCTGAAAGCACAATTAAGAACAAGGATGTAGTTGTGGGTTTCTATTTGTTAGCTGGTTGGTTAGTGTTTGTTACTTTTTGCACATAGGAGAATTAATACTTTTAGAATGCATTTATTTGCTGTAAAATATATGTTTAGAATTGATTAATAGTTGCCTGACTAGTTCAAGAAACTCATACATATTTCCGTAATCTACATGTGTAGAATCACTCATTCAATGTCTATGTCTCTTGGATCCATTTGATGATGAAAGTTAAATCTCATAGATATAGTAATATTCACTGTAACCAGCTGCATTTGATAGCTCAAGCCTTATAATTTTATAATTACATGAGTTTGGGGCTATCTTAGGCTTCACAATATGTTTGACATCACTGTGTGCTACAGAGTGAGACTCTATCTTATGAAGTCTAATAATAATAATGACAATAATACTAAGCTGTCTAGAAATACTTTCTAGGGCGAGGTAATTCCTTTTATAACATCAATCTAAACCTGAAAGAAATCAGTATGGATATAGTACTGTGTTTTGATCCATAACACATATTCATAATTGTCAGTTTTCTGGATCATGTCATTGTATATATTTCTTCATATTCAGGATCATTCAGTGCATTCACTTGTAATGACCTTTAATTCTGAAACAGTGTGGCTCATTGTATGTTTGACAATTAAATATAAAAATTTAAGTCTTGAAGTTGGAGTCTGCATGTAAATGCACCCACTGCAAGTCATGAGAAATACAAGTTTTAACAAATATGTGCATGTTTTCTAGCACCATTCTGCAAACTATGTTCATGTAAACTTGGCAGAAGTCACCAGAGAAAAGGGAATCTTAATTGAGAATGTGCTTCAATAAGATATGGCTGTAAGCAAGCCTGCAGGGCATTTTCTTATTTAATGACTGACATAGGAAGGTCCGGCTTATTGTGTGTATAACCCTGGGATGGTGGTGCTGGTTATGCCAAGAAAGTAGGCTGGAAAATTTGGGGGAGGAGTGCAGTAAGCCTCACTCTGCATCAGATGTGCTTTCAAGCTCATGCTCTGTTTCATTCTTGCCTTGAATTTTTCCAATGATGTACAATGATGTGGAAGTTTAAACCGAATAAATTCTTTCCTGCTCCAAGCTCCTTTCATCATAGTGTTTCATCACAGCAATAGATAGAAACAATCAAACTAAAACAGAGCAATTTTGGTACCTTCCAAAGTTCTTTTCTTCTACTTTTTTATCTTTTTTCTTTTGGTTTTTCAAGACAGGGTTTCTCTGTAGAGCCCTGGCTGTCCTGGAACTCACTCTGTAGACCAGGCTGGCCTTGAACTGTAGACCGCCTGTCTCTGCCTCCCAGGTGTTGGGATTAAAGGCATGCAGCACCACTGCCTGGCTCTTTTCTTCACCTTGCATCTGGCCGCTGGCAAGCAAATATGTGCTGTCTTATACTATAAATTAGGTTGGCCTAGTGCACAGTGTCATATATACTATGCACAGATTCATAATTTATTCCATATTTATCTGTATCTTTCACTGTTATTGTTTTCACTACATTTTAGTTAGCTCAAGTTCCTCCTCCTGCATAGTAATCAAAACACAAAATCTCCAGAATAAAGAAAGAGTATTAAAAGAAGCAAGGGGAAAAGGGCACATAACATACAAAGGCAGACCTATCAGAATTACAACTTACTTCTGAACAAAGACTCTCAAAGCTAGGAGGACCTGGACAGATATGGTGCAACCTCTAAAAATACACAGAGCCCAATGTAGACTATAATACCCAGCAAAACTCTCAGTCACCATAGATGGAGAAAACAAGATATTTCAAGACAAATCCAAATTCAGAGTTTCTATCCACAAATCCAGCCCTACAGAAAATACTAGAAGGAAAACTCCAACCCAACATGGATAACTACATCCAAGAAAAAACAGGAAATAAGTAATTCTATAGCTGCAAAAACAGTTGAAGGACACACACACACACACACACACACACACACACACACCACCAACATCAAAATAAGAAGAAATAATTATCACTAGTCATTAATATCTCTCAATATCAATGGACTCAATTCCCCAATAAAACGACACAGGCTAAGAGAATGGATGCAAAAAACATGAACCGTTATTGTGCTGCACACAAACGACACACCTCAGAAATAAAGTTAGACAGTACCTCAGAGTAAACAGCTAGGGAAAGTATTCTAAGCAAATGGACTCAAGAACCAAGCTGCAGTAGTCATTCTAATATCTAATAAAAGACTTTCAGCCAAGATTAACCAAAAGAGACATGGAACGACACTTCATCCTACTCAAAGGAAAATTCTAACCAGATGATATATCAATCCTGAACAACTATACCCAAACTCAAGGGCACCCACATTTGAAAAACAAACTTTGCGAAAGTTTAAATCCTACATCAAACTGCAAACATTAATAGTAGGGGACTTCAACACCAGACTTTCACTGATTGATAGGTCATCCATACAAAAGCTAAACAGAGAAATAATAAAATTAACAGATTTTATGAATGAAATGGACCTATCAGACAGCTATAGAATATTTTGCCCAAACACAAAACAAAATGCCTTCTTCTCAGCACCTCATAGATCCTTCTCCAAAATTGACCATATAGTCAGTCACAAAGCAAGACTCAACAGATATAGGAAAATTGAAATAGCACTTTATGTCTCAACAGACCACCACGAATTAAAGCTGAACTTCAACAGCAGAAACATCAGAAAGCCTACACACTGATGATAATTGAACAACTCTCTTCTCAATGATCTCTGGGTTAGAAAAGAAAAGAAGCAAGATATTAAAGACTTCCTGAAATTCAATGAAAGTGAATATACCTGAATTTATGGGACACAATGAAAGCAGTGCTAGAGGAACGTTCATAGCACAAGCGCCTCCATAAAGCAATTAGAAAGTTCTCTTACTAGCTAGTTAAAAATACACCTGAAGACTCTATAAAAATGAAGCAAGCACACTGAAGAGGAGTAGAATGCAAGAAAAAATAAAAATCAGAGCTCAAGTAAATCAGATACAAACAAAGAAAATAATACAAATAATCAACAAAACCAAAGTCGGTTCTTTGAGAAAATCAACAAGATAGACAAACCCTTAGCCAACCTAACCAAAAGACAGAGAGACAGAATCTAAATGAACAAAATCAGATCAGAAAAGAGAGATATAATAAGAGATACTGAAGAAATTCAAAGAATCATTAGGTCTTCAAAAGCATGCACTACACAAAATTGGAAAATCTTACGAAAATGGACAATTTTCTAGACAGATACCACTTACCTGAGTTAAATGAAGATCAGGTAAATTATTTAAGCATCATTATATGTCTGCATCCAGAGCTGATCCTGTGCCACAGTGCTGCATACCCAAAGAAGATTTATTCTATTTTAAATAATTCATTGAAAATAAATTTTTTAATGCTATATATTCATATTATGGTCCTGTCCACACTTCTCGGGTCCTTCCCACTTCCCTCACCTTCTCAAATCAATATCCTTTCCTTTTCTCTCTCTTTAGGGTACAAACTGACATTAATAATAATAATAATAATAATAATAATAATAATAATAATAATAAATTACATAAAGTAAAAAAATCCAAATTGAACAAAACAAACAGAAGAAAAACAAAACTAAGAAAACGCTTAAGAAACACAAGTAGTCACAGAGACGTACATACTTGCACACACAGAACCCCCACCTCAAAAAAAAGTAGAAACCATAATATAACCAAAAGACCTAAAAGACAGAAATAAAAAAAATCCAGACATTTGAGACATTGTGAGACAAAGAAATTCCAAAAGTGCCATTGAGTACATTTTACACTTTTTACTGTAGGGGCATGGAGTTTGGCCTTAAATGTGGCTTGTACACCCAGTGAGACTCTGTAGGAAAACAATATTTTTTTTCCATTACAAATGGTTCTTGTTTCTGAGAGCCCAGATCACCTGATCACAGCTTTTCTGTATCCACCCTTGTGTCTGTCTTTTCTTCATTTGCTCACTGCCCTCGTTAGTTCAATCCCTGAATCCATGTAGAGCATAGGTGGAGAACTTTTATCAATTGAGGCTGCTGTGGTTACTGGTAGGTACTCAATGAAAACAATGATGACCTACTCCTCACATTTATCAATTGATAATAGTTTCCAATCAGGAGTTAATGTCCCATGAAACTTTTCCCTATGCAAGACTGAGTATTGACAGAATAAAACTTGTGTAGTCTCAGTACTGACAGTTATAAGTGAATAGAGGTACCTTCTGATGGTTGATAATGGCAGTCCCAGAAGCCATAAGCCATCAAAGAAAAGTCCCAGGGCCAGATGTTGGTCAGAAAGATCCCAGAGGTTCCCAAACCAGCATAGGATATTTCTTTTGCTTTTGGTTTCTCACCAGAACAATATTATAAGACTCTATTGCTGAGCAACTTGGTTACAGCATATAAATAAATCAATTTGGAACACACCTAGAAGCTTTCTTGCTGCTGGCTTGTGTACAAAGTGACAGAAGGTGACATATAGGCTAAGAAGGGAGAAATCTACCATTATTCTTATGCAGCTATCTACCATGAAGGCGATAATTTCAGCATCCCAGTAAAGATGCACCTACTTGTTCAATAATAATATGGTATTTATTGAAGTAAAAATGACTTTCTGATTGTTATGAGGCCAACTACACAGAAGAATTTTCATGTCTGGTTTTGTGAATCTGGTCAAAAACCCCATGGATTGACAAGTCATATTCTCATGTGTGGAACTGGATATTATTATTCAGATAAATTGAAATTGCCTCAAACTACCTTTTCAATATTTAAGTCTATAACCATAGACAGATGCATTCCCTGTTGTTTGAGTGTTAAATAAGCTACTACATATGGAGACATAACGTTTGTTGTTGTAGTTATTATCCATTTTCTATAGCTTTGTCTGCTTAGAATATGTGTTTATACAAAAATAATTTAGACTTTGACAGTTCCTGATATCTATTTAATATATTCTGGTCACACTTATTTTCCCAGCCTCTGGTCTCTGACTACCCCATTAACCCAATGCCTGTGAAATCCTCATCCCTCTTTCATGACTTTTTGTGCCTTTGTTTTTGTTTTTGTGACCCACTGGATTTAACCTTTGTCACTCACAGGTGCATTGTGTAAGGATCCACTGGTGTCACAATAACTCAGGAGTGACCACATCACTGAAGATAGTGACTTCCTCTCCTTTGGAAGCTGCAGAGAGGCAATAGCTTCTTTTGTAGAACTTCCTTTGCAGCCCCACGAGTGGCTTCCATCTATGAATGAGAATCTATAGGGTTAGTCTTGTTCACACTCTATGTAAACAACCAAAGATGCTGTAACTTCATGGGTACCATCTACATGCCATTCCTACAAGTGTGTTGTGACATTCCCTTTGTGCATTGCTTTGGGTAATATATGCAAATGATGCTTGTATTTATATTTGAATCACATTGTTCTGTATTTTCTTTCTTTCACTTCTCCTACTCCCATGTAAATGGCTTTAAATTATTTTGTGAAACAGAGTCTTACACTTGTCCTTAAACTGACCTGGAACTCACTGTGTAGCCTAGGCTTCCCATGAACTCTCTTACATGTTATAATTATGGTTGTGATCCATATAATTCTCTTTAAAATGTATTTATTTATTTGTTTGTTTATTTTTGTGTTTATTTTTTGTTTGTTTATTTGTTTTCCCGAGGCAAGGTCTTCCTATATAACCTTTGTGGCCTGAATTCATTATGTTAACCAGATTGATATCAAGCTCACAGAATCTGCCTGCCTCTCCCTCCCAAGTGCTTTGATTAACAGTATATGCTCTCATACCCAATGCTTTTGTTTTATGACATGGAGAAAGAACTGGTGTTTAATGCTTATTTGGGGTTTCTAATTCTCAAATTCCTGATCCTCTGTCCTTCTCTGCCATCTCCTCCCATATCTGAACTGGCGTACCTTTTTCTCCTCCACCCTCCTCTCTCCCTCCCATATCCGTCTCTCCCTCTCCTTCCCGGAAATTATTTTCTTCCCCCTTCTTGGGTTTCACATGGTCTGTGAGTTGCTTCATGGGAATTTTGAGCTTATTTTTGACTAATATCCACTTATCAGTGAATACATACCATGTGTGTTCTTTTGTGATTGGATTACCTCACTCAGGGTGATATAAGTCATTCTTGTATTTTTGAAAGTTTAGATTTTGGAATAATTTCTTTTTTATTTCCTTAAATTTTAGTTATCAAGTAATAATGTGGCTTGTGGATGGCTTTGGGGAAAGTATTTATTGGTTAGGATTTTATTTAATAGACTTGATGCAATTTAAATATTTCTATCTGTTAATTTGGGTAAATTTATCCTTTAATATATTTGTGTCCTTTGTTAAATTGTTAGATTTCTGCTATTTTTCTAGTGTGTGTTAATTTCTTAGAAGTGTTCAGTTGAAGAGCATACACTTTGTAAATTAAAAAAAAATAGTGTTTATGTGCTTACTGTGTCAAACTTACATTAGGTTTGTTTGTTTGTTTTTGCTTTTGTGAGATCAGGGTTCCATAGGCCAACTTAGTTTCAAACTCCTCTACAAAAGAAGATGGATTTGACTTACTGATCCCCCTTCAATGACTTTTTGATTGCCAAGATTAAAGGTATGCATTCAAGCTCTACCTGGAAGCCAGATGTGCAGCTGTTAGCTCTGGTTTGGACTTGACCATTGCCATTACTTGGACCAGAGAAGCTGTGATTACCAAGAGAAGATTTTCATAACATCTTTCACACTAGCTTTCCTTGTGGGGAGAGAATAGGGAAGCTCAAGAACACTCATAGGAATAATGGACCTTGAAGAATCCTTTTGAAGACCACTTTCCAATAATAAGTAACATCAGGGTTTGGAGAAAACTCTTGAGTAATCCTTATCTATATGTTGCCAGTCATACAGCTTTTTTGGGACTGCTCATTCAGTTTAAATGTACTTATTTTTCCTAATTTGTTTGTTGTGCTTTTGGAGACAGCGTCTCACTGTCTAGCACTGTTTTCCTTATGACTTGCTATGGAGAGAAGTGAGAGTGTACAGTTCCTTGGGGTCCAGTAGATCAAGGGTGAGTTTCAGATGTCAAATATTACTACAGAATATGGATTGATATGACTGGATTTGGGTTTTACTTAGAAGTAATTTTTTCTAGATCGTGCATTTTCCTTCCTCAATTATGAAAGTGTATAACATAGTTTTTATCAAACCGTAGCCAATATCAAGAACTTTGATTTCTGAAAACCATTTAGAATTATAATTATTGGAAATAATTTATTAAAGATGATTAACTTGTAAAAGCTGTAATGTGTGCCACACATGGGTGCATAGGATAAACATAGTGAAAATGGCTATCTTACCAAAATCAGTCTACAACTTCATTACAGTTCACATCAAAATTCCAACACAATTCTTTACAGACTTTGAAAGAGTAATTCTCAACATCATATGGAAAAGTAAAAAACACTTAAAGTACAGGATAGCTAAAATAATCCTGTACAGTAAAAGAACTTCTGGAGGCATCACCAAGGCTGACTTCAAGCTGCACTACAGAGCAACAGAAATAAAATCTGTGTATTATTGGTACAGAAAAAGATTGGATGATCAGTGGAATCAAATCAAAGACACATAATTAAACCCACACACCTACAGACACTTAATTTTTTACAAAGAAGGCAAAACCATACAATGAAAATGGGAGAACATCTTCAACAAAAATGGTTCTGGTTTAACTGGATATCTGCAAGTAGAAGAAAGCAAATACACACATGTTTATCACCCTGCACAAATCACAAGTTCAAGTGGATCGATGTAAAACCAGATACACAAAATTTAAAAGAACAGAGAGGTAGGAATAGCCTGAACTCATTGATACAAGAAACAGCATACTGAAGAGAGAACACCCATTGCTCAGGTACTAATAAATGGGACCTAATGAAACTGAAAAACCCTTTAAGGCAAAGGACACTGTTAATAGGACAAAACAACAGCCTAGAGATTAGGAAAAGATCTTCACCAACCCTACATCTGACAGAGGGCTAATATCCAAATATATAAAGGAATCAAGAAGTTAGATGCACCTCAGCTGAAGAATGGATGAAGAAAATCTGGTGTATATCTATACAATGGAATACTATTCAGCTATTAAAAACAAAACACCATGAGATGTGCAGTAAATTAATGGAACTAGAAAATATCATCCAGAGTGAGGTAAGACACACATGCTATGTACTCATTTACCAGTGGGCATTAACCATAAAGTAGAGGATACTCATGCTACAATTCAGAGATTCAAAGAAACTAAGTCACAAGGGGGACTCAAGTGAAGATGCTTGTATTTCACTCAGAAGGGGAAATATACTTCAGAGAGGGATGAATGGAGGAAACTAGATGGGAGAGTGGATGAGGAGGCTAAAGGGGATGGAGATCTGGTCTGGTGAGAGGCTGTAGGAAAGGGTTAGGAGAGAGAACGGAAATCAGTGGGGAGCATATCTGGGAATAGCCTGAGACCTGGCATAGGGAAATCATTTGTGTGTTTATGACGATGTTCCTAGTTGAGACTCCTAACAACTGGGGATATGGAGATTGAAGTGGACACTTCCTGCAGACAGATGGGACTTCCAATGGAGGAAAATGGAGACCAACCTACCCACAACACATTTGACCCAAAGTTTGTCTAGCCTACAATTTGGGCAGGAGTAAAGATGGAGCAGAGACGAAGGGAATGGCCAACCAATGGCTGTCACAACTTGAGACCCAACCCATGAGAAAGAGTCAAACCCTGTCATTATGAATGATACTGTCATGCTTGCAAAGTGGAGCCTAGCATAACTGTCTTCTGAGAGTCTTCATCCAGTAGCTTATGGAAACAGGTGTAGAATCCCCACAGTAAAATATTAGGCAAGGCTAAGGCAGTCTTGTGGAAGAGTGGGGAATAGGAAGTGGGAGCCTGAGAGGTTAAGGATACCACTAAGACCTACATATTCAACTAACCTGGACCCATGGGGCCTCACACAGACTGAAGCACCAACCAAACAACATGCAAGGGTGGATCGAGGACCCCTACACATTTTTAACAGATGTGCAGCCTAGTTTTTATATATGCCCCCAAAGAATTGGAGTGGATGCTTTTCTTATTCTGTTGCTTAACTTTGGTTCTCCTTCCCTAAGAAGGACTGCCTTTTCTAGCCTTAGAGGGAGAGGATTTGTCTGCTGTAGTTGGAGGTGCCAGGGCAGGTTCTTACCCATGGAGGGTTTCCCCTTCTCTGAGGAAAAGGGAAAGACTTAATGGAGAGAGGGACTTGTGAGGGTGTGAGTGGGAGGAGTGGAGACTGTAGTGAAAATTAAATAAATCATTGAAAAAAAAGAAAGAGAAGAAGAAAAGTAATAACTAAACCTAAACCATGGAGCAAGCCAGAAAGAGAGTTTCTCTGTGGTTTCTGCTTTGAGCATTTACCTAAATTTTTATTCCACATTCCTTTAACATCCAGTAGTAACATGTGAAAAGAAATAAACAATTCCCTCAAAAATGCCCTCAGTGTCCAGGATGAGACAGAGACCTAGGATAAGGGAGAGGCACCCAAGAATCCATGGCTATGACCTTAGCTGTGACATACTACATTGAGGATATGGAATCTGAACAAGTCTATGAGGGGAATTTTTATTCAAAATAGTAACCTTAAGATAACATATATAAGGATTTATTCATTCTGCACATGCTTTATGGTTATAAGATGCTGAATCAAAATGGAGAGTGAAGACATATTTATTTGCTTGGTCCCCGTGGTTGGTGTCTCAACATTTGGAGTAGTTCCACAGGCTTTGTCTCTCACTGGTGAAGATGACAACCCAGTGCTTGTTCAGTGCACAAGGCTGGATCCTTCAGTAGCCCCAGTGTGACATTGAAAACCTTTAGAATTCTTGGAGAGCAGCTGTTTCTAGCACATGATTGAAGCATGGAAATGCTGGCTCTGATATCAGGTGATCCTAGTTTGTGGTGAGTTGAAATGAAAACTAACCATAAAAAATGTCCTTAGACTAAAAAGTAATTTAGGAATCAAAATGGGGTTCTATGGAAGACTTGACTAGTTGTTAGCAATATGGCTATTCCTTTTTTTTTTTTTTTTTTTTGCATTTTTTAATTGGATACTTTATTTACATTTCAAATGTTTTTCCCTTTCCAGGTCTTCCCTT
Source organism: Uromys caudimaculatus (assembly GCA_028551405.1). Lineage (NCBI taxonomy): Eukaryota > Metazoa > Chordata > Mammalia > Rodentia > Muridae > Uromys > Uromys caudimaculatus. The sequence continues at coordinate 16,934,578 of CM052700.1, forward strand.
TGGAAACTCCCTATCCTATCTACCCTCCCCCTGCCTCTATGAGGGTGCTCCCCCACCCAACCACTCCCATCTTCCCTTCCTGGCATTCCTCTACACTGGGGCATTGAACACTCTCAGACCCAAGGGCCTCTCCTCCCACTAATGTCCAACAAGTCCATCCTCTGACACATATGTGGCCAGAGCCATGGGTCCCTACATGTGTACACTTTGGTTGGTGGTCCAGTCCCTAGGAGCTCCAGGGGGTCTGGCCAGTTGCCACTGTTACTCCCTTCATGGGGCTGAAACTCCCTCAGCTTCTTCAGTCACTTCTCCAACTCCACCATCTAGACCATGTGCTCAGTCCAATGGTTCCCTGCGAGCATCTGTCTCTGTATTTGTCAGGCTCTGGCAAAGTCTTTCAGGAGACAGCAGTAACAGGCTTCTAACAACAAGCACTTCCCAGTCTCCACAACAGAGTCAGAGTTTGGTGGCAGTATAGGGGATGGATCAGCAGGTGAGGCAGGCTCTGGATGGCCTTTCCCTCAGTCTCTCCTCCACACTTTTATTCCGTATCTCCTCCTTGTGAGTATTTTGTTCACCCTTCTAAGAAGACTGAAGCATCCACATTTAGGATTTCCTTCTTCTTGGGCTTCATATGGTCTGTGAATTGAATCTTGGGTATTCCGAGCCTTTGGGCTAATATCCACTTATCAGTGAGTACATACCATGTGTGTTCTTTTGTAACTGAGTTACCCCACTCAGGACAATATTTTTAAGTTCCATTCATTTGCCTGCGAATTTCATGAATTCATTGTTTTTAATAGCTGATTTGTATTCCATTATGTGAATGTACCACATTTTCTGTATCCATTCCTTTGTTGAGGGACATCTGGATTGTTTCCAGCTTCTGATTATTAGAAATATGGCTGCTATGAACATAGCATATGTCCTTATTACATGTTGGAGCATCTTCTGGATATATGTCCAGGAGTGGTGTAGCTGGGAAAGCTAGTACTATTTCCAATTTTCTGAGGAACTGGCAGACAGATTTCCAGAGTGGTTGTACCACCTTGCAATCCCACCAGCAATGGAAGAGTTTCCTCCATTGTTTCTCTTTCTCCACATCCTCTCCAGCATCTGCTGTCACCTGAATTTTTGATATTAGCCATTCAAATACATGTAAGGTGGAATTCTGGGGTTGTTTTGATTTGCATTTCCCTGATGACTAAGGATGTTCAACATTTCTTTACATGCTTCTTGGCCATTTGAGTTTCCTCAGCTGAGAATTCTGTATTTAGGTCTGTTTTCCATTTTTTTTTAAATAGGGAATTTTGGTTCTCCTCAGTCTTAACTCGAGTTCTTTGTATATATTGCATATTAGCCCTCTATCAGATGTAGGATTAGTAAAGATCTTTTCCCAATCTGTTGGTTGCCATTTTGTCCTATTGACAGTGTCTTTTGCCTTACAGAAGCTTTGCAATTTTATGAGGTCCCATTTGTCGATTCTTGATCTTAGAGCATAAGAGTACTGTTCTTTACAGTGTCTTGAAGGGTCATGATTGCTTTTTTTGCCTGCTGGGTAGCTCTTGCTGATGTTGCTTAACTTTTCTGAGCTAGAGTGGCTC